>JACEVL010000120.1:668771-1268771 GCA_020284085.1 Aporrectodea caliginosa | reverse complement strand
TTATGAATAATAATCAAGAAAGAGGGGTCAAGTTTAGTATAAGCTATTAGCTTTTCTGGGCTCCTGTTGCACTGTACTTGCTGTTTCATGATTGTAACCTAAAAGCTGTTCTGTGCAATAAACAAATTCAATTCAATTCAAATATGACGGTTCATATAGAATCAGATTTCACAACACGCAATCGAATTACAGTATCTTGATTTCATTTGTAAATATAGTTTCTAGCCAGCTCGAGAACTGTCGTTGACTTATGACTTCCTCAGTTCACTGGTATAGAAATAAGAGAGGCCTGCACGAACTACAAATTGTTTTGGCTATTCTCTCATAGCCAAAACAAAGATCCCTTCTTACCAATCACTCCTTGAACCAGCAATAGCCGAGGCTAGGAAAATGAAGTTGCTAACGCTTCCTACCATGATCACCTTAAGGGACTGCCCTCCTCCTCCTCCTTCTCCTCCTTCTCCTTCTCCCTCCTTCTCCTCCTCCTCTCCCTCCTTCCTCCCTCTTCCTCTTCCTCTTCCTCTTCCACTTCCTCTTCCTCTTCCTCTTCCTCTTCCTCTTCCTCTTCCTCTTCCTCCTCTTCCTCTTCCTCTTCCTCTTCCTCTTCCTCTTCCTCTTCCTTTCCTCTTCCTCTCTTTCCTCTTCCTCTTCCTCTTCCTCTTCCTTCCTCTTCTTCTTCTCTTCCTCTTCCTTTTCTTCTTCCTCTTCCTTCCTTTCTTCTTCTTCTTCTTCTTCTTCTTCTTTCTTCTTCTTCTTCTTCTTCTTCTTCTTCTTCTTTCTTCTTCTTCTTTTTCTTCCTTCTTCTTCTTCTTCTTTTCTCTTTTCTTTTTCTTCTTCTTCATCATCATCATCTTCTTCTTTTTTTCCTCCTCCTCCTCCTCTTCCTCTTCATCATCATCATCTTCCAGATTCTTCCTATAGCTAAATCCCAATAACTCTCAGCACCCTGTTTTCCTCGCAGTGCGTCCACTTCGCAGAGGCCTCCTTTAACGTGCATTCGCTTAGCGAGATTGAGCGGCCATCACTTGAAAACTCATCCTCATAAAAAATTGATGCATCTCCTTCTCATCCGCTGCTATATAGCAGCAGCAGCAGCAGCAGGAAGCGAACCAGGCTCTCGACGTCAGCTGATCACGCCCAGGAACCAGCATAACTATCATTGTCATCGACAACCGAGGCTCCAAGCATCCTGGTAGCTCGAGGCATACAGGGATGGGGACAAAGGCAGACAGACAGATAGACAGACAGACAGCTAGACAGACAGACAGGTAGGCACACAGATAGGTAGGCAGACAGACAGACAGCTAGGCAGACAGACAGGTAGGCACACAGATAGGTAGGCAGACAGACAGACAGCTAGGCAGACAGACAGGTATGCAGACAGACAGGTAGGCAGACAGACAGGTAGGCAGGCAGGCAGACGGGTAGGCAGACAGACAGGTAGGCAGACGGACAGGTAGGCAGACAGACAGATAGGCAGACAGACAGATAGGCAGACAGGTTGGCAGACACGCAGACAGGTAGGCAGACAGACAGGTAGGCAGACGGACAGGTAGGCAAACAGACAGATAGACAGACAGCTAGGCAGACAGACAGGTAGGCAAACAGACAGATAGACAGACAGGTAGGCAGACAGACAGGTAGGCAGACAGACAGGTAGGCAGACAGACAGGTAGGCAGACAGACAGGTAGGCAGACAGACAGGTAGGCAGAGAGGTAGGCAGACGGGCAGGCACATGTAGGCAGACATGACACACCTGCACCACATCGGATGCAACAACATGAAAAAAATGCGACGGCGTCGGTTGAAGAGTAGGGGGAGGAAGGGGGAGGTGGAGAAGGCGGGAGAAGGAGGAGCTCGAATTACGATAATTATTTCCCTGAAAACTGATCCAGGGATCAATGCAAAACACCCATTTGCAGCGGTCCACTTTATGCATTTCTTTGTGTTCATTCTCTCCTTGTTGCCCGTCTTCAAATACTTTGCAAGTATGTGTATTATATGTCAAATACTTTGCAAGTATGTGTATTACATGTCTTCCATACTTTCCTCTTCCTCCTCCTCCTCGTCCTTCTCCTTGTCTGTCGTCCACACCGCCTCCGCCTCCTCCTCGTCCTCCTCTTCCTCTTTCTCCTCCTCCTACTCCACTTCTGCATTGTTCTTTCATACATTAGTAGCGCCTATATTATGTGCGTATAATGTAGTTTACTTACAGCATACTTTGTTGTGATTTAATACATTGTATGATGTTACTTCCTGCGTAGTGGAAATTATAAATCAGGAGAAACCAAATCAACCGTACGTTCGAGCTACATGTAGCTATACAATTCGGAATGAGCTGGTGCAATATAATAGCTGCAGTGTATAGATCTGCATAGGCCATTCGGTATATCTGTCCGTGTACCGGTCTTTCTGTATTTTTAAGGTCGTTAGAGGGGCTGAAACAGACAGCCCGGCGCACCGTCAAGGCATGGTAACTCAGAGATGGGGGGGGGTTGTTAGCACAGAATTTCAAGTCTGATCGTGTATCCTCTTTTACTGTTCTACCAGAGAATTGCAGTTCTGTGAAATTCGCAACAATCTGTTATAGTTTTCTTCACTTGATCGTTGATCCTCTACTCTGGTCGGTCTCCCCTCTGTCTCTCTCTACCTCCTCCTCATCTATCCATCCATCCATCCATCCATCCATCCATCCATCCATCCATCCATCCATCCATCCATCCATCCATCCATCCATCCATCCATCCATCCATCCATCCATCCATCCATCCATCCATCCATCCATCCATCCATCCATCCATCCATCCATCCATCCATCCATCCATCCATCCATCCATCCATCCATCCATCCATCCATCCATCCATCCATCCATCCATCCATCCATCCATCCATCCATCCATCCATCCATCCATCCATCCATCCATCCATCCATCCATCCATCCATCAATCCATCCATCCAACCAACCAACCAACCAACCAACCAACCAACCAACCATCCATCCATCCATCCATCCATCCATCCATCCATCCATCCATCCAACCAACCAACCATCCATCCATCTATTCATCCATCCATCCATCCATCCATCCATCCATCCATCCATCCATCCATCCATCCATCCATCCATCCATCCATCCATCCATCCATCCATCCATCCATACATCCATACATCCATCCATCCATCCAACCATCCGCCTGTCTGTCTCTGTCTGTCTATCCGTCTGTCTGTCTGCCTGTCTGTCTGTCCCCATCCTACCTATCATTTCTTTCGATGGACACTTCACACCTATTCCTTACTCCACCTCGCTTATCTTCCGCACACACGCCCTTATTCCGTGCGCAGATTTGCAATCGCATGATTGTATCCGTACTACTTCAATGGGTGGCAAGTAGCTAAACAGTTCGCCTAACAATGACCACGAGCTAATTCGCTCTCATTATTAGCATTACCATTGAGCAAACAGCCAAACACCTATGAACAAATTACCGCATACACCTTGTATTCTGCTTCATACAAAAAAGCCTTTCCTAAATGCAGGCCATGCAGAGACCAAGGTTGTGTTGATAACGAGATGCCATATTTACTGAGCAGAAGAAGCGATATACGTCGCCTTATAAAGGCTTATAAAATCGTTTATGGGCGGCGACGATCCCGCTTCTCATAATGAAGGCAATCCATACAGACTCTCCTCCTCCGCCATAGCTGGAACTGCGCCTGATTGTTGACCCATCATTAGGCCAACGACTCGCTTTTGACCCAGTTGACCTGCCGACGTAATTATCAGGAATCGAGACAACAATGACGACGGCCGAGGTTGCAATCAATCTAATGGAAGGCGTAATAGTCGAAGACCAGACGCAGTGATTCCAAGTCATATTCACGGAGCCTCGACTGGTCTTTCTAGTAGGTCTCGGTCATTCTTTAGGTCTATTAAAAGGTCTATTGATTTGAGGTCCAGGCGAGATGATAAACTGGAAGACGTGAATAGACAATTAAGTAAACGCTCGTGAATAAGCTGGTGCCCTGCGTTTGGCTTTCGAGTGACGCTTTAGAAGATAGGAGTTTACGATTACGATTACAAAACTGGAAGATTGAGAGAACGAGATTGACGCAACGATGGGGATTGGAAGACAATGAGTAGGCCTACAGCAGACAATGACGATAAAATGGCGTTTCGTAACAGTAATGATCGAAGACTCAAAATTTATAAAGAGCTACCAGAAGCTAAGCTCAGGGCACCAGATTATTTGCGAGCGCTGCGTCGAGTCAGAGGGGTTGTCCACAGGTTTTAACGGAGTTCCCACACATTTAGCCAATATTAAGCAGCCTGGATTGCAGCGTTTTAGATTACAATAATATACTGGTCCCCTATTGAATGATCATAGTTTGTCTGGTTTCACAGTATGCAAATAAAGTATCATCAATTTCTCTGTAGATTCTTGGTGAAAGAAACATGAACAGTTTTCCGAGAGATTCGAAACATGACGACATCTGACACGTCTTCAGCAGTCAGCGCATGCGCATCGCCCAAGTCCACAGCCAATAGGATTGAAGGAACAGAGCAAACGGAAACGGAAGTCAACAGACGTACGTTCTAGTTACAAGGTCTTTAATAAGACGAGTGTACGCCAAAGATTTTCCCTGTTAAAATCATTGGTGTATGCGTTATCAGACGCAACGAAGGAGAATGATAATTATTTTTGTCGGAAGTTTATATTTTGATATTTGACGCGACACTGACTGTAGGAAGAGGATGATAATTATGATGATGATGTTTATTATATTTTATTTTTCCCCGAAGTATAAATAATCCCTGGCGACAGGGCTTTTTAAATGAATTTTTAGAACTGCACAACCATTCACTCCCTTTTAAAAAGCCATGGTAAATTATTCCAATCAGATGACTATGAAGATTTTAAACTATTTTTAACTGCACGAAAATGCTTTTACTGCACAAACTCATTTAGGACTACCCTTTTTGTGTAGAACTTTTGTTAATGTGATTTTTATTGGATCCGTCTTATTTTATTTGGTCTTGTTTGATATTTGTTGTTTGATTTTTGAGCCCAAGGCTTACTCTACTCTATGTATCATTGACTGTCTTTCTTTCCCTATCTGTATTTTTGCATGTTTAGGTGTCCCTATTTAGCGGGATCCATGATCCCTTCTGGGCCTCCTTGTAGCCAGTATAATGTCAAGCCGTTGCCTTACTGTTTCATTGTTCGTTTTTTTCTCTTCTGATGGTTTTTCTCTTCTGATGGTTACAGAAATAAATGATTGATGATTGATTGAACTGCACACTAAAAATTAAAAGAATAAACGTTGAACGAAAAAGACTTCTGGAATAAGCCTATCGGTTCTCCTCCCCACTGACTGAGTTCTACGAAAGTGCCTCTAAAAGCAGCGTTGAGTGCAAATGGAAAGGTGTTGGAAGTTCAGGAAGAGATGAGATGACACATGTGGGTCACCAGAAATGGCGGACATCCGGCGTCCCAATTCAGCAATAAACTCTGTTTGATTGGTCCCAGCGATTCAAAGCAATTGGTATGAAGCTGTGTGATGGAGGAAGGCCTCAATATTTTGTGTTTACGAGTAGCGCCAAGTTCAGTTGAGTCCCCAGGTTCTATCGCTGTCAGATGGATATATTATGACACCGCAGAAGTGTGGATGTTGGTCACGTCCCAGTAGACTTATCTGCCCATCGATCATGTAACAAGCGCTGGCCCGTCTGGATGTTTTCCATCGTTTCGAAGGAGACCCATAGGCAACAAGCCAACAACAACAACAACAACTACTACTACTACTACTAGTAGTAGTAGTAGTAGTAGTAGTAGTAGTAGAAGTAGTAGTGGTAGTGGTAGTGGTAGTAGTAGTAGTAGTAGTAGTAGTAGTAGTAGTAGTAGTAGTAGTAGTAGTAGTAGTAGTAGTAGCAGTAGTAGCAGCAGCAGCAGCAGTAGCAGTAGTAGCTTGCAGTAGTAGTAGTAGTAGTAGCAGCAGCAGTTGTACTGCGCGGACGCTGTAATCGGAGTTTCACGCCGTAGCGCAGTAGCAATTGCTAGTGAAGTTGTCAGGGTCCCTACGCAGCGGCTTTGAGGTGGATGTCAGTTGCTGCAACCCTCCAGCTGCAAGACACCGAACATACCACTAGCACCACCGCGCAGCCCAGCAGTTGTAGCAGTGTTGCAGTTGTAGCAGTATTGTAGCAGTACTAGTAGTAGTAGTGCGAGTAGTAGCCAGCCGCAGTAGTGGTAGTGGTAGTGGTAGTGGTAGTAGTAGTGGTAGTGATAGTAGTAGCAGTAGCAGTAGCAGTAGTAGTAGGCTCTAGTAGTAGTATTTTGCTGGTATCATTTTACTATCTAGTGACCAATCACCAATAGATGACGCTGAGCAATTGTGAGTGAAGGATTTGCTCAAGGTCCTTCCACAACAATCACAGTAAACCAAAGTAACTATCATTGATGTAACAACAGTAACATTGATGTTTCGTGGCGCCGAATACCGTTGGCTTTGTGTTAGCCTTAAGGGTTTTAGCCTCGTTAACTTGCTTTCTAGCTGTAATTGTCTTTTTGCAAAACCTGGAAAATTGGTTAATGCATAATTATGCGTTTGTCAGACGCAAATAAAGGCTAATTACTGGCTTACCTAGATCTCAGTGGCTCTAACTACTACTCTCCGTGTTACAATTAAGGCGGGGAGGATTTATTATGACGACGATGACCACGTTGATAATAGCGATGTTGTTGTCGTGTTGTTGATGTTGTTGTTGATGATGATGATGATGATGATGATGATGATGATGATGATGATGATGATGATGATGATGATGATGATGATGAGGATGATAAAATGATGACGACGACGACGACGACGATGACGATGACGATGACGATGACGATGACGATGATGATGATGATGATAATGATGATAATGATGACAATGATGATGAAAACATAATTATATCGACGATAAGACGGAAAAGCGAAACACGATTGATGATAATGACTGTTGATGTACCTATAGGGGTGTTGGTGGATGCTGGGTCGTCGACTGCGCTGGGCGTCGGTCTGAGCGTCGAAGTCCACCCTGGCGAGATCATCCTTCTTCTAATCGTGCTCGTGGCCTGGGGCTCGGCGGTCGCCTTCTTCATCCACCGTTGGCGCTTCATCCGGATCCTCCAGCCGTCAGAACCTCGCTACCGTCACTGCCCCAAGAACCTCGAACGCATCAAGGTCGTCGCCAGGCACCGCGACTCCGTCATCTACAAGAACTATTCGGAGACGATGTCAAAGACACTGATGGCCAGGCAGAAGAGACTGGATCGAATGAACACGATGCCGAACATGTGGATCTGCGACGAGGAGGTGTCCGTCGCGGCCAAGTCCCCCGTCAGACCAAGGAGCGAGTCAGACCTTCCGGATGATCCGGGGGCAGCGGTCGCTCTGTCCTTCCGCCAACTGACGGAGTCCTGCACGTCTATCATTGCCAGCATCCACTCCAGCGCCATCTGTCCAGTCATCGAGGTTGAAGAGGACACGCAGGAATCGAACGAACCCGATGGACTCGTCTGCACGAACGTATAACGGCCGTACCCCTCCTCCTCCTCCTCGTCCTCCTCCTCCTCCTCCTCCTCGTCCTCCTAGTCCTCCTCGTCCTCCTCCTCCTCCTCCTCCTCCTCCTCCTCGTCCTCCTAGTCCTCCTCCACCTCCTTTTCCTCCTCCTCCTCCTTTTCCTCCTCCTCCTCCTCCCTCGTCCTCCTCGTCCTCCTCCTCCTCCTCCTCAGAATGCCAAAATTACTTCTCGTTTCTTTGTCTCGTTCTGTTCCTTTACTTCTCTGTATATCTTATTGTCCATTTAATTATGTAATGCAATATTATTGAACATTTATATAGCGCCCCTTCATGGTGTCTACTCAGAGGCGCTCTCTCTGCGATAGCCTTTATGATATTAGAAATGTCATTACGAACGAATATCATTTGCATTACGTCAGTTAGCAAAACAATGTACAGTATAAGTTGAAAGAGTGACTAGTGGCAGGCCCACGCACACACGAGGAACCAACCAACGGATTCCCGACGAGAGTTGAAGATGGCATTTATGTTCAGTGTCTGTGGAACAAGTTGCGTCGATTGAGTAGAGCGACGGCAGGTGACAGCGTTCGCAAACACGATGACTCTGCCGACGAACAGTCCTTCATAATTATGTCTGACCCTCGTCTGTTCCTTTTATCCTCTGACTGTCCCTAGGTCTGTCCCTTTATTCTCTATCTCTCAGTCTGTCCCTTTATTCTCTATCTCTCAGTCTGTCCCTTTATTCTCTATCTCTCAGTCTGTCCCTGTATTCTCTGTGTGTCCTTCCGTCTGTCCATTTCATGCTCTGTCTGTCCCTCGGTTTGTCTCTTTAATTCTGTCTGTCCTTCGTTTTGTCCGTTTAATTGTCTGTCTGTCTTTACGCCTGTCTCTGTCCGTTTCCCGTCCGTACGACTGTTGCAATATGTTTGTGGCCATGAGTGGGTCTATTGTATTGTAGCTATAAATATTGTCTGACATTGGACCTAGAAAGTCGTGCACCGATTTACAAGACGAAGGAAGGGAAATTCGCCCTGGTTAAAATGCATTTCCCAACTGCCGCCAATTATATTCTCTCTGTCCCTTTACGAGTCGCACCACAGAGCTCTATCTTCATGTAAACTGCTCCTACGAGGTGCAGGCAGGGGCGCAACCACGGTCCAGAAGTTGGGGGGACCTACTAGAATGTCTGAGTGGGGAATTGCGAGCGCCGAAGGCGCGAAGCTCGATGCAAGGCAAGAAGCCCATGTCGGGGTCTGGGGCGGAGTCCCAGAAGCCGACGCAATTTTGAGCATTTGATACCAAATGGAGTACATTTTGGGCTCTAATTAACCTCAAATTTTTCACCGATGATTTAGATATAAAAGTACCTCAATTATGTAGATCTGTGAAAAATATGACTTTATTAGGCCTATATAAATAAACTGAGATTTTAGGTTTTAGAAGAACACCACTCTCAGTCGCAGCATTTAAAACTGAAATGTCCTCTTAGGCTTCTACCGCGAGCCTTTGCCGAATGTTTAAAAAGCGAGAAAAGTAAAGTTTTAGAGTGAAATTATACAGCAACATTCTGCACTGAATTCTGGCAGACTTCAGATTAGCGGCTTTAGCCTGACCCTTTATTTTATCGGCAGCAGGGCCAGCGATTTATTGGGGGAGGGATCTACTAGAACGTCCGAGTCTGCGAAGGCGGAAGGTGCACAACCGCAATTGCAGAAGGCAAGAAGCTCCTATATTAAACGACTAGGGGTATGAGGGAGCGTCGTAAGCTCTCTCCGGGGTCTGAGGTGGAGCCCCAGAAGCCGACGAATTTTTGAGCATTTGATACCAAATGGAGTGCATTTTGGACTCTTGTTTACCTTAAAATTTTGAAAAATTGGAGGGGACCGTCCCAACCTGTTCGAAAGATGGGGGACGCGTCCCACAGGTTCCATAGGGTGGTTGCGCCTATGGGTGCAGAGGAATAGAAACTGAGCCAGAGAAAATACGATCCAGCGGTGTAAAACAGTTTAATTCCATGCACTCCGCTGTGAATTAATGCCTCATTTATCATTTCCCTTTCCAACAAAACGTCAGGTTCTTAGACAAACAAAACTTTATAACTTCAACATAGTTCGTAATAGGCCTATGGCAAATAAATGTCACCAACAAAGAAAATAACAATGCAATATTGCAATACATTGGATCATTTTAAAATAGGCCTACCGTAATTATCCTCATTGTAAACAGGCGAACAGCAAGACAGAACGAAAGACTTTGCAAAAACACTATATCATGTATTGATTATGACTTGATAAATGAGTTACAAATAACGAGAACTGTAGCCTATAAATAGTCGGCCATGAACATTCCAGTCACTTTTAGGGGCTTTTGTGCCAATCTCTTTCAAACAAAATACGGGTGACACAAAACTTGTAGGGATCATCGGAAAAATCAGTTAACACAATGGATTTGAGGATACACAACTCATATAAACTTTTTCGCAATCTTCTTCTGGTTACTTATTTATTTAATTATTTGTTTATTATTAGCACCTTAATAAATGTATTGATTATGACTTAATAAAAGAATTATTACACAGTGATCACATTATAGCCTACACACATACTTTTAATTCTTTGCAACAGCTAGCAATAGAGCCCTCTGACGGTAAGATGTGTGCGACCCGACATTACTGTTCTCCTTAGCCTATAGGGTTTACTTGTAACATTTTGGCTTACAAGTGGCTGACCGAATTCCAGCACTACTCTACCTCTGGTAGTGCCAGTCCCAAGCCTTGACAAATGAGGAGGTGAGACAGTGTCGATAAACAGCGACTATATTATTATAACCAGTGGCTGACCGAATGACCTACTCTCTACCAGTTTACCAACGCTCGTTTTCATTCACTGTAGAAACCTACCAGGTGTCATTTTATCTGGTTTGTTTGTTCGGCTTCGTCATCTTCATGCCCTGGACGACTGACACAGCTTATGAAAGAAACATCAGCGACAATGTGACCTCCTCGATACCCCTCGCAAAGGTCTGTGCGAATATAATTTGCCTAGTTTCAATCAGGCTTGCTTTCGGTGGCAAGTGCTATATGTGTTTGTGAACGCTCAGCAGCGCATGTTTTCTCGATCGTCTAAATGTTATTCTCTTTTGACTACGAACAGTTATAATATAAGCCTAAGTAGCCCAGCCTATGATAGATCTAAGCATTGCTACTGGTGTTCTCTTGAAGTACCGGTAGCGATCGATGTAGGCCTATAAATTTTGTTCAACATTTAGGCTAACTAAATGAGGTATTAAAAACAATTATTCACATAGGCCTAAATTCGATCACACAGAGTAGAGCGACTGTCAGACTCAACATACGAAACCTAGTTAATTTCTTTCAGTACAAAATGGTTATTCATAGACCGCAAGTGAGTTAAAGATGCGAAAAAAGAAGATCAAGAAGTTGCTAACGATTGATTTATTGGGAGGAATGGAGTTTCAGAACAGAGAGGGAGCAGAACGATGGTTGAAATCCTTAGAATCGTCTGATCCTCCGTGCTAAGTTTAATCTTCATCCTCCTCCTCCTCCTGAGTCTCCGAAATTTCTCGTATGTTTCCGAGGAGCGGAGCCTTTCGTCTCCGACCCATCCCGCTCTCTGCTCCCGCCACCCGATCCTTGAGCCCAGCGGGGACCGTCTGCTGAGGGGTCGAACGACCGACTCTGTCTTTGACGTGGATCTGCTGAGCCATTCGAGAGAACTGCTCGTCATGATGAATGCTGCAAAACAAGCAAGATTATGTAGCGTCTCTTTTAGAATTCCACTAACTGTACAGGGCCGTACATCTCTTTCGATTTGTGGGGAGGGAAACTGCCCTCCGTAAGTATGTATACTTCCCTTAAGAATGTCATATAAGTTATAACAGCATTGCATAGGAATCGTAATAATTATTTAATTAGCCATAATGCATTTAACAAAGCGATATTCCAAACTTCCTGTAGTGAGGAGGGAATTCCTTCCCGTTCCCTTCCCAAGCTTAAAAGTGGGGAGAGAATTCCCACCCATCCCTCCCCAGGATTTACGGCGCCGGTAGAATTGGCTTTACTGAGACTATGACTCGTAATGCGCCAATGCAGTAGGTCTGCCCACATGTTGGAGTTGCCGGGGGTTTGCGTAAAGGACGTCCTACTTTTGGCACGTCTTCTTCCTCTCTTTGCCGCACTACCTGCCCAGCTCCTTTACGGACGTCCGCACTACAACGAAGTAAAGACTTAGATCAGCCTAGCCTAACGATGCTACAGATTGGCAGTGTTGTATAAGCAGGACCAAAATTCCAAGACCAAGACCGCATGGTTGGAGACCAAGACCGATGCCTCAAGACCGAGTTTCCAAGATCATGAACGAATCCAGTGTCTCAGCCGTGATTTAAAAATCGGTAGGCTAACAGGACCATTGCCATGATGCAGCCAACAGTTGGTCCATCGACGTTAACGCGTTTCTACTACGGGAGTATGTGGACGTACTGCTACCGCTTCTCACCACACTTTGCAACCGATCCATCCTTGAAGGGGTCCTGCCGCCGACCCAGAAAAGTTCCATCCTGGTCCTAATTGTCCTCAAACGTGAGGGGCTTGACCCAACTGACCTAGCCAACTTCCGACCGATATCCAGTGGTTAAATTGCTCATCCAGAGGTGGCGGATTTCAATTTTTTGGCAAATCTAAAGCTTAAGCCTATCTGACGAATCTATAACCAATACTTGCCGATACTTGCCATTCTCCAATCGGAAAACACAAAAAATATATTAAACAACAATCATATATGGTCGATGACTGCAGCAAAAGCGCATTAAAAGGTGACAGGTCTTCTCTTTTACTATAGGCGGCGGATCTCATACTTTAGGTGTCGGATCCAAAATCTAAGTGCCGGATCCGAGATCCGTCTCCTTAATCTCTAAAAGGTCATAAAAAAGATCGTCGCATATCAGATCACGTCATATTTTGAGACCAACAACCTGCTCCCTGCGATCCAGTCCCGGTTTCGTAAAGGTCACTTTACCGAGCCCACTGCCCCGCCGCCTCTCGGACATCTACCGTACGGAGCTATTGACAGATCGCAACTCACTTTACTGGCACTTTTTGAAGTTGGCGCTGCATTGGACACTGTGGACGATGATCGAGATAGGGCCTACTTCTTGAACGGTTGCAAATACCTGTTGGCCTGTCTGGGACATTCCTTTGCTGGTTGGGATCCTTCATCAGGGAGCGAGTTCACCCGTGGGGTTCATGAGTCAACCGGGTCCCCATAGGTCTCCGCCCCTATCATGGGCTACCTCAGGGCTACGCCTTGGGCCTCTTCTGCCTTATCTATGCGTTCTGCTGCCCGCTTTATCGGCCGTAGGCTATACCCAAATAATTTGGGCCAAATTATTTGGCCATATGTACGTAGGCGCGACGTTCTCCACTGGTTCCTCTCTGAGCAGCGGATTGCATATGGGATAGTCTGACGCTGCATACTAGACCTTGCTCCTGCCTATCTTCGCGAGCTCTGTTGCCCTGTCATTAGCGCTGGGACTCCCGATACCTCTGCTCATCCAAACAGGGTCTCCTTCTTGTCTCTGTTGTCAGTAGGCTACCTCCTCTATGCAGAACCGCGCCTGATCGGTTCGCTTCTTTCCCATGGCCTTCACTCCTGTTCTTTTCTCACTTTAAAACTGTTTTTAGCCGTGCTGGAGTTGGGAGTAACTATGTGTAGTTTTCATAAAGGGGCGCTATATAAAAAAGTTCTATAGGCCTATGAATGAATGAATGAATGAATGAATGAATGAATGAATATCTCACGAGTTGTTTCTTGTGCCACATATTAATTAAATTAACATTAGATTTTGACCTGCATTCCTGTACTTAGGTATAGGCTAATCTGTAACATTGTCGACCTCCAGTTCGTTTTCGACTACTAAAACACTGATAATAATGACGATGATGACGACAATAAATATAATAATATTAAATAATAATAATAGTAGTAGTAGTAATAATAATAATGAACTCCAGAGCGCAGATTGATTTTATAAGCACAGAGCATACGACCACAGTGGGCGGGCACTCATTTGAAAAGCATCTCTTATTTCCTGAGCTGCCGTTTAGTATTCAATGTTTCGTATTCATTAGCCCAATAGGCCTACAGATCTCGCCATATAATAAAACAATTACAGCACGCACATTAAGTTAATTTTGTTTCAGTTATATTGTTCCCGTGGATGGAACCCTCAGCCGGGCGCTGATGGTAGAGGTCACCATGGTAGACCTCATCAGTAGACCTCATCCAATCCCGTCACAGTAGGTTCTACATGTATCTTTCTTTCTCCTCCGTCAAGTATTCGCTGACGATGAGGCTCTAACAAAACTTCTCCATTTCGGTCGGTCTCTTGCGAGTTCTATTGCCCTTCTTAAGTCCCATCCTCTGTCTTCTATGTCCTCCAGTACGTTATCTATCCATCTCTTCTTCTGACGTCCTCTGCTCCTCGTTCCCTCCACCTCTCCGTGCAGCGCCTTTGCCGGCATTCTTCCGTTCTCCAGCCTGATCACATGTCCATACCATGTTAGTCTTCGTTTCTTTATTCTTTCCACTACCGTTTCCTTCTGTCCCAGTTCTTCTCGTGTACAGTAGGTTCTATACTAGCGTGCAATTTAAATGTATTCGCGATTAGTAGGCGATATTCTAACATGCATTGAATTACGCCACACGAGAATGTAGTGGGGAAGATATGGGTTACATGATATTAGAAAAGGAAGATACAGACTAGACTGAAAAGATTAAGTCTCCTAAGAGAGTAAGGCCTACAGCATAAGGGAGAAGTGGGAGAGGAAATGGAATGAAGGGAATACATGGGAGGGCTTGAATATTTTATGCTAATTGCTACTCCATTAGACATAGGGATCCTATAACCCTGTATTTTTGAGGTTGTCCATACAGGGCGTCCGCAAAAACGACCAACTCTGAGCCCTTCTCCCGTTGTCCGCATTTGGCATTACCCTCCCCATCAGTCAGACTCAGTTGGCTGACCATTTCCAACTTACTGGATGAGCAATAATTATGTACCACTAAATGGTCTGATGAAGCAGAAGGTTCCTCTACAATACGTTCAATGTGGGCACCTCACAAATCTTTGATAGTATTACATCATAGGCCAAACATGAAAGATATCAACAAAGTCTATAGAAACCGATCAGATGAATAACAGGAAATAAATTAAAGCTCAGCCGCATGAGAGACATACAGGAGACAGTAGCATGGAGGGATTGAATTAAGGGAAGCAAGCGTTCACATCACCCACCATCAACTGTCAATCAACACTGATGATGAGGATGACGACACCTTGCAAGAACGTCCACATGGAGCCTATTAAGGACCAATCTTCAAGGCCCAGCACAGTCTTGCCCCAAAATACTTAATGGACCTAATTCTTCGGCTTCATTCAGCTTCCTCTCACCGTCCACTTCGCTCTTCTAACAGACACGACCTTCTGGTTCCCCACTCTAGAACTGTATTGGCTCAGTCTCAATCTTTTGCTTCAGTTGGTCCTTCTCTTTGAAATTCGATTTCTCCTTCTGCTTGCACTACAATTCTTTCTGGCAGCCTCTCCGCCTCTTTCTCTTTACGCAAAACCTGTTTCTTCTCTCGGGGTCTTGTGCACTGGGGTGCTTCTGAATGGTTCATCCTACAATGGGCGCTTTATAAATGTTTAGATACAATACAATACCAATTATCCCATATGAGATCCTATATGGGTCCCATCTAATGCATGTATATATGAATGTCTCTGGAAGATATGGATGGTGTTAGTAACATTATTAGACACAATTTAATTAAATCTCAAACCTCAAAACACAATCTCAAGAAAATTCGTTTCTTGAAGTTATTACCAGGAAATAATTACATCAACAAACTGCAAGACTAGCAAAACCAACTTTTTAAAATATTAATAAAATAAATATTTGTTAACAAGATAATGGGACCATTGAGAACAGTTAGCTGTGAGCATAATTTCGAGTTACAAAAGCGTTGGGATCCAGTCAACAGCAGAAATTCTGTGTCATTTATAATACTTCATTCCAGTCAAATTCTATCAAAATATTATCCACTTTTACATCAATCAACACCCACAACAAATTACAAGCCAGTCAAATATAATAAGTATACTCAAAACATTCCAAAAGTCAGACTACACACACGTGGTGAGGGGTGCAACAGTAAGTAGGGGAGTGCCTGCTGAGGCTATGCCATCAGTGGTGAAGGTCTTGGCTGAAGTACCACCTAGGGCGCTACCGAGGTGGACAGGCTCAGCAGGAACCCTGAAAAGCTGGCAAACGTGGGCGGCATCGCCGCCTCTGATACCACAAGATAGTGGATATCAGAGCCAGTCCTAAGCCTGGAACTCTCTTTAAGGGAGAAGTGCGAAGGTCGAACGGATGGGTGCAGATACTCCGTTCGTAAAGAAAAAATACGTATGAAATCCAATGCAAGCATTGGACTCCAAACGGGCCTCTGCCCATGGATCTGATGCAAGCGTTGGACACCTACGGGCCTTCGGCCCATGGATCCTGATGATGATGATGATGATGTTCAAAACATTCCAAAAGACAGTTACACACACATGCACACAAAATAGGCAAAAATGCCCACGGACCAGTCACATATACAGATTAAGCTACAAAAATCCTGCATCCCATCAAAGTCATAGGAGTACAATGCAAATACTGATAAGAAAGTTAGTGGATAGCTCATAAAGTACAAAGTGTAAAGCCTTGCAAACGAGTCATGTACTCAGCTTTTAGTTAACCCTTTATAAGCGAGTGGCAATATATTTGCCGTTACATGTGGTATACTAAACAACTAATGTACAGTATTTTTCCACTAACCTAATGCATGTGGATTCACAAGATGTCACTACCAGATACTGTTTAACACAAAAACTTTATATAATGTTATATCATTTTTACATAATGAAGACTTCAGCGATGTCTAGTGTGGTATGAACAGCTAGTGGCAAGTATGTTGCCACGTCATGTGTAACCCAAACAGCTAGTGGCATATATATTGCCACCACTGGTGGCAATATATGTGCCACTAGCTGTTTGGGCCCACCACTTACTTTTTTACTGATTTCAATTCAACAATATTATACGCTTGATTACTTTCTCTTACCTACACATAATATGTATTTATATTAACTGTGCCTGCCCTGGGTGCTTCTCGCTTATAAAGGGTTAAAGCTCGCTTCTAGTCCACTCAAAATCAGCAATTTCTCTGTCATGCCCAACTGGAAAAGGAATGCAGAAATTAGCCACATCTTGAGTAGACTTCACATAATTAATCAAAAAGTAATGGAAAAGGAACACAGCATTACAAAATTGCCATCAAATACTGGAAATGAGAATATGAAATTGTTAGACTTGTTACAAAAACAGAAGTCCACAGAAATTAGTAGTTAAACCATAAGAGAAAGGGGATTTTTCTTCAAAACACTTCCAGAAAAACTCCCCACTCGGCCAAGCTGTAAAAAAAACACAAACACTGGAACACTCTGCGGAAAGGAAATATATTGAAGGGAACTGGTTCATGGGGTCAGAGGTTTGGGTCATCACCTTGCCGACTGCATCATGTCTCGCTTTATGTTGTTCTCGAAGAGTGCCGCTCTGTTCTGGTTCTCGGCTTTCTTGACCCAGTGGCCGTAGATTCGGAAGGCGCCTCCGTCGATGAACTTTCTAAATGCTCGCATGCAGTACGGGTTCTCTTTCACATCGTCCAAGTGGATCTCAGGTGGATGGAGGTGCATTGTTTGGATTCGGTTCATGGCTATTATAACAAATGCGCCTCCCTTGAAACAGACACAGGCAATCAGTTCATTCACAAGCACCACAGTTGATTAAGTAACATTGGCTCCACTCTGTCTCTCTTGGTTTCTTTCTCGCTCTCGCTCTCTCCCTTCTCTCTCTGTCTCTCTTCGTCTCTCGCTCTGTCTCTCTGTCTCCTCTCTCTGTCTCCCCTCTCTCTGTCAGCTTGTCTGTCTGTCTGTCCAACATCTGCCTTACAAAGGATAAATCCTTTTTTCCTCTCTACCATTTCTCATCTGCCCTTCTTCCCTCATTCTTTTTCAAAGCTCTGCTTTTGGTCCAGCAATGAGCATCTTACTGTTTGCACGTCTATCATAAACACTGACTCACCTCGCCTATTCTCCAGTTGTAATGCTCTCCATCACTGCATTCCCCTTTATTACATTTTACTGTTTGCGAAGAAAGGAAGTGTCATATGCATCTACTAAAATAACACTAGTACATGTTCGTTTCTCTACTGTACCAGTTGCATCTTTCTTTAGTGATGAACAGCACAGAACATCATTAGTCGTGGAAAGCCATCAACAAACAGCGGAGGCACTTAAAAGATTCAGCATCAGTCATCTGCTGGTTCAACAAACAGTTTGGCCTGCAGATAATCTGCTTTGATTTGATTTGTTTATTGACACACTTTATCATGTCAGTATCAACATAAAAGCAGTGTAACAGGGAAATGACAGATACATTATCGAACTATAACTTAAGCACATTGATGCAGGTCACATCATTCCATTTCTAAGAATGGAAATGGAGTTACATCCATTTGCATGCTGCTTTATTTCTATCAGAAGTGACGTTCAATTGCTTTAGTTTCAATCAGGAGTGCCAATAACAGACGACACCCTAGAATGTAGGCCTTATAGAAAAATTGCTATGCGAGTTACCTTGAACTTGCGACGTGGCCGAAACTCAAGTTTCTGTCTCTAAAAGTACAAAACAGAACAACTCCTGGTATTCAGCAGCCAATCAGGCATTGACATTTGACACTTTCCCATTTCAAGTGATGTAACAAAATACATTAGGGTTTACAAAGAAAGCAATTTAGGGCTGATCTGCAATGCAACGAGTCAAAACTTGTGGTGAGAATTACTACTTCAACTTCTCCGGTCATTTTGAGAACAGATGCTCTTCTAATCTTATATTACCTCAGCCATGTACCATAGCTACATTGGTCAAAGCGTAGTAGGCTGTGTCTCAAGTGTTATTAAAAACTAAACATGTAGAAAAATATGACCATTTTCAACGGAAACCCGCCCGAAAACTTAAAACCCCTCCATAATATTTTCATCGCTACACCCCTAACCGCAGTAAGCAATATTGAAACATTATGGTACAAATTTCACGATCTTATTGAACACACCTCTTGGCAGCCTGTTAGGCACCTGCTCATTTTAAAGCTGCCCCTAGGCAGTGAAAGGCTGAGTCGACCTAGAGGGGCAAAAGGAATCAAACAGCATCTTTCAAGATCTGTGTTCTTCAAGCAAGAGAGTTACCATTTAACTATCCCTCCTCAAATCCATTTCTAATAATACATTTAGTTTCGGCTATGTGCCATGTTATCATTTGTCATTTTGAAAACAGATGAGGTACAAAGTCCACGAAGACAGTCAATTTACCTTACTTATACCTCTTATGGAAGTGGTCATACTGCCCATTTGGAACCACTGCTAAGTACTGCCTTACCTCTTCTCGTTTGAAGAAAGGATGGCCCAAAGCTTCCACTGCAGTCAGTCGCTGGGCAGGCTCAACAACCAGTAACTTCGATATCTGTAATTAAGAGTGGGAAACTGTTAACATATCCTTACCAAATGCAGAATTGCTGAAATGCTGAATTAAAAGATTCTCCATTTAGACCAAATTTTACCATTAACCACAGCACATTATAAATCTGTTGAAATTCATTTCGATGTCTTCATAACACACATGTTTGCCTTGCAATTCTGAAATGACAAAAGTGCCAGCTATTCATAAGTTTACTGTTTTGTAAAGACTGCCTTTCACCAAGACATTTTAAGAAATAACCCGATAGATTGCTGCCACCTAGGGAATGAAGGCATGAGCTAAACACCTCATGCTTTCTCCAACCAGGCACATCCAGAATCAATAATGCTGACATTAAAGTGCACACGTCATTGAACACGTGTAAACCACCTGTTTCTCAATATCATGTTTCATAAATTTTATCACTGTTTGATAAATCAGTAGACGACAAAGTGCTTATCACGGCAACCAACTCAAACTGAATGACCGACTCATACCACTCGCATCACTGAATGACACCCACCAAATCTCGGGCTGTTTCGCCGATGTCATCCCATTCTGGACTTGGAAATGTGTATTTTCCCTCCATGATCATGCGCAGCATAACCATCTGCTTGCGATGCCAGAATGGCGGGAAACCACACAACCTAAACGCAACAAGGAAAACACACAGAACCAGTCAACTGCAAAGCTACACCAAAATTCATACAATATATTTTAATTTTATCAACGTAAGCAGCGCTAATTAGCTCCATAGATAATACATGTAAACTAGAGACATAATTGACCATTCAAGGGAAGAGACTCTGAACATCCATGCCATCTTTTAGCTTTCGACGGGAATCGGTTGGTTGCACGTGGACCCGTCACTGAGTACTCTTTTAGCTTACTGTGCATTGCTTTGCTAACTGATGTAATATTTTCGTTCGCAATAACACTTAACATTATAAAAATAGGCTAGCACAGAGAGCACCTCTGAGTAGACATTTTGAAGAGGCACTAAATAAATTCTCAGACTGAATTAATAAAATATCTTGCATAATAGGATCTCATTAGAATACTATGAATAATAATTGTGCAACACTTACAGTGTATACATGATGACACCAGCTGCCCACCTACATGATCAAACACAAAACTGTTAATCAACATTACTATTGAGATTATTCCATTATCATAATCATCAAGGTGTGCTTCCTACGTGGTTTAGATCAGCTCAAGTGGGATTCATTCACCTAGTACCATCATTATACTAAATATAATTTCATTCATTCAAACAAAGCACTTATAAAATAATCCCTTCAACACATCTATTGAGAAGCACTTACGTGAGCCCAGTGAAACAATACCATCAGTATTACATTTCTTCTTTTATTAAGTATCAAAAGAGTTTAAAGAGTTTTGTTTAAAAAAAAGATTATTCGGACAATAAATTTCTGACCTGACATGGTCTTAGGAGATGAAGATTCACTAATTCAACCATGTACCACTCTTCGCTGCGAAGGTATTAGGTAAATAAAAACCTATTTTTAAAAGTGGCACAGGACATTACTTTTATTCCTGTTCATAAATGTATGAAACCTGTTCTGCGCAGGCAACATTACACATACATTGTGAATAGGAAAGCAACCTCAAAACAAACTGACAGACTTATTTACAATGCGAGCCTGTCACTTCCCCAATGAGCAAGCATGCAATAAATTGTATGCCTGCCGGCGAAACACCACCAAGCGTGCAGTGTTATATTCGTTAACGGAAACGATAAGTCGAACTGAAAATAATCCATTCCGTTAACGATAAGTATAACGATAACTGAAAATATTCTAAGAACGAAAACTGAACGGAAACGGAAATAAATGATGCCGAACTGAATAAAAACTGTAACGATAATTAAAATCCGAACGGAAATTATACACATTTATGACTAAAAATAGAAATGAAGTAATTTACTTACTGACTTAAATTAGCGGTGAACCAGTCTTTCGTTGGACTATGTTATAGAAATGAAGTAATTTACTTACTGAATACTGACTTAAATTAGCGGTGAACCAGTGAGTAGTTAGTATCCTGTACTAGTGTACTAGTGTAACTACGTTGATAGACCTTCAACTTCAAGTAACTACGTTGATTGAACTCGAAGTAAGATTATTTAAGAACTGTAACTGTAACTTGAACTAAAATTGTTTGAGAACTGTAACTTGAACTGAAATTATTTAAGAACTCGAAGTTGAAGTTGAACTGAAATTATTTGAGAACTGAAACTGAACTGAAACTGAAATTACTCCCAGCCGAACTGAACTGAAACTGAAATAGAAATTATTTTGTGAAGTGGGTGGCAGCTAGACTCTACCAGCAACTGCAAAAACATGATCAGCACGTGTTTAAGCAAGTCAAGAACCCAAAGACTTCACGAAAAATCTGCTTTAGCATAGAAAAGCTGCCAGCCAATCAGAAACAAGTCAACAACAAAAATGACTCATAAATTTTAGGCCATAAACAATTGCTTATGCAATCAGTTGCTTTTAAACTTGCAGACTAATCAATAACGTTATGTCCACAGTTAATTTAACAATTATTGACTGGTTCATTTTTTCCATACACACGTTATTTTTGCATTTACGTGTTCACATCTGCGTCAGTTGTGACAGGTGCCTCAGAACTAACTCAAAAACACATATCTTCCACTTGCTTATCCACTGTATCCAGACTTTAAGCTTTCATAATTGTTTTAATTTGACTGAAACTAGGGTAACAGATGACGCGTATGAATTTGTGGTTTCCTCCGGAATGTCAAATATATATAATTCATTAACTAATAACGGTGTTGTAAGATAGCAATTTAGACACGGTACCTTGGTCTTTCAAAGTTGCTACTCAACGTTGCTACTCACATGTCAACAGGTTTTCCATAGCCCGGGGAATTGTCAATCATGGAAACCTTCAGTGACTCTGGTGACAGATAACCAGGTGTACCACAAAGATCTGAAAACAGCAGTAATGAAAATTTCAAAATTCAGGCAAAAGCAAGTCTTCTTTGAATTCTGTTATTCATTCATTCATTCAATAATTCATATAGCACCCCTTCAAGGTAACTACTAGGGCTGTCAACGGGCCCCGGGGCCCCCGTTCGAAGGGCCCGGCCCGGGCCCTTAAATCAAGGCCCGAAAACCCGTCCGAATCAGCATATTATTTTAAGTAAATTTTAAAAGCTTAAATACGGACTTTCTGTCGCCTAAAACGCTGTGGATTTGAAGATGTGTTGGCCAGCTACAGTGGTGCATTAGTCATCGGCGCGGGGGTAGTTGGCAACTTGGCACCCGTACCTGTTTACTTGTCGGCTGGCTATACTAAGACCAGCCATGCGTTGCAGCGCGTTGAGGTATTACTGCTATTACCAGACGATGTACTGATGATGTACTGCTAGAGCCTTGTGCCCCTCTTCAAATCTGCCGCCTTCGCAGTATAGGCTACCCTGTATCGGCGACAGACCGCCGGCGACCATTAGGCCTGTCAATCAAAGAAGAAAGATCGCTATATCGGGAATTGGTGGTGAGTCTGGTGACACACTGGCTGTTATTGCATTCGGCTTATGAACAGAAATTGGGAAACATGCTTCCTATCGTCAGCCCTACCGCCTGTAGCTGACCCGCAAGCCGACGAGTGACTAACTTTTAATTTAAGCCCTAGCGCAATTTGTTAATAATACTACCATTAATATTGGTTACTTACTGACTTACTTGGACTGTCTAGATCTTAACGCGAGATCTCGTTGTTTACCGCCAAACCGCCATTGCTGTTGCTTTCGTTTGAAATAAAGATTTAGTAGTTTATTAGAATCATTTAATTGTTTTGTGCATTTAACTGTCTAATCACGTCAGTGCAGACTGCAGGTAACTTTTAAACTTTGGGAATAAAATCTGGGCATCAGTTATTAATTATCTAGCGGACTAGCAGTTACATGTAGTTTAGCGAATTATAACTTTTAGAGACTAGCAAGCTATCAGCCGCCATTTTATGTGCTGTGTATACTGTAAGGTAACGCAAGTATTTCTTGCTTTCTTTAAGTGACGGGCCGACGGGCCCCCGCTGAAACTGAGGTCGGGGGCCCGGGCCGCGTTTTTCTAATATTTTGACAGCCCTAGTAACTACTCAGAAGTGCTCCCAACTCCATCCCGGACAAAGAGGTAATCTTAAACAATCCAGCAGAGTTGGTTTTAACACGCCGAAGCACCAACTAACGAACTTATTTAATTAAAGAGGATAATCTCAGTTGAAAGAAGAATTTATTGGTTTGATGATAAATAATAATAATCTTCATTTAATTTCAAACTGACACAACCCAGGTTGATTACAAATCAGTATGAACGGATGATCACAAGTTATTACAGGAGTTGTATACGGCAGCCATGCAAGGCGCCCATCACGTCCTACATATCCTTTTTACGAACGCGCAATCTTGCGAATGATAGGCTGAGTGAACCTTTGGGAGGGTGCGGGAAGCGATCCCGCTACCTACTGCTCTTCACGCCACTGATGTTACCACTATGCTATGATGCCAAACAATAAGTGCAACTGATGCAGACTGTTACCTCGTAGTTCTTCATCGTGGCTGATGACTGAAGCAAATCCGAAATCTAGTAGCTTCACGTTGAAATTATCATCAAGCAAAATGTTTTCAGGCTGGCAAAAGAAAACACCACAAATTAATAAAGTAATTAAATCAGGCAATCATATTGATCTATTTACTATTTTACTATACTAAAAAATATCCCAGTGGGATGTAATACAAGCTGCAGCCAGTGAACCAATTGGTATTCATTGTCATTGTCCTCAACATTTTTAATATTGAAATCATATAAGCGAACAGAAAGGCATTGCAAAAACTGTCTTATGCGAGTCTCATATAAATAAGCAACATAATTTAGTATTAGAGTTCTTAAACTAATAGGCCTACCCCTTTTGGGCTTTTCAATTTGGCATCCTAGAATATAATTCTGGTGCATCTTTACTGTTGAATGTGAAGTTATTCTTAACATAAGGAAGGGCCGTGCTGTGCATGATTGCTGTTATGTTGCTATGCCAACGAATCCTCATTCAGCCAATGGACGCATGGTGTCATTGGTGTGTTAACAAATGCTTACGAACTTGTTCCCAAGTTTATGCTTCTACTTAAAGATACTTTAAGCCCGAAAGAGTAGCAGCGTACAAAATTAGATAACTTCCACTTACACTTGGAAAAGAATTCTCAGTTATGGTCGTATTTATGCCTACCTTTAAGTCCCGGTGAACGATGTTCTTAGCGTGAATGAATTCGACCGCATCCAACAGTTGCCTCATTATCTGTCTAGAAAACATAAATAAAATATCAGGCTAGGCAGGGAGAAATTTGTAAAAAAGAAAAGGGAAAATTCCCTCTTCAATGAAGTGAAGAGAAATAATACACAAGAGTCCAACACTGTTTTGTACTGTATTCTAATGAGAACAATTTGTAAAAAAACAAGCTACTTCTATGTATCATTAAAGTTGAATTTGTCGAAGGGTAAGAAAGAGAAATTTGAAAATATCTTTCCATCAAAATGTGATGTAGTTTATATTCACTACAGTTCATAAACTGTAGTGAATATAAGAGTCTTCGATACAGAATCAGGAAAGAAACTTTGACTGAACCTTGTTCTCTTTTCCGACAAAGACACAACTTCCGTCAGGTAGTCGAACAGCTCACCTGTCTTACATCTAAACAACAACAAAATGTCAAATTAATATCAAAGGCAGCAGAAGAAATAGCTAGCTAACCAGTCATTGTTGGTTTGTTCCTCAGGACAGTGCTTGAAAGTAGAATTGAAGGGAAGAACCCCAGAAGACCAAGTAATATGAAGTTGGACTGGATGATGGATAAAGTAAACAGATGAGGATAATAAGAATAAGGAACAGGCTCAAAATATAAAATTCCTGGACCAGACTAAGGGCAGAACACTTACGAAGAACCAGTATCATACAGCCCACAAAAATAAATAATAAATCAATTCATTCATACCTAGTAAAGCAAGCATCTGCTATTCGACTTTAAGCTCATTTCAGCAAGATTTCCTTTAAAACCCAGCAAACAAAGATGGTTTAACTTACAACTCAAAGACGAGAAAAATGAAAGCAAAGCTTTCAAAGGTATCGTGAAGTTCAACTGAAACAACAAGACAAAGTTTCAATGTATTAAAGTTTCCTGAATGTTATAATTCACTTGTAGCATAACATTCAACATGATCATAATTTTTTCACCATGATCATTATCACCATACTTATGAACATGGTCGTATCATCATACACTTCAGCACCTTTAAGGCTTAAAGGTGCTGTAGTGGTCAGATTTACAGGAGTAAGTTTAAGGATCCTCCCAAAGCAATGAAACATGGTTTTCTACACAACCAATGGACACACAACTGAAGATATGCCACGTGCGGCTACCTTGCACAATGAAATTTAACACAGAAGCCAGGTGACCAAACACAAAAACAACATCTTTTGTCTGCTTTGGCATTTACAGGTGTGCTTCTCACTGGATATTTTCGAGGAGTTCTACACTAGTTCTCTGTCACAGTGCTACACCTTAATTAGACTGTTACCTGGAAATGCAATCACGTCAAAATAAAAGAAAACTGTTGAGAATATTCACATCATTGCCATCATCATAGCCATTGTCATGATCATAATTTCTGTCACCATGATCATTATCACCATACTTATCATCATGGTTGTCATCATCATTCCATGAATATTAACAATAATTATTCTTTATTTGTACATAATTAGACATATATGCCTACTTATGAATGGGTGAGCGGCACACATCTTGAGTACGAGGATTTCCTTCTTAGTTGCCTGGCGATATTCTTCCATCAGTTCTTCATTGTCTTTTTCCTGCGTCAAATCGATCATCTTCACAGCGTATTCCTTATGCGTTGCCTTCTCTATACACCGTCGCACTGTACTACTGACACCTCTGCAAAACAAAACACTGATCACTTTACAAATATGAACATAAGATGCCTTATCCCTCTAATGACAAGCTGCATTGGTTTCCCATGCATTTGAGTACACGCTCGTCGTTAAATAGTTAATGTTGCATCAGTTTTGTCATTTTAAATGAGCATTATTACAGGACCTCTTTACGAAAAAACATCTTAGAAACACTCCAGGGCCTTAAATCCTGCGGAGTGAAGGGTGGGAATACCCTCCACAATTTTAAGCTTGGGGAGGAAATGTGAAGGAATTCCCTCCCCATTGGTGGAAGTTTTCCTCAATGCATTAATTAAATAATTACAATTCCTACACAATTCTGTTACATGGGCTTCTTAAGGGAAGTAGACACACTTTAGAGGGGCAGTTTCCCTCGCCATATGTTGAAACAGATTTACGGCCCTTTACTTCTTAACTTAATATGGCATTGCATACCAGTAATATGTTACCCTACCCATCTGCACAAAATCAGTCTAAAGTCAGATTTTTGACTTTTGGAGTATAATATACCATTTTAAAGAGAAATATGTCCTCTTTACAACGACACATATCATTATCATTTATCTGAGTCCTAAATGAATTTATGTATAAAACTACTTGCTACTGCTAAAAATACAATGGACAAAGACTGGTAAAATGGCTTAGTTTAGGTGCTTTTGTACAGAATTTAAAATCATAACTTGTACAAAATCATCCAAATAATACCCTTCAATGACATTACTTTTTCTCAAACTTTTATGTTTTTTGTATAAATTATATATTTTTAAATTATATTCTGTAATAATCTAATAATTCAAACAAATCATTGTTCTCGTTTTCTTGAAATTGAAATATTCCGACTCACATATTAAGTCACTTCATGAAGGTGATAAGTAACAATAGCTAAACAACCACCAAGTGATAATTTTATTAGTCATAATATACATATAAATTGCACAAGTCGGCTTGATGCTGCGAATAACACAATGGCAAGCACAGTTAAAACCAAACTGAGCCTGTTTGTTATTTGAAGATGTAGCCTTTGATGGAATATGGTGAATGTGTGGCATAGTACAAGGCCATTTGGATAATTTTGGCATAGTACAAGGTAGGGATGTTACACGATAATCGGAAATCCGATTATCGGTTTCGAAAACGATAATCGGTTTTTATTATTGACAAAACGATTATCGAATTCTGCCTCACATATATAAAATGAAGTTTTCCAAAGTCAACGAGGTAATAGTAGAACCCCCAAAGCGACGTATTATTGCCTCTTATATATAAAGCGGAGCTTCCACAGCCAACGAGGTAATAGTAGAACCCACAGTGACGTATTATTGCCTCGTATATAAAGCAGTCTTCCACAGCCAACGAGGTAATAATAGAACCCGTACGTGTATGTACGTTACGGTACGTAGCGATTTTCGGTTTTCAGTAACTTGCATTATATGATAATATAATTTTTCTATGATGGCCAATAAAAAAACGATAATCGGTTTTAAATCGGATTTCTAAAACCGATAATCGGTTTGCCAAAAAACCGATATTAACAACCCTAGTACAAGGTCATGTTATTGGACTGCTGTGGCCAGTAGTGAATATGTAACCTTTGATAGAGTACGTTGAATGTGTGGCATAGTACCAGGCAATTTCGTGCCATGTTATTCGACTGTTGCAGCCATGTTTGTTGTTTGGCATATAGACCCCAAAACTTTCCAAGTAGTTTCCACAGAGGGATGTTATGAAGTTTGCTGTCTTTCATCATTTAACCTTTAGCAGCAGTAGGTGGTAATTTGAAATAAGTCAACCAAATAGGCCTACCCAAATAATCTATCGATTCATAATGAATTAATTGATCTTACTGGCTGACCTTACCTTGTTACCTTGTGCTGTCAGTTCCTGGAACTCTAGCGACCTTCATGATCAAGCCTCTCCATTTCCTTCTGTCCGCCGTCGCATCTCTCAGTTCTGCCAAATTCATTCCAGTTGTTTCATGTATCTCGTCCATCCACTTTTTCCTTGGTCGTCCTTGTTTTCTCCTTCCCTCTCCATATGCTAACATCATTTCCTTTTCCAATCCATCTGATCGCATGACATGACCAAAGAACCTCAACTTTGCTCTTAGCACTGTTTGTTGTAGTGTCTCTTCATTCTCAATTCCGATACTCATGCGCACCCAATCGTTGGTCCTTTTCTCTTTCCATGATATTCTCTGCATCTTCCTCCATATCCACATTTCGCATGCGTTAATCTTTTTTTTCATTTTCTTGGTCATTGTCCATGTCTCACTGCCGTATGTTACTGTTGGTATGATCAGAGCCTTCACCAATCTTTTTTTTCGTGTCTATACTCACATGTTTGTCCTTCCATATTTTTTCCAGACCATTCATTGCAGTTTTTCCTATCGCTACTCTACGATTTATTTCCATATCACACTTTCCCTCTTTTTCTATTACTGATCCCAAAAACGTGAAGCTAGTTACCGTTTCTATTTCCTCTCCATCTACTACAAAACTGTAACCTTAAGGCTGACCTTAACTAACAGTAAAGAAACTGATAATGCACTTGTAAAGCATTCAGAAGTCAGTGGTTGCCCCACACCAAAGCCATGTTCAATAAGAAAACTCTATTGACAGAACAAGCCATGATTCATGTATGAGTAGACAAACAACAGCAGAAGATATGCAATCCAAATAAAAACTGTCCGACAACTAATCATGCGTACCTTCCAAGAATTTCTTTAATTTCATATTTTCCATAGAATTCCTTGCATGAAGACAGGTCTGGAAGAGCATCAGTTGTGTCCTCCTCTCCTTCAATGGAAGCCACCATATCTGAAGGTCAAGCCCTGGCCGGGTGTCTACACAGTAGCAAAATAAATGACACAACATAATGCACGTAAGGTCATAAAACTCTGTTGCAAAAAACAGTGCATTTTAACAGATTCCAAAGTGATAATACGCAATGTACAGCATCAAGTTAGACGACTGATGATCTGGAATTTGTACACTCTGTAAACAAATGAGACTGAACTTTAAACTAAAATATTTACTTGCAATTAGCCAAACATCAAATACAGGAGATTTACTGAGATTTAGTAGTTGTGCTTCAAACACTTAAGACTACTAGAACTGAAATGTGAAATGCTGTTATATTTGTCAAGTACACGAGCTTATTACAAACAGATATGACAATATTTTGTGCAAAGGCTGTTGTGAAAAATAACGATAATTGTGGAATATCTGGAGTTTTAGTTATCGTTAATTCAAATGTATACTCTGTATAATAGGTGTCCCGGCAAGCTTATAGAATCGGGGGCTGAAGGATATAGTGCATAAGTTTACTGGCGTCGTGAGTGTCAGTTAGGGTCATGGTTAGGCGTCGTGAGGGTCAGGGTTAGTGTCGTCATTAGAAAAGCTGGTACCGTCCGGCGTCCGCGCAGCATGCCCAAAGATACTGGATAATCTTTCAGCCCACGATACTATAAGGTTGTCGGTGTCCCTATTTAGCGGGCTCCATGATCCCTTTTGTGCCTCCGTGAGGCCAGTACATGTCAAACCGTTGCCTTATTGTGTCATTTGTTCTTTTTCTCTTCTGATGGTTACAGAAATAAATGATTTGATTTGATTTGTTTCCCTCGAGGAAATAAACACAGACTAGCTACCCATGTCAAGAAAATATCTAAAAAATGTCGGTTATAAGCAAATAACTAAAATGCGACGCTAAACTACGAACATAATGACATAGATGGCTTAAATGACTGACGACGACGACGACTATGATGATGTAGTTGGTGTATGCAACATTCAAACCACAGTAAACCTTCCACAAACGCCGTTCAGAATTTGCAGTCTACCTGCAAACCGAAGAAAATTGAAGATCGACTGCAAAAAGCACAAATAAACGCAATTCTGCCTAAGATCCCCAACGAATCCAACCACTTTATTAATTATTCCGACATTGATCTACTCGCACTGGGACGACCGGCCTTGACCTTTAACCTTATGCGGCCATCTGGCGATTGGTTAGTAAAGCGCGTAACTTAAATTATTATTATTATTATTATTAGAAATAATAATAATATAATAATATCTTTTCTTTAATAAGCGCCTGACAAACGCACTGCGCTGTACATTTACACGTTATGCAATTTAAATCTTAACTACTAACAGAACAGACAGCTTGCAATACAACGGCGCTAATAGCAGCCTACAAAGCATATCCGCCCAACGGGGGCTCGAACTCGGTACCTCTCGGTCTACGTGCCAGATGTTAACCAATGCGCCACGGGCCCCCTCTGTTATTAGACTGTTATTTATAGCGCGCCTAAACAAAATTGGAATCTTGCACAAAGACGCGTAACAGAAAAATCAATCATAGTAAATCTTAAACAGATGTGTTTTAAGGTTAGTTTTGAAAATCGATAAAGTTGGGGATTTGCGGATAAAGACAGGGAGTTTGTTCCATTCAGCCGGGCCGGCTAGCGCAAATGCCCTAGCAGCAATGAATCAGGCCTAGCTGTTACCAAGTTTTTTGAGTGATCGTGTCACAACAAAATCACCTTGAGACGATGAACGTAGCCCTCGTCTGGATTGGAGAGAGGAACAGGGTGTAACAAGTGAAGAAAGGTAGGCTATGCAGGAGAACAGTTTGTGTAGATTCTGTACATTAGAAGACAGATTTTGAAATTGATGCGAGCTTGTATGGGAAGCCAGTGTAGTTCACGGAGGGTCGGTGTGACATGATCCCGAGGATTTTAAATTGGTTCTTGATAAGCTTAGCAGCGTAATGAAGAACAGCTGTAAGAGGTTGAAGGGTAGATGCAGGAAGACCACAAAGAACTGAGTTGCAGTAGTCAATTCTAGAAAATTAATGACAAAGGCCTGTACTAGGGTACGAACACATTTCTCGTTAAGACTTTTCTTGACTTGCCGAATGCGTCTGAGATGGAAAAAACAGGATTTGGTTATATTGAAGATATGAGTTTTCATAGACAGCGAGTTATCAAGAAGGACACCAAGGTCTCGGACAACATCAGCTGGTTTGATGGAGCAATCTGGGCTAAGATTGAGTACAGTGTGGAATAATTGTGAGTTAGGTAACGAGTTGCGGTAAAACCAGATAAGTTCTGTCTTGGAGGCATTCAGTTTAAGGCGCATGGATGCACACCATGATTGGATTTCAGTGAAACAAGTTATTAAGCGAAACATTGCATTATCAAAGTCTTTGGCAGCAAGTTTAATATAGAGTTGTTACTGTTTTCAGTGTTTTATTTCCAAATTTATCGAAATTGTCCCGCCAGAGTATTGCCATTCATATCAACCATCTCCACCGGCTTTATATTAGCGACAGAAGTCTTAGAAAATTTATGCTACCTGGTTTTGTTAAATTTCTATATGTCTATAGAATTTTCGGCAAGAAACTTTATTGGATCGCTATAGGGAGTATAGGCCTACAATAAGTCGTCTTAATGTGTTGTCCCAGATTGGTCGAAAAAGTCTAATTATTTGACTTTCAGCGAGTTTTAAGTCCAACCTGTTTGCGGATGCCTTATGGATTTAACAGTGGCGCCAAAATTAATGGACTCTGGCTCTTGAGCACTTAAAGTAAACTAATTCGTTACAGCTAATTAGTTTAAAATAAGCAAGTAGGGCCTACAAAATAATAGGATATGCACATGGCATGGATTGCCCTAGTCCGAACCGGTGTTGGCAAGGAGGGAGGGAGGGAGGGAGAGAGGGTGTCCGTTTGCTGAGAAAGGCCTACAGTTGGCCGGCAGTTTGAAACAGGGAAGGAAGTATTCGCTGGAGGGCAGGACCAACTTGGTCCGACCAAGGTTTATGAAGCCACCACGTTTCATGGGATATGTAAAATGGGAACCAGACAGCTGAGGTCCTTGCTCTGTTGGTGCTCGTTCTTCCGTGGAACAGAGATTGGCTGCAGTACTGCTGGTGCTTTGCTTGTGGCGTCGTTAGAACCGTCTGAGAGAGACGCATCGGTAAGAGGAGACCTCTGGCGATTTCAACAAGAGCTAGTGAGGTAATCTATGCCGTCAAACCCTCTGGTATTAAGGACATACATAGGCCTAGTAGTTGTTTGCCATCTTAAAAGGCATAGTACAAGGCCATGTTATTGGACTGCTGCAGATCAAATAAAAGAGGAGTTGTTTCAGCATCATGTTTTAGGCATTATCTATTATTTGTAAATTACATAGACTCAACCGTTCATTCTACATATGGGTGTATCAAGTTGTATGTATGTATGTATGTATGCATGCATGTATGTACGTATGCATGTATATATTTATGCATGTATATATGTATACATGCATGCATATATGTATGAAATTTTTTATGTATGTATGTATGTATGTATGTATGTATGTATGTATGTATGCTTGTATATATGTTTTGAGTGTATGTATATGTATGCATGTACATGTCTTGAGGCTTTCTTGTATGTCTGTAGCCTGTGTAGGCTATGTATGCATGTAACGCTTAAATCCTGGATACTTTCGGCATAGATGTTAAAGCTCTAACAGCGTCCGGATTCTTTAGAAGTAAAAACTGAACAGTCGATGCTTTCGCCAGAGGTTCTGTTTATCACTGTTCTCTGTAACCCGGAGGCAGATCGGAATGCTGAGCATCGCAATTTCGTGGTGCATCTCATATGAGATAAGATGCTTGGAGAAAACAAGCAATTTATTGGACGAGGTGTTAAGATAAGCTGGTAGGACAAAGTCAAGCACTGTGTTCGGACTTGACTGATTTTGTTTAACCTGAGGCAAGAATATATGAGACAATGATACAATGCATTTTCTATATAGGTGATGGCTAACGAGAAAGCAGCATGAGAAAATTCTTACAACAGAATAGCTGGCTACCGTAAAAGGCAGGTGTCTCACAGCTCATGGGCGTATTTAGGGTGGTTTAACTGTTTCAAACCCCCCTCAATAAGTTTCCTTAATTTTAAAATTTATGCTTTTACATGGGAAATACCCAAAGACCTTAGTTTTGACGACCATCTCCAATGGAAAACCCCCGAAATCCTAAAACCGTCATTTTCAGAGGGGGTCCGACGAAGTGTGACGAGGGGGAGGGGGTTTCCTAGGCTACGCCCATTTAATGACTCAGCTAGAAATTCTCACATCAGAAATGATGAATCTTGGAAGTAACATGAGAAAAATAAGCTGTGTAAAATACGGTCTTTCAGTGAATACTTTAATGGTTTGGTCATGACTCATGCGGAAAGAATGTCAGCTGACCGAATCCCACACGATGCACGACATGCAAGGAGCAAATGAAGTAAAAGCGATGGAGAAAGAATCACGACTACTCTGGATAGACAATATAAACCATTAAATAACTAGAATTAAGACTTCGATAAAACACGAGAACATCGCTAAATTTATTCGCAAGAAACGCCACGAATCAGCTGCAGGGCGTCAGACGATGATAAATATTGACACCCATCGAGTGCAGATACAGTGGACGTACAAGCTGACACTGACACTTTGACAAGAAAAAAGTTTTTCATTTCATCCCCGAGTCCCGACAAGTAGATCTAGTGAAAAGAAGACGGAATGAATATTGCTCGATGAATAGATGCCTTGCAATTCGAGTTCCGATACAGGCGGACCAGTTCTATTCTATTCTATTCTATTCTATTTAAAATATATTTAAAGCGCCTCTCGTAGCCAACCTTTGTCAGAGGCGCTTACCAGTGCGAAGGGCCCCAAGAAAAAAGAAACCGTTTAAGAGAACGAGTTTTGGAGTGGTGCTGAGATAACATCCACAGCACGAGTTAAAGCAGGGAGGTCATTCACATAGCAAAGCTCCAACAGAGGCGTAGGCACGATGCTGTGCTGTGGCAATCCAATATTTAGGAACTATAAGGTCATGATGGCCAAAAGATCGGAGGGACGTAGGCCTACAAGCTGACATTTTGAAAAAAGAAAGTAAAGAAGCTTTTTGATTTCATATCGCGAACTCCGAAAAGCAGACCTAGCGAAGACCTACGTTGCGTTTTGCCTGAGGCAAGACATGCCTTGCAATTTGTCTATATATACAGTGCGGACCAGTGCTATCGAAAAATCGATATAAACTAAAAATATATTTAAAGAGTACTCGTAACCGTAATCGCAAACTCCAAACTTCCAAAGCGCCACTTGAAAGCCAAGCGCAGGGCACCCGCTTATTCACGAGCACTGATAACGTGGATGTACGAGCTGACAACTTGACAAGAAGAAAGTCAAGACGCTTTTTGATTTGGTGGTGACATCAATAGTGACAGTTACTACCATCACTCTGAGCAGCTGTGCTTGTGATTATGCATTCGGATTGACAATCCACTTAAACAATAGCAAATAAAACCGGAAGTATGGTGTTAAATGCTGATCCTTGAAGCACACAAGCAGTGTGATTCAAGTTAACTGAAACTGAAACTGAAATGTCAGTTAACTGATTTATTTGATTTCAGTTAACTGGAACTGAAACTGAAACGGAAATGGCCAAGAAACTGAAACTAAATAGAAACTGGAATGGCCAAAACTTTAATAGAAACTGAAATTCAAAAACTGAAATTCAAAAACTGAAATTGATAGTTAGATGCATTAATTTGCCAATTTACAAGGTACTTTATTTAGATCAATGCGCAATATTACTTATCAATATGTATATCTATAAATATTCATATATCAATGTCTTTTCTTGCCATCCTCGATGGTGGTTTCATTTATATAACGTCTATGTTTGTTTTATCCAGTGATTTCTAATATAATACAAATCAGCGGTTTCATCGATTGGACGGAAGTTACCGAATGTTTGTTTTTGAAATTGTTTTTGAGTAATGAACAATTTCTGTTATAGTTTAGACTGTTTAAATATATCAAAATATTTCGCTATGAGTATTCATTAATCATAGAAAATTAGAGAGCACACCTGATTTAAATAACCTTATACTTTCTTTCTAATAAAAAGTCGGTAAAGTCGTAGTTTACGTTGCTAAATTATTCTATTCCGGGCGATGTCTTCAATGCCGTACTTGACGTTGGTAAGTAAGCAGTCTACCTATGTTCATGTTAACTATCATCAATCCACCTTCCATTTCATTAAGAAATTTTTTCATCAATCCAACTTCTATTTAATTTGAAAAATTACTTTTATCAATCCAACTTCTATTTCATGAAAGAAATATTTTCATCAATGGAACTTTATTTAAGCAAAGATATATTCTCATAGATCCAGCTTCTAATTACGGAAACAATTATTTTCATCAATCCAGATTCTATTGAATCCAAAACTTAATTTCATCCATCCAGCTTCTATTTACGGGAAAACTTATTTCGATCGATCCAACTTCTATTTTGAACACAGGAACGTTTTCATCAATCCCACTTCCATTTAGGGAAACAATTTCTTTCATCAATCCAGCTTCCATTTTACAGTGACAACATCAAATAATTTAGCAACGTAAACTACGACTTTAATAAAAAGTCATTTACAAGTTTTACATAAGTACAGTCAATATCGATTGGTGTAATTATGAATTAGAAATTTAACCCTACCATTGGCTTCTATACACTACTAATAAATTATATACTTCCAGGTATAGGCTATAAGCTTACACATAGAAAAGGCAAAACTGAACATTACTAGTGCAGTGCAAATGGCAGTTTATTCTGGAGTAGCCTAGTTGAACCGTAGGTCAAATTTGTTTCTTAATCTCACATAGTTGACTTTAACTGCATTTATGCTATGGGGTAATATAGATTTACTGAGTAGTTTTAATTTCTCACAAGAAACATTTATTAGTACTACGCAGTCTGTGCAGTGAAATATGATTTTCATTTGCCTTATCTTTACTTTGGTAAAAACGGGCAACAACTGGCAATAACCGGTTATTGCCACTAACCCAGCCTTGGTAGCTTGTAATATTTGTTAATCTATTTCATTACTGAGTATTCAGTAGCTGAGGCTATCTTACTTTGTGATGAAAGGTTCTGTGTCGTATAAAATTATGAATACATTTAGCAGTTTTTCAATAAGAAGTTACATGTGTGAACATGTTCATATCACGCATTGGCTCGTAAGTTTGCTTAACAACGTCAAAAACTGAAATAGAAATTGGCTGAAAACTGAAACTAAAATAGAAATTCAGTGAAAACTTTAACTGAAATAGAAACTGAAATCAATCCGAAAAACTGTAATCGAAACTGGAATGAGGCTATTCCAGTTAACTGGAACTGAAACTGAAACTGAAATAAATCAAAAACTTTAATCACACTGCACACAAGACGTTACCTAGCTCTTAATGTGGCGCACAGCGTGCCAAACATTGAGCATGTAGACCCTTTGTAAGGTTCTTATAGGCGGTGTAGGCCTAATAATAGCCAGACACATTAAATGCGGTGTTTAAATAGTCAGATACATATAATACAGTATTACAGTGCATACATAGGCCTACACTAATTAGAGTATAGCGTAGCTATGGGTCTGCAATGCATTGACCGCAACTCCTGTGGTGGGGCTCGGGCCAGTGGCGTAACGAAGGGGGCAGATTAGCAGCCGCCCTCTGGTGCAGCACCAGTGGGCGCAAAATTAGCTTTCAGTGGTTCACAGTACTATGACAAGAACGCTTAAAAGTCAACAAGAAAATTAAAAGGGAGCGCAGTCATCAACCCTTGCCCCCGGGCGCCGAAACCCTTCGTTACGCCAAAATGGCTCGGGCCCAAACCTCAAGACGAAGTAGCATGCTCAGAGACTGATACAGCACGAACAGAGTACAAGGTACAAAGGACCCATTAAAGTTGTTTCAGGGGAGGCCCTCCGACATTTGGCGATAAGCATGCGCACGTATATGCACGCACTTGCTACTTCGTATTATAATAATATTAAAGGGAAAGTACCCGCTGTGGCCATTCACTTAACTGTGCCTTCACAAACTGTCTAGTGTCTGTACCTAGTAACTGCATGGGGCTTGCTACTAACCATGTTGTGGGGCTTAAGACGCAGTGAGTCATTATTTGGTGATAAGATGAGTGCGGTATTCCAGACTATTCCCAGGCCCTGACTGATATATATAATTATATATATATATATGGTATATATATATATATATATATATATATATATATATATATTGCGCACAAAGCAGAACAGAGAAACTAAGTGACATTAGAAGAAAATAAATGGCCTCCAACAAGACGGACTTCGCGATAGACGATGAAAAATTTAATTTTCGGTTGTCGGAAACACGACCTACTGCATGTATTAAGTACGGAAGTAGGCTACTGATTGTACAACCTGTAGCGGCACAGGGAAAGGGAAAGCTTTAAGAGAAAACGGAAATAAATGGAATACGCTTGTAGACATGAACGCCGACAAAATAATTGCCCAAGCGAGGTGGAAAGGAGAAATCAGACTGGCACGCAGCCGGTTAAGGAGGGGTATGGAAGAGGAACAGGAGGTGCAGTAAAAATGAAAGGAATGCCAGAAAAGTAGAGGAAAAGAGGAAGAGTACGCGAGCAAGGGGAGGGAGAGAAGAAAGGGGAAGAGGAGAAGAAGAAGGAGGAGGAGGAGAGGAGAAGAGGACAACAAGGCGGAGGAGAAGTAGAATTAGGGAAAGGAGGAGGAGGCGAAGGAAGAGGAGGAGAAACAGTATTAGGATAAGGAGGAGGAGGAGAAGGATTAGAAGCAGGAGGAGGAGGAGAATGAGGAGAAGAGAGAGAGAGAGAGAAGGAGGAGGAGGAGGGCGAGAAGAAAGAGGAGGAGTTGGAAAAGTTGTATATAGGCTACCGAAGCATTTTGCTCTTATTACCAGATGCGAAAACACAGCAGGAGCAGCAGGAGTATTCGTAGTAATGTTGGTATGGTAGTAGTAACAAAGGTAGTAGTTTAGTAGTAGGAGCACTAGAAGATGAAGAGGAGGAAGAAGAGTATAGTATTCCCGCCGACATGTGTGAACGAATACCGCCAGGAAGAACCAGTGCTACAGTTGGTGTTGCTTTGGCGGACGATGCAGTACGTAGCCGGGATATTTGCGCGCCAGGGATCGGTGCCCCACTAGGTGGATGGAGGGAGGGATGGAGGGAGGGAGGCAGAGGTAGGCGTGTGGGAAAGACCAGCGTTCCAACGGACAGGCGGCGCCCATGCACGGGCCTTCCAGACGCCTGGCAGAAGGGAAGAAGGTCGGCGGTCGCGCATCCCCCTCGCTCTGCTTCTCTCTGTCTTTGTCTCTCTGTTTCTGTCTCTGTCTCTGTCTCTCTGTGTCTCTCTCTGTGTCTCTCTGTCTATCTCTGTCTCTGTCTCTGCCTCTGTCTCTCCCTCTGTGTTTCTCTCTGTCTGTCTGTCTCTGTCTCTGCCTCTGTCTCTCCCTCTCTGTTTCTCTCTGTCTGTCTCTCTCTCTGTCTCTGTCTCTGTCTCTGCCTCTGTCTTTCTCTCTGTCTCTGTCTCTCTCTGTCTCTCTGTCTCTGTCTCTCTGTCTCTCTGTCTCTCTGTCTCTCTGTCTCTCTGTCTGTCTCTGTCTCTCTCTGTCTCTCTCTCTCTCTCTCTGTCTCTCTCTCTCTCTCTCTCTCTCTCAGTATGTCGACTTGTCTGTCTCATATATGGGCACAATTGCCAGTGTCGGGCAGTCGGACTGGCTGGCAGGGGCAACCTGCATCATTTATTTGGACTGACGACGGCTGACGCTGGTCTTGATTCCCGTTGCAATAAACAGCCGAAAACAGCAGCAGCAGCAGCAGCAGCAGCAGTAGCAGCAGCAGCAGCAGCAGCAGCAGCCTAAGTCAGAACGCCACAGAAGCTGCAGCTGGCTTTGCTAATCCTGTTGGTGCCATGAATGAGTTATGGACGACGTTTCCTGTGCCTGACCCTTTGACCCTTCCTCCTCATCATCCTTCGTATCCTTCCATTCCTCTTTTCCCTCTCCCGCTTCCACCTTCAATCTCCTGTATCCTCTTCTTCCATCTCTGCAATCTCTCCTCCTAGTCCTATTTTTGTCCTCGTTTTTATTCTCGTCCTTTGCATAACTATTCCTCCTCTGTTTCTCGTCGTATCCGCGCGTCACTGCTGCTTTGATCTCTCTCCCTTTTGCCTTCTCCCAATTCTATCATCCTTTCTCCAGTTACCTGCATTCTGCTACTCTGTAATTGAGTTTGTAAGTTAGGCAGGTAGTTGATTTAATATAGTGCATTTTCAGTAGTGCATATCAGCGCTTCTTTCATCTGTTCTTATGCTCATTGTTATTCTTTCGTCCATTTTTATAGCAATCTTTCACCTATAGTCTCTCTTTTAATTACTCCTCGTCTCCATTCCTCATTGTCTTCTTTAATTGTCTTTCCTTCCTATTCCTTTCCTGTTAGTCTGTCTTTTCTGGCGCTCCTCTTCCTTTTCCTCTTTCAGTTCTTCGACCTCCTCCGGTTTTTCCGCTTCTTCATTTCTTTCTTCCTTTTAACCCAATGGCATGAACTCTCTTCCTCCGCCACCTTTCCTACTGTTGCTCTTTGCATATGCTCCGCCCTTCTCTGTGGTGTTTCTTACTTCTACTCCTTCTATTTGTTCCTTCCTCCTCCTCCTCCTCCTCCTCCTCCTCCTCTCCTACTTCCTCCTCCTCCTCCTGCTCCTCCTCCTCCTGCTCCTCCTCCTCCTCTACTGTTTCTTCCACCTTCTATTCTTTTCCTTCCTCGATTCCTTCATGGACCTCTCCTCCTCCTCCTCCTTTCCTCCTCCTCCCTCCTCCTCCCTCTCCTCTCTTCCTCTTCCTCCTTCTCCTCCTCCTCCTCTTCTTTCTTCCTCCTCCTGCTCCTCCTTCCTCCTCCACTGTTTGTTCTACCTTCTATCCGTTCTATTCCTGGCTTCCTCCATAGACCACTCCCTCTCCTCTTCCTCCTCATCTTTCTTCTCTTCCCCTGTTCCTCCTCCTCCTTCCTTCCCTCCTCCACTACTGTTTCTTCCACTTTCTATCCTTTCTCTTCCCGCTTTCTCCTAGACCTCTCCCTCTCCTCCTCCTTCTTCTTCTTCCTCCTCCTCTGTTTCTTCCACCTTCTATCCTTTCTCTTCCTCGCTTCCTTCCCAGACCCTTCCCTTCCCTCTCCCTCCTCCTTCTCCCTCCCACAAATGCGCCGACTCCGAGGCGTGCACGCGCGTTCCCAGTTCGTCTGCCTTGAGCGTAATTATTCGTCTGCTTCCGGAGCCGACGTCGCTAACCGAGTCTCTCGTCTGCGACTGCTTCAGCGCTATCTTGGAATCTTGTCTACCGCTTCGAGCGCCTGAATTTCCGCCGCTCGGAAGGAGTGGCCTATGTCTGCGCCGAACCGCGTTCCGTCCAGCTTCTGTGCGGCGTCGATCTCTGCTCAAAAGGACCGAAAGATCGTCTGTTCTGCGGGGTTCGACGCCTCGTGACACGACTCCAGTGAGTAACACTCTTTAGCCGTCATCAGTTTAAAGATTTAACCGAGAAACTGGGCCATGGTAGCTGAATAATGTATAGCGCGCTCGGCCTGTGGTTTATACGAGTTCCAGCCTCGACTCAGGCGGCCCCTGTATATACTTGTGCAGGGATCTTGAGCAAGTCATTTACTCACAACTGCTCAGCGCCATTGATGTTCTGTCGAATATATGGTCGTGTGCGCACTTCTGAACTTTGGAAGGAGGGCAATATCAAATACAGTTGTGTTGTGTTGTATAACAATTCGCTGCATTATCATTTGAGCTGTAAATAGTCCAAATGCGTTATTTTTCTCTGAATCATTTTGTCGAATTTTCAACTTCCAAGCCTCAAGAAGGGGCGCCGCTGACTACGCTGTGCATAACGAATCTCTTACCTTCTCTGTATCCTCCTACTTATCTCGCATAACTTTGGCTCAGTTTTCAGTGCGCAACGTTTAGCATAAGGTGTTTATGAACTTCTCTGGCTCATATTTATGTAATAACTGCTGATAGTTAATTGATCTCTCTCCGAAGTCCGTTTGCTTTCGTTGGAGTTCACCCATGTAGACCGATTCCCTCAAAGAGTGACGGACGAGAGTTTAATCTTCTTGACTCTTCCGTTCAAGATTCTAGCAAATGGTCATTTTGAGTAGAACACTATTATCTTTCCTTTATTCTGCTAGTCTTTCGTATACCACAGTAAGTCAACGGGCCTCTCTCCTTCTCCTCTCCCTGTTCACTCACCTCTTTTATCTTTAGCTTTTAAGTAGCGCTTTAAAAAAAGTCGAGATTACGATTACGATAACGGTCTTAGAATGAGCGATTGATTGGTGATGTCTTGTGGATGTACGTATACGGAAGCCCCAAAGGCTCAACCGATGCATAGTCTGTTGCGCTCGAGGGCTATGCCTCTGTATGCCTGCGTATGTCTTCTTGATAAACATAATTATACTCTCTATGTTTATAATAATGTAATGTGTTTCGCAATATATGAGGCGATGATGCAAGACAGAATGTAATCATAAGGCATCTACTAAATACATTATCTCCAGTCTATACCTGTGTAGTTGGGAAAGAAATATGTGCAGCCTAATTATGCTTTAGTAACTAATTGTTATAGAGCTGAGATAATATTTGCTATCTCAACCCATTATTTTAATAACTAACTGTCAGAGCTGAGACGATTTTGCTACCTGTTTCCTGTTACAAGTTGCGACCTGTCAGCTTGATGTTGAGAATTAACGAAATTGATTGATTGATTGATTGATTGAGAATGAATTCGATATAATGTTATACGTGATTTAATTGGTGCATGATTTAATTGGTGCTATGTAAGACGATTATAGCTACAGAAAATGACGTTACGGTCCGTTTGTACATACCAGGATATATTTTGGGATGAACTATAAGGCCAACAATAGTGTGAAAACTACATAAGTAGAGGTCTACTCATGACGGTATGAACGTTCCAGGCAACGGACCTTTTCCGCAGCATACATGTACATACCTATTAGAAGCGAGCTGTTGTTACTGCATTGATCTTTGGACAGGACTAAAGACCTCCCTTTTTACAAGAACGTTCCATGGCACCCTTTTCCGCAGCATACATGTACATGACCTATTAGAAGCGAGCTGTTGTTACTGCATTGATCTTTGGATCAGGACTAAAGACCTCCCTTTTTACAATTTCTTCCGAGTATTACCCTATGGATTTCGAACGGACTCACTCCAGGTTTAGACACTCTATTCGATTTCACCTACATGCAATTATTTTATCATTTTGCAAAAAAATTAATCCGAATGTCGATAGCAGAAGCGTATCATGGTTCTAAAAATAAAGCTTACTCTTGAAACCGTATAGAGTAAGACAGGAAAAGCAGAACCTGTTGGGAGGGGACTTTTCCACTTATGCTATACCGTCTGAGAAGCACTTGACTTCCTACAGTGTATTCCCGATTGGCCGTTGTCTGATCTGCGCCTCTAGCTCAGCCGATTGATAACGAGGCTTCGCTGATCAGAGGTGTCACGACATCCAAAATGCCGCACGTAGGCCTTTTGTTAATCAAGGCTTCAGAAACAATCGACCACTTACTTAGACAGGTCTTTAACTAAAAGTTGAAGCCACTGTTTTTTCACAAATCCAGTCCTGATTCCTCCTCTTCCACTCACCTCCCCCGCCGTTTCAAGGCTTTAGAAACACTCTAAACACCATCCACCTTAGCAGTATGACTGTCTGCCCTCTGACCCTTTGGATCTTGACCTGGAACCGATTTCACCCCTCCCCTCCTATCCCTCCTATCGATTGTGTTTTGACTAAGCGCCTGTGAATTAGCTGGTTCCCGCGGCATTCCCCTCTGTTTGGGGGGGGGGACTGTAGAAATCTCGAGATTACGATTAGCCTACGATTACTTTCTAAGACATCACAGCTCTGTATAATTTACTCCCTGGGAAGGTGAATTTTTAAAGCAAGCTTTCACAGACATAGGCCTACACTGACTGGTAAATAGAAAGTATATGCATTGACGCGTTTTTACAGATAAGCATCTTGTCTGATTAATACAAACTTCATAACATTGTTTGATGTCTGCACGTGACTTTCAGACAATAGCCAGGTTTGGTGTCTGGTAGATGTCTCAGACAATACTCTTGTACGTGTATAGCTGGACAGTTGAATACATCACCTCTTTAGAGAACAGAGACCGACGAAATCTCTTTTAGAAGTAGGGCCTACAGTAGAACATTTAACAACTTCTTCTTCTTCGCTTTCCCCTTCTTTTCTTCTTCTTCATCATTATTATCAATATCATCGTCTTCTTCTTCTTCCTCCTCTTTCTCTTTCTCTTCCACTTCTTGTTCGTGTTCTTCTTGTTCTTATTCTTGTTCTTCTTGTTCCTCTTGTTCTTCTTGTTGTTCTTGTTCTTCTTCTTGTTGTTGTTGTTGTTATTGTTGTTGTTGTTGTTGTTGTTCTTCTTCTTCTTCTACTTCTTCTTCTTCGTCTTCTTCTTCTTCTCTTCTTCATCATCATCATCTTCTTCTTCTTCTTCTTCTTCTTCTTCTTCTTCTTCTTCTTCTTCTTCTTCTTCTTCTTCTTCTTCTTCATCATCATCTTCTTCTTCTTCTTCTTCTTCTTCTTCTTCTTTTTTCTTCTTCTTCTTCTTTCTTCTTCTTCTTCTTCTTCATCATCATCTTCTTCTTCTTCTTCTTCTTCTTCTTCTTCTTCTTCTTCTTCATCATCATCATCTTCTTCTTCTTCTTCTTCTTCTTCTTCTTCTTCTTCGTCATCATCTTCTTCTTCTTCTTCATCATCTTCTTCTTCATCATCATCATCTTCTTCTTCTTCATCATCATCATCTTCTTCCTGTTCTTCTTCTTCTTCGACGTCTTCTCCACCAGGTCCTCCACCCTATTCTCCCTCAGTCAATACAGGTGAGTCAGCGCTCTCTGCAATAGGTCTGTTTTCCACTCACCGCGGCCCTTTTCCTTTGAGTCAGCCTCTTTGCTTCAGACTGCCTATAGTTGCTCATACACTCGACCAAAAAGCATTGGTTTTCAGCATACATGTATATCTATCGGATGTGTATCGGATGAGATTAGAATTATCCACCACTTGAAGCAACCGCTGTTGTTTCTACTGATGTACTGCATGTTCTGATATTACCTAGTGGAACACTGGAGTCGTTCCATGGCGCTACTAAATTAAAGTCGACATTCGAATCGCACGAATGCAGTTAGTCGTTTACGGTGGCAACAAGTATTCCAAGAATGCAAGCAGTTGCAGAATTAAAAAAATGCTTCCATTCGGTCTTTCTTCCAACCGTACCTCCTCCTCTTCTCTTCTCTTCCTCCTCCTCCTCCTCCTTCTCCTCCTCTTCCAACTTTTCTACTCCCCTCTTTTTTCTTCTCCTCTTTTTCTTCCTCCTCCTCCTTCTTCCTACTTTCTCTCCTCTTTTTTCCTCCTCTATTCTTCGTCCTCGTCCTACTTTCTCCTCCCCTCTTTTCTGTTCTCCTCTTTTCAATCAGTCAATCAATCAACGAAACTTGATATAGCGCCCCTTCAAGATATCTACTCAGAGGCGCTTTTCTTCGTCCTCCTCCTCTTCCTACTCTCTCCTCCCTTCTTTTATGTTCTCCTCTTTTTCTTCTTCCTCCTCTTCCAACTGCTCTCCTCCGCTCTTTTTTCTCCTCTTCTTTTCTGCCTCCTCCTCCTCTTCCAACTTTTCTCCTCCCCTCTTTTCTCTTCTCCTCTTCTTTTTCCTCATCTTTCCTCGTGACCTCATCTCTTCTACTTTTTCCAGATGCATTCAGCGTCTCGCGAGTCCCACTTTCGACGCCACTCCGTATCCATTATATATTGCTCTCTACGCCTGAGTAGCATCTCTGCCTTTCCTGTACTACCTGCATGCCCTACATACGCACGTATGCTTTACGCTTGCTTCTGTGCATGTTTCGCCTCCCCCTCTATCTGTATCTCTCTGTCTCCCTCTGCCTCTCTGGGTCTCGACCTCTGTCTCTGTCTTTGTTTCTGTTTCACTTTCAACCGTGTCCCTGTCTTATTGTCCGCCTCTGTTTCCATCCCTGTCTTAAACTCTTCCTATTTCTCTGTTCCTGTCTCAGTCTGTGCCTCTGTCTGTTTGTCTCTGTCTGTCTGTCTCTGTCTGTCTGTCTGTCTCATTCTGTCTCTCCCCTTACTCTCTAATCTCCTCTCTCTCCCTCTCTCTCCTCCTTCTCCCCTTTCTCTCTCCTTCTCTCTCTCGCTCACTAGTTCTACCTCTGCCTATTCCTACACGGATCCATCCGTCTGTCCACTCGTCGTAACTATTCCCTTCTCGCGACCTCGCCGAGCCCAGCCTCAGCGTCCCAGGCCTCCAACGCAACCATACGTTAGAGTACGATGATTAGACATCGCCACCCGTAGCTGCGACCTTTGCCTCCGTCGCGTTCACTCGGCGTCTCCGTTCTCTCAACGCTCTCCCTCCAGACGTCACTCGGGTTGCGCCACAGTCTACCCTCTTGATATATATCGCCTCTGCGGTCCGACGTTTTATCATTATCAGGCGGAGGTGCCAAGGCGAAACAAGAAGTACCAGTTATAAGAGGTTTCTACTGGAGGCCCTTGACATCACAGCACATTGCGAAGTATCAGGTTGAGCGCCCCTAGGCGCCTGCCGAGTGGTTTAGGAGTCGCCGTGCGGTGCAATTCAGATAAGGCAGGCATTTTGTATCCCATGTCGGCTCGATACTTGGACGCATCTCGTTACTTAGCCTACTGATTTATTTTGGTCTGGACATCGAGTAGAGTAGAGAGAGAGAGAGTAACCGGTTAGACGACTAATCACTCTCAATCCACTCGAGTGACTGCTGCAAACGAATAATTATCAGTGGCGTAGTCAGTTAAGAAAGATGTCTTACTTTGGGCACATAATGAGGAAACAAGGTGAATGTCTAGAGAAAGAAATTATGCAAGGAACGGTACCGGGAGCAAGAGCAAGAGGGAAACCAAGGAAGAGGTGGATGGACAATGTGGGCGAATGGTTGGAATTATCAACGGAAAGGTTGCTGCGAGAAACCGAGGACAGGAGAGGATGGAGAAGAATCGTCTACAATGCGACCAACCCTCGTATCGAGGACGGTTGAAGAGAGAGAGAGAGAGAGAGAGAGAGAGAGAGAGAGAGAGAGAGAGAGAGAGAGAGAGAGAGACAGAGAGAGAGAGAGACAGAGACAGAGACAGAGACAGAGACAGAGACAGAGACAGAGACAGAGACAGAGACAGAGACAGAGACAGAGACAGAGACAGAGACAGAGACAGAGACAGAGACAGAGACAGAGACAGAGACAGAGACAGAGACAGAGACAGAGACAGAGACAGAGACAGAGACAGAGACAGAGACAGAGACAGAGACAGAGACAGAGACAGAGAGAGAGAGAGAGAGACAGAGAGAGAGAGAGAGAGAGAGAGAGAGAGAGAGAGAGAGAGAGAGAGAGAGAGAGAGAGAGAGAGAGAGAGAGAGAGAGAGAGAGAGTAACCGGTTAGACGACTAATCACTCTCAATACACTCGAGTGACTGCTGCAAACGAATAATCAGGGACTTAGTCAATTATTTGGCTGCTTCTCTTCTAGTGATTAATGTGATAAGATGATCGATATGTGTTGTTAAGTGATGGTGAATATTGGTATGCTGCGGTGGTTGTGTATGGTAGTAGTGTTTTATGGTGGTATATGTGATGGAGGGTTTGACGGTGGTATACTGGCGTGGCAGTGGCACACATAACTAGGCTAAATGTGATGTTTTTCGGTGGATGTAGGCCTATGCGATGGTGGTGATGGTATATTCATTCATGAATTCATTTCGAACATTTGTATAGCTCCCCTTCAAGAAAACTACTCAGAGGCGCTCCCGACTCCAGCACGGCCACAAAGAACAGTTTTAAGGTGAGAAAAGAACATATATGAGCGAAGGTCAATATGGGATATGTATATGGTAGTTTGCGATGGTGATCATGGTAGGTATATGGCAGTATGTATACATTTCTACAGCCTCCAAAGTAGTTAAGTCATGGGAATCAACTATTTCACAGGCGCTCAGTCAAAACAGAACCAATTGGCAGGCTAGGTCAGACTCTGTTCCAGGTCAAGAAACTGGGTCAGGCAAGGGGGCGGCTGGGACGGCTACGGTGGGTGGTGTTTGGTTTTGTAAGAGCGGCGAGTGAGGTAAGGGGAAAAGAAGGAATCAGAATAGGATTAGGGGAAAGGAGTGTTTTCAATTTTGAGTTAAAGGTTTTCGTTGCGATAGCATGTAATGCAGGTCCCGGCGACTGTGCGTTGGATGGATCCGTTAAGTATTGTCTTCGTTTTGTCGCGAGTTTTTTCCATGGTGGCGAGGCAGTTACGGCTGTTCAACGATTTCTTAATTCAGCGATGACGGAAGAGTAGGTTAGGTTGCATGCATGTAGGCCTATGTGTGCGGAAACTTACTATAAAAGCCTTTTGTTCCTCACAAAAGCGCCGCATACGCCAACGTAAATTATGTTAATGTCGCTAAGAACAAAAAGTTAATCAATAGGTGAACAGTGCTCAGCTGACTAGAAGAATTGCCAGAGGCGACCCCCGCAGACACGAAGACCCCAACCGACAGAAGAGGGCATGGAGGGTGTTGCAGTGGTTCTGTGAGGTAGGCACAGCGCCGACTTCTAGGGCTATGGCTAGATCGTTAGATCTTAAGTTGGGCCTCGGGCGTGTAAACACCGGTCCTTCTCGGTGTTAGTTTTCTTATAGGCCTAGTCTGAAAACTGTTCTTTATCGCCGGAGTTTGGCTGGGAGCGCCTCTGAGTAGGTCATCTTGGAGGGGCGCTATATATTTGCTTTGTCTCTGGCTGCATGGGTTCCACCCCGGGAATTTTTTTTATTCTACATAGCGCATTTTCGGAGAAAGAAATTTGTTTTCTTTTCAAGGGTTACGTGGTTAGAAAAGTATTTGAAACTCACGTATACAGTGCTATTTATTTACTATTCACATACGGGCTGTGAGATCATGCAATGTTAGGTATTTGTGAAAAATTTGAATTTAAGGTCCGAATTCTTCTGGATGCGACGCACCCACTGAACTTTCTCTCTGGGTGCACACAAGGCTCGCAGAATCGGCGCCTATGGATGTGGGTGTCGAAAGGAAAGAAGTCTGAGATAAGTGCCCCTACTGCCAAATAGCGCTGGGTTACGATGTTTTTCTGTGAGAGTTATGTAGGGCACGCAGGAGTGGGAGCGGTGGCAAGTTATATGAAAGGCGTTTCCACAGCGATGCAGAAATTCGGAAAAGATGACGAAGAGGAGCGTTCAGCGCATCCACCGAATCCCGCTGAGTCTTTCTCGGCCAATGGTTCCAGCCGAAAATAGCATTCCTCTTGGAGGCTGCCGCTTTTCTGACTCAGAGTTTAAACTATGAACCGATTATCACCGACAACTTGAAGCTGAGTCATGTTGGTTAAGGAGCTACACAAATCCTATCTTTTTGTTGCGTCATCTCTGGCGCAACTTCCCCAGAGCAAAGGCTAATGAGGTCGTAATCCATGATTCGGGGTCTGCTGCTGCCGGACTCAAGTGTGGTCTATAATTAGCTGCCTAGCCTATGGATAGACAGATGCATGGAGGGTTCTCTCTTGTGGCTCTGTGGCGTCGCTGGAACCGGTGGCGTCTGGTCTTCGGGGCATATTCAGAACGTATGGTGGTAGTCGATCATTTTCTGAATGTCAGACCCCCTCCCTCCTCCTCCACCTCCTCAGCCTCCTCCTCCTCCTCCTCCTCCTTCTCCTCCTCCTCCTCTTCTTCTTCTCTCCTCTTCCTCCTCCTTCTCTTCTGCACCTCCGCTAGTCCTGTTTCATTTTCCTCTTTCTTCGTATTCTTGCATTCATCTTCCTTCCAGAGGCAATCTATCATCTCAAAAAGCGAGGCTTGTATCGCCCTATATAAGCTGTGTATGTGTATGTGTGTGCAAACAGGCATACAAACACATACACACGCATGCACACGCATACGCGCTTATACTCACGCATACACACATCACATATACACGTACGCCGATACACCACCCGCACACACGCATACACACTAGGCATACAGGCACACACACACACACACACTCTCTCTCTCTCTCTCTCTCTCTCTCTCTCTCTCTCTCTCTCACACACACACACACACACACACACACACACACACACAAACACACACACACACAGATGCCTCTCTAGCTGTAGGCCATTCAGGACGAGATAGTCTGCCTGCTTTCAAAGCATTTCCTACCAATACTTGAAGACTTTTCATCTTCGCCGCGTTGGATTGGATACGTTCTAAGCAGAAGTATCTGAAGAGGCGCTATACAAACAATCCGAAAGAACGATGATATTTTCCTATTGCAGTGCAGATGCCTCATTATAAATGCGTCTTGTATAAATATATTCCGACGCTTAAACGCAACAGAGCATTAGACTTTTGAAGGCACAGGTAATGTGTCCTGAGTTCAAAGCGACTCGTTTTGCCATGCATTCAGTTCAAGAGTGAGCTTTGGTTGTAGAGTGCTCGCAGCCATTTCGCTTCCTGACTTATTAGGCGCAACTGTTATCAGACAGAAGTGTCTGAATGTTGGCCACACATTTAGTGCGACGAATTGATTTAATCGCGCTCTAAACTATTCGCCTTTATCAGAAGAAGAGAAACATTCCCTTAACCTAGCCCTGGGCCAGCCATGGGTATGAATTGTTAGCGATTTCATTTTCTTAGCCTCGGGACATGAGGGCGGATGGTCAGTCCTCTCCCTTGCCGTCTCACCTTCCAACCGACAGCGTACAGTCAGTGTGCTCATTATAACTGAGTTGGGTAGGGGCGCAGGTGGAGCAGAAATCTCGAATCAAATTTCTGCCCAGGCGGGGATTTGAACCCCAGACCTCTCGATTGACAGTCCAGCACACTAACCACCACACTATCGAGCACCACTCAGAAAGTAACTTAAAAATTAAGTAGTGGTAGTTTCAGTTTCACAACACTGTGTGAAAACAACGATAATTAGCGTCGCCCTCCTCCTTTATCCAGGCTTTGGTCTGGCACTGCCAGAGTGCGAGCAGTGGCGGAGTTTTAAATGTTAAGGCGGCCGTGCATTGATCTGATCTTGCAGATAGATCGCATCGGACGGTGTACAGCCGCCTTCACACGTAGTCAGACTATGCATAGAATGCGCTTGTTTCTTCCCCTAGAGGACTCAACACTAAGTCTTGCGCAGTTTATGATCTAACTAACCCCGTCTACGCTTTCGTCTCTCTCAATCTATGCTTCGACAACCATGAGTTGTACCAGCAGCAGTAACAGCCACAGCCGATCAGTCAACAATTACAAGTTTCCCAACACAGGCGGAAGTTGCACAAAGGCATTGTCGGCATTTTCGGACGGCTACGCCATCAGCACCTACATGTATGTGTGCATGTATGTACGGGTATTATGTATGTATGTATGTATGTATGCATGCATGCATGCATGTACGGCTATTATGTATGTATGTATGTATGCATGTACGGCTATTATGTTTGTATGTGTGTATGTGTATGTATGTATGTATGTATGTATGTATGTATGTATGTATGTATGTATGTATGTATGTATGTATGTATGTATGTATGTATGTATGTATGTATGTATGTATGTATGTATGTATGTATGTATGTATGCATGTATGTATGTATGTAATACTATGTATGCATGTATGTATGTGTGTATGTATGAATGAATGAATGTATGTACGTCTGTACATCTGTCTTTTTCTGGCACCAAAGTAGCAGCACATCCTTTTTGCAGAGCGTGTTTCACTGCTTTCCTGTTCATTCACTTCGTATGTAAGTAAGTAAGAATATTCTTTATTGAGAAGTACTAGCAAACGCACAGCTCTGTACGTGACAAGATTAATACATTCAAACAAACAAAATTATATATACAAGCAAAAAATTGAATGGGAGAAGTTAATTTATATCAGAGTAACCTAGGGGAGGAAGAGTTAGGGCTATAGTCATAGAGGGAAAATGAAGAGCTTAAATAGACAGATCTAGGGAAAACATTGTTTATTTGTAAAGCATCCGGGCAAGGAAGCATTTCTGAGTCAGGTTGTCAAACATGGAAAGCTCACGGTTATGGGACCGTGGCCGCAGAGAGTTGCGAGATTGCTTGATAGGCGGTAACAATTTATGCAACACATGGCAAGGATTGTGCAGAATACATGCAAAGAGTTTGGTGTCCGCCTTGCTGCAGAGTCTCAAATGAGGGAGAGGATGGAGGTAAGTACTCCTGGCATACCAGCCTCCGGATAATTCCCTCAAGGGTATCCCGTTCCTGCGCTCTCGCAAAGCCCCATCACACAGGCGAGCAATATAGCATCATACCAACCGTATACTGGCACGAACCACATCAAATAAGCTGTTCCCCGAGAGCCCATGCGACTTCAGGATCCGAAGTGCGTAAAAGGACTGTCTTGCTTTTATGATCATATTTTTAATGTGGCTGGAGAACCCAAATTTCTCTGTAAGCTCAACATCCAAAATATTTAGAGTCTGCACCCGTGTGATATCTTTTAGAGGAGGGGGGACCATACCGATGGTACCCCGGCGACGTGTGAGAATTATCTCACTGGCCTTGCTTGAATTGAGGTTGCAACTATGTGCCCACACAGTGATGTGCTCAAGCTCCATCTCAATTGCAGTGATACCTGATGCGGGGACAGCGAGATAGCAATCATCTGCATATTTAAAAATGCGATTGCATTTATTGATAAGCTTTAAGTCTGATATTGCAACTGCAATTGTATGCCTGTATGTATGTATGTATGTATGTATGTATGTATGTATGCATATTGCATAATTATATGTTTGTATGCATGTACGTATGCACATTTATTTGTGTATAAAGACACTTACTACGTCTTTTAATCATATCTCCAATGCACTGGATGAGCACGCGTTATCAGCCAACTACTTCTGGTTCCATCGCTTCGTAAGCACTGTGGTGCCAGGAAAACCGAACCAGGAAAGGTACAGTCTGGTATGAGATACTTCCGAGTGGATTTATAACGTATACAGGGGCATTATGTTCTCATTTCTCACTGATAGACGGAGACAGGCGATTGGGTGAACATGGGACACTGGAGGAGCTTTGTTGATGGATGTGCACGAGGTTCATTCAACGAATGTAGATGATAATATGTTTTTCTATTGTACGTGGCTCTAAGTGTAAGCACTGGATCGGGGTTTCAAAGTAGAGGAAACGAGGTTGCCGACTCATTCAATCACTTCCCACTGAAGAAGCTATTTTTGTGCAAGCAGTTTCTCCACAACAGACATCAAAGTATTTTTCATAACGTTTCGTATACAGACGCCATTCAAATGTATACTCTATTGAAGTCACATGATATATTCTGTAAAAGCACTTGTGTACGTGTACACAGGCACGTAGCGAGACTTCAATTCAAGAGGAGACAACTTCACAGACCATTGGCAAAATCCTGGTCATTGGGGTCATTGTTCAATAGAAGTTCCAGTGTATAGAAAAGCAAGAGGAGGCAACTGCCCCCTCGTGCCTCAATGTAGCTATACGCCTATGCGTGTACATGTGTGCGTATAGTGTATACGTGGTGTACATGTATCTACGTATATATGTATGACATAGGTAGGCGTGCGTGTACTGTAGACATGTGTCTTTATGTGTGAATTCCTCCAGACTGCTAAATCCGGCGATGCCATGCAGTTCCAACGGTCGATCAGTGGATGGTATACTCTAGAACAGCAGCAGCAGCAGCAGCAGAACTTTAGCACCGTGCAGTAACTCTAATCATCATCATCAGCAGCAGCAGCAGCAGCAGCAGCAGCAGCAGCAGCATTGGAAGCAGCATTGGAAGCAGGATGCAGCGTCGCATCCTGTGGTCATAATAACGTTGTGACTGACATCCTCAGCCTGTCTTGTCCGCCCTTCCATAAAATTCCTGAAGTCAGCGTATCTATAGAGTACCTCGCAGAAGCACACGCCAGCGGTTAATATATCACTTGGCCAACGTAAGTTTGCAGACTGCAGAGAAAGGCAGAGAGTATATAAGACAGAGCGGTAAAACAGCGGCGTAAATAGATAGCTAGCTAGCTAGCTAGATGGATGGATGGATGGATGGATGGATGGATGGATGGATGGATGGATGGATGGATGGGATGGATGGATGGATGGGTGGGTGGGTGGGTGGATGGATGGATGGATGGATGGGTGGGTGGGTGGGTGGGGGTGGGTGGGTGGGTGGATGGATGGATGGATGGATGGATGGATGGATGGGTGGGTGGATGGATGGATGGGTATGGATGGATGGATGGATGGATGGATGGATGGATGGATGGATGGATGGATGGATGGATGGATGGATGGATAGATAGATAGATAGATAGATAGATAGATAGATAGATAGATAGATAGATAGATAGATAGATAGATAGATAGATAGATAGATAGATAGATAGATAGATAGATAGATAGAACTGATAGATAGACAGAAACAGAGAGACAGAGAGACAGAGGGGTAGAGACAGAGACAGAGAGACAGAGACAGACAGACAGACAGAGAGCGAGTGAGACAGACAGATTGATAAGCAAAAAAGAGAGATGGAGAGACAGAGAGAGATGGAGAGAAACAGAAAGAGATGGAATAAGATGCATTGTAGCATATAGAGGGAGCCACAGAGAAGACACACAGACCACAAACACAGAAAAAGGCGGAGAGAGACAGACAGACAGACAGACAGACAGAGACACAGTGCCAGATAGGTATCAAGATAAGCAGAAAGACAGCTATTATATAGGTAAACAGCAGGGAGAACATCTTATTATAACCTATATAAGATCTGGACCACTTTTCCAGACGAAACTATTCTTTCCGTTTATTTGTAGTGATAACCAGTCGCAGAAACATACATCCCTTTTACATTATCTACTCTATAAATGCAGACATAGATAAATATGCACGGGCATATATAAAGACAACGATGGATTACATACACATAGACCGGTATATTATAAAGAAATAGAACGGTGGAAATATCAGATCTTCCAAGTCAAAAGCCAATGTATACGAAGACAGGCCTATGTATACGCTACGCCAATAGTTCTATATCTTCCTTGTAGCCATGAAACGAAGCTTTATGATGCAACTCATATAAAACTGGGGTCCTGTATATAGTAAACACATATAACATAAGTATCATATGCATGATACGCGTACGTATAATATTATGGTCTGTTTATGATATTGCTGATATTTGGACGGAGAAGCTCTTTTCTGGTTAAGTGTCGGCGATGAATGAGGTCTGCACTATAATTTTTTATTCGAAAATGATTTTGGACGCATCTAAAACATTATGACCTTTGAGTTGTGGCGTCGACAAAGATACACATGCCGACTGAAGATGGCAAGCACGTTGCCAGAGATCTGAGGGGTAACCATGGCTTCCAAAGACAGATACACAGACAGACATGTAGAAAGACAAACAGACAGACACCTGAGTGAGGTAGCAAATGGGATGTAGACAACGGATTGATTTTGAAAGACGGCTGTAGCAGAGGGAGGGAGAGAAAATGCGGAGATAAGAAGCAAAAACAGAAGCGACTTAACTCTTTATCGACCAGCTGCACTGGTTTCCCAGTCTCCTTTAGTACATTCTCGTCGTTAAAGTGTTAAAACGGAATGTATACAGACTGCACACGGAGCATTCACTATCACACAGACAGAAACAGAGATGCAATGAAAAAGATACTTAAGAGAAAACATGTAAGAGCAGCAGCTATGGATACAGTTAATGCCAATCCATGCAAAGTCATAGAGACCGGTAGAGAGGCAAATACGAAGAAAGATTGAGACACAGACACGAAAATTTAGATGGAGAGGCAAAGCCAAAGGCAAAGACAGAAACAGATCTATAGGCGTATAATAGTCGTATACCCAGGTCCGTGTTAAGGGGCCCTGGGGCCCTGGAGCACTCTGTCATGTTGGGGCCCCTCTGGCGTTTCCCGGCTCCTCACCTCCCTTCCCTTGCTCCTCCTCCTCCATTCACTTTCTCCTCATCTCCCTCTCTTCCTTCCCCCTTCCCTTATTTAGTAATATTCAAATCTGCTCAGACTCCAATCAGCAACAAATTCAACAATAATAATAATAGTAAGCATATTAATTTTACTCAGGCATAATTAGCTTCATTTCAATTTCCGTTGTGTTGAGAATCGATCGTTCGTTGTCGCCTCTAAAGAACGTCGTAAGTTTTGGAGTGCTATAGTTAACACTTTGAGAGTTCGCTTCCTTGTTCAAGCTTTGCAGCCCATTAAAAATACCCACTGCAAGTACATGACATACATATACTTGCAAGTGCTCGACATTATTAAATGATTACTCAATATTATTCAATACTTTAAGTTTAACTTATAATGACCAAAACTACAGCAAAGTTACCGTATAGCTGCAGATTTAACGATAGATAGATAGATTGAATAATAGAAGGATACGAATGAGAGAGAAACGGTCCTCTGTCTTACATACATACTACATATATATATTATATATATATATATACACATATATATATACACAATAGTGATAATACCTACCAACTTACTTACACATATGCAGGTCGCTGCAAACAGAGTATATGTATATATATATATATATATATATATATATATATATATATATACATACATACATGTAAACATAACGAAGAAAATTATTATTGAACGTTTATAGCCCAATTGTTGTTGCATATTCAAATAAATTTTAAATAATTCAGCATTAAAACGTTAAACTTTAGTTACTTTACTAGAATTTTAAGTACTGATGAGCTACTCAGAACATAATGAACATGTAGACCTGTGCTATATATAAGACTCACGAGTCGCATGACCCACGTTTTCAACATTTACAGAAACATCGTTTAACTCCTGCAATTCGCTAGCATTATTATCGTTCCGAACTACACCAACGTCGGCATTAGGCTAACAGTCATATCATTCTGCTTAACGCGTTTTTCGCCGGATTTATTTCCGAAGAAATCTTTAATGTTGCAGTGCCTCATTGTTATTTATTCATTTCTTTGCTAATGTATAATTATAACGGTGATGCAAATCATAAACAACTGAAAAGGCATCCGCGCGAAAAGGTTAGTTTCGCGAAGTAGCCTAATCGACGACGCCCTATTGTATTTATTTCCACTAATTTTTGATGTAGGCCCTATACCGGCGGCAAAGACTAGGCTACATAAGCTTTTCAATTTTAGAGTTTACAACATAGACTTCTGTTGACATAAACGTAAAAATGTCGTTTAGATCTAATAATTGCAATAGTGATCCTAAGGGACAGATGTTGATGTTTGAAATGAAAAGAAGATATTAAAAATTCCAAAGAATTTTAAGCAGGTCATTAAGCAGGTCGGGAGTAGGCAGGTCAAATGACCTGCTGCGACCTGCTGTAGCGCCGCCACTGATACCTACCTACTTACTTACACATATGCATGGACGCCCAAAGGCTATGTATAATATAATTATTTATACTGTGGTATACGGTATAATAGTTCAAATTACATTGACCTCTGACCGCTGTGGCTTCGCCCAGTGAGCTGAAGGCATGCTGTTCAAAGTCCACGGCAGGAAGAAGGAGAAGAACGAAGAGATAGGTACAAAGGCATAGATACGTATAGGCCTACCGAAGCGTGGTCAGTCTAGACTCCATAGACTAGTAATAGCCTCACCCAAAGTAACTCCAGAGTCATATCTAAGAAGTTTAAGGCTGAGTGGAAAATAATGTGATTTGTCGCCGTACTTTTACTAAAATGAATTCTATTGTTTCACCAAAAGTTAATAAGTGTATTCAATTTGCATTCTGAGACACAGAAAAAAGACTCATATTTGGGATTTGGGGGCCCCTTTCTCGTCGGGGGCCCTCTGCACCAATGGTTAACCCGGGCCTTATACCTACCAAGAGAGTGTGAGAAATTTTGCGGATTTTCCACAGGAAATTTGCACCTCTCTCTGTCTCTCGCGCTGTCTGTCTCTGTCTGTCTGTCTCCGTCTCTGTCTCTCTTCTTTACGAGGACAGGCGTTAACAGAATTATCTAGAATCCGTGCTGTGAACTCCTAATTGACTAATGAAGTGATTGACGTCTCCAATAAGATTTTATTCACCGATCTCACACAAACTCGCACTCAGACGTAATCTATTTGTGTATTTACTGCACACATGCTGTATGTGTTGAACACACAGGATATACTGATAGGCTGCAGGTTCCCTTAGTTGTTCTATTTACGGGACAACAGACGGAGTGAATTATCAGTGTAGGAATCAACAAATGAATTAAAGATTCAACGATTCAGCAAAATGATCAGTGCAGACGCAAAGAAGTCCAGGTCCTGTTGCGTCTGCAAGTGTTTTTCAGCCATATCGTCCAGACCTATGTCTCTCTGTGTGTCTGTGTCTGTCTTTGTGTCTGTCCGTGTCTGTCTGTTTGCATGTGTGCACTCTATTCTGTACACGCGTCACGTTAAAAAGAGTGATCTCGAACTGACTCTCTGTTCTAACTATATAACCTTTCTCTAGTGTTTCTTCCCATCTAAGATGATACAGAGAGTAGTAGTCCACACTCAGCTCCGCTCTTACCTCTCTGTAAACAACCTGCTTCCAAATCTTCAGACAGGCTTCAGGCAATTCCACTCTACAAAAAACATCCGTCTTGAAAGTCTACAGTGACCTTGTCCTTGCTGCTGACAAGGGATTATGTAATTGCTTTATTACACCTTAATTGATTTGTCTGTTGATGTTGACTGTGTAAAATACTGCAACGGCAAATCTGGTGCAATTCTCAATTGATTTGTCCCCTAACGGTGATAGGTCGATAGTCCGAAGGTCCGATAGTCCGAAAGTTGTAGAAAAGTAGATTGATGAAAAGAATTCTTGCTTAAATAGAAGTTGGCTAGATGAAAATAACTCTTGCTTAAATGGAACTTGGATTGATGAAAATAATCCTTGCTTAAATAGAACTTGGAGTGATGACAAAAAATCATAGTGTAAGTAGAAGTTGGCTTGATGAAACTATGTTATATTATAAGTGGAAGCTGGATTGATGAAAAATCATAGTGTAAGTAGAAGTTGGATTGATAAAACTATTTGATAGTATAAGTGGAAGCTGGATTGATGGAAATGTCATAGTATAAGTAGAAGTTGGATTGATGCTCAAACCATATGCTACAATGGGCGAATAATTTAGAGCGCTATTATGTTGGATTAATGTCGGACTATAGAACCTTCAGATTATCGACACGTAACCCGCCAAACACTTTTATCGTACTCCGTACGTTCGAATCGATTATTATCTCATGTCATACATCATTGCTATGCTCACTGGTGTACCGCTTGGTGCCTATAGGCTCATGCTGTTCATCTACTACAAATCTGCATGGCTATAGCCATTGCCTCTCGTCATAACATAAAAATCTCAACCTTTATATTGACAATGCCCAACTATTCAATCTCAGATTATGAACGTGCAGCTGTATCTTTCGTTACTTCTTAATTTTTGTCTGTATGCGTCCCTCCACGTTTCTGGTTTTTTTTCTGTACCTCTGTGTAAGTCTGTGTCTGCATCCATTGACGTATTTGCGTGTATGAAAGAAGAACATCTTTGTGAGTTTCTTTTAATGTGCTACATATAAATGGCCACATACATACATACACTTATGCATAGACAAATATATGCATGTATACATATCTGCGTAGGTGCGGCGCCTCTGGCTTGTGAACACTGGTCAGTCACGGCTATGTTTATAAATTGATTTTTTGTGCGCTTCTGAGTATAGCTTCTTGAAGGGGCACTACAGGGTGGGCCAAAAAAAGGAACCCAATACGGTTTTTTGCTAATATTTCGGCCAAAAGTAAGAATTTTTAAATCAAGTTTCACAGGTTTAAAGGAAATTCATATTTACGTACACTGACCAAATTTCACGAAAACATTTCAAACAGAACAAAAGTTATATCACTTTTAGTGAGTCCACCCACTGATTTTTGATGGTGCAAAAATATAACGCAACAAAAAGCAACAAAAACCGGTTTTACTAAGTCACTTCTCAAATAATTGTTATCAAACAAACTTGATTATTGTTTCACAACTTGAGTTCAATGTGTCCACCACCAGTATCCATACATGTTCTGAGTCTTTTTGTAAAGCTTTGATGTCTTTGTTGATGGGTTCCAGAGGTAAATCTTCCCACATAAACTTCAATGCGACCATATCAACTTCCATATCAACTTCAATGTGACCTTTAATTCTTTTAGCGTTTTTGGCTTTGATCACAGATTGTGGTATTTCTCCAGCATAGCTTCCCATACTTGATAATCCATTTGTTGGAGTGCGGACACATTTCGGCCTTCCACTGCTCCTACGACTTTCCAGAGCCGACTTCCCTTTCATTAACGCGGCGGCATATTTTTAACGGTACTCGGCTTCCACTGTTTATCAGGGCAAGCGGCAATTAGAGCTTTAGCTCAAAGACCCTGCTCATGAAGTGTCTGCATGGCATTTTGTCTGTCATTGACACTGTCCATTTTGATTTTTTAGAAATTTCAATTTCATTGTTTTAATTACAAAATTATTAATTTAAAAATTCATTATTTACCAAGTTCTTGCTAAACGACGTCACAGTAACTTGCAGCTACGCTGGTACCCCGATTCTTTCCAAATAATAGTAATAATTATCTGGCAATATCAAGTTTGTTTGATAACAATCATTTGAGATGCGACTTAATAAAATCGTTTTTTGATAATTTTTTATGCGTTGCATGTTTTTGGACCATCAAAAAACAGTGGGTGGACTCACTAAAAGTGACATAACTTTTATTCTGTTTCATATGTTTTCGTGAAATTTGGCCAGTGTACGTAAATATGAATTTCCTTTAAGCCTGTGGAACTTCATTTAAAAATGCTTACTTTTGGCTGAAATATTAGCAAAAAACCGTATTTGGTTCCTTTTTTTGGCCCACCCTGTATATAAATGCTCTGAATGAATGAATGAATATCTACTTATATACATGCATACATAAATGCATTCAAACAGGCCTACATGAATGTATGCATGCATATTTAATTACATACACGTTGACATTTTGCATGTATATGCACATAGGCCTACATCCATACATGGATCCACCTACATACATGCGTACATGTATATGTATGCAGATATGCTTCTTTGATTGATTGATAGATAGATAGATAGATAGATAGATAGATAGATAGATAGATAGATAGATAGATAGATAGATAGATAGATAGATAGATAGATAGATAGATAGATAGATAGATAGATAGATGAATGATTGATTGATTGATTGATTGATTGATTGATTGATTGATTGATTGATTGATCTATCGATCGATCGATTGATCGATTGATTGATTGATTGATTGATTGATTCGTCGATTGATTGTTTGATTGATTGATTGATTGATTGATTGATTGATTGATTGATTGATTGATTGATTGATTGATTGACTTGATTGATTGATTGATTGATTGATTGATTGACTGATATATACATGTACACATATCTGTGTGTTTCTGTTGGTCAGAATTCGTCATTAAGGACACCACAGACAGAATGTCCCTGGCACTTCCGATCGTCCAGAACAACTCCGATGGGTCCCTGACGATCCAGTACGTTCCGTCGAAGAGCGGCGTCCATGAACTGAACTTCACCTTCAACGACAAACCAGTCCTAGGTCAGCTCTATAGCTTGAAAGAACATGCTCACCATTTTATTCATTCGTTCATTGTTAAGATTTATATAGCGCCCTTTCAAGGTTACTACTCATGAGATATATGTACAGTTGTACACATACACTGACCTACCTATATATATATATATATAGAAATATATAGTGTCGTATTCTTCTTCTTTGGTATTCTGAAGCTTTGATAGACAGGTTCGTACTTCCACTGTCGCCATTCTTCTCGTTGTCCTGCCCTCTCCATTAGCTTGCTGTAACCTTACTTTATCATCCAGTCCATTAACATCATTCTTGGTCTTCCTCCTGGCTTTCCCCCATGTATTCTTCCCTCGATTATAGTTCTTAGGAGAGAATCTCACCTCATTATATGACCAAACCACTTTCTCTGGCGTCTTCTGACTGTTTCTATTATGTATGTTTATATGTATGTATGAGCACTTGTTATAGCGCCCCTTCAAGATTTCTACTCAGAGGCGCTCCCGACTACAGCGCGGACACTGAATCGGAGTTTCACGCTGAAGCGCATGAGCAATTGCGAGTGAAGGACTTGCCCAGGGTCCCTACGCGACGGCTATAGGGATCAGTTTCTTCTACCATGTGTAGTATTTCTTCATACATGTCTTTCGTTGACTCTCTCCATCCTTAGCCATATAAACACCTTGAAGGCCTCAAGTTTTTTTATATCCTCTCCTCTCATGGTCCATGTTACCGATCCGTATAGTAGGCTACAACACTCCATAATAATAGACTTGACCATTCGTTTCTTCAAGCAATAGCAAAAATATATAATAATGTCGTAGGCCCCTATAGAATAACATAATGATTTAATAATATCGTATAGACTATAGATATATATTATCTATCAATAAGTAAACGTTAAAATATAGCTACATAATTATGTTCAATAAAATGTAATCCTACTTGAACTTTGAAAAGGTCTGTAAAAAGATAACGAGCTATTCGTATGAGCAGTAGCATTCTGAATGCATTGGAACTGGTCAGTTACAAGACTGATTGAAGGAAATAAGCCAATTGATTAACAAACATGCTCTATTACATACTGATAAACTATGATAGTATAATGTGTATGTTGCAGGAGGTCCGTTGCGTGTAAATGTCGATGCGTCGGACAATGGTCAGTTGATTACGGCCTATGGTCAAGGCCTGTCCCGTGGTAATTGCGCTGAAACTCAGCAATTCAAGGTCGTCAGTGGACATGCCAACAACGGTAAGACAGAGAAAGAGATCTACAATGTATTTTAGCTGGTGCAGGATAGAGTAGTGGTTAGAGCTCTGGACTGTCAGTGGAGAGGTCTGGGGTTCAAAACCCCGCCAGGGCAGAAATTTGGTTTGAGATTTCTGCTCCGCGTGCGCCCCTATAGTCAACTCAGCTATGGTGAATACACTGACCGTGTACACTCAGGGCTAGCTCAAGAGACTGTTCTGCTTCTTCTTCCTATTCCTTTTCCTCCTCCTCCTCCTCCTCTTCCTCTTTCGGGTCTTCTGCGTGTACCCTTAATTTACTCAGCTATTATAAGTAACACTGTCAGTGGGAAGATGAGACGGCGAGGGAGAGAACTTGCCACCTGCCTTCAATTGCCGTGGCTTAGAAAATGAAAATCTCTAACACTTCATACCCATGGCTGCCTAAGGGCTAGTTCGAGGTACTGCTCTTCTCTTTCGTCTCTTCTTATTTGTTCAGAAAGCGCCGTTCATGATCTGATTTTCCTGTGAAGGCGCTATAGAAACATAGAAATTTATTCCTAGTTGTCTATCTATGCGCAGATTCGATTGACGTGAAGATAGTTGGACCGGCGCGTACGGATATTCTGAAGAGAGAGTTTAAGAACGGAATACTGACGATCGACTATCTGCCCATCTTCCCTGGGGAGTATAACATCAGCCTCCAGTACAAAGGCAAACACATCCTTGGATCACCTTTCACACCAAATATCACAGGTAGGGCATATTCTATCACCATTCGCCAACATACATGACTCATCTTTTTCGCTCAGGTATTCGTTATCAGATTGCAGCCATGGTACAGCCCACTATTGTGGATGTTTCTTCAGCCGGCAACAGGTGTCTCTGAAGTTACGAGAAGCAACCTATCACCAGTATCACCATTACTCTTTATTTCAGTCTATCGCCAGTTTCACCTTCCCTTTCAGCACATCACCTACAATAACCGCTTTCACTCCTACGGCAATAAAATTCATAGACTATCTATCATTGGCACGGCCCCGCTGTCACGAACATCATCATTGGTATCATCGTCGTTATCATCATCATTGTCGTCGTCGTCACTGTCGCCTTTGTCATCATCATTATCATCATCGTCGTCATTGTATTCGTCATCATCATCATCATCATCATCATCATCATCATCATCATCATCATCATCATCATCATCATCATCATCATCATCATCATCATCATCATTATCACCATGAACCACCACCACCACCACCACCACCACCACCACCACCACCACCACCACCACCAGAAACAAAAACATCATCAAGAAAACACGACCTTTAGCAGTAGCAGCATCAAGCTAAGTGTCTGCAGCAAGATATCGTCTTATCATTCATCAGCATCATAATATTATTGTCAGCATCGCGACGATTACGCCGTGGCATATATTGATTGACGAGATGATCATCTGTGAACAGGTGACGGACGCAAGAAGTCTCAGTTGTCGCTGACGGAGTGCAGTGACCTTCCCCTTGGTGGAAGTGGTGAAGTGGACCTCACGAACCTCGGAGGAACCATCCACGCACCCGATGGAACTTCGGAACAGTGCATCCTCAAGAAACTGGCAAACGGAAAGCTCGGTAAGAAAGAGAATCTAAATCAATATACCACAGCATATCCTCCTGAAAAACAATCGCACCGAACAATAAACTCTAAACAACTATACTAATTATTAGTAGTATTTAGTTTAATTTAATCTTAGGTGATCTTCTACTCTGCTTCTGTTTTCCTCCTCCTCTTCCCTTCTTTGTTTTATTATGACTGTTTAAAAAGAAAGGTCTTGAGTTGTGATATAAATGTCGCCAGAGATAGAGAATTCTTCACGTCGTCGGGAAGACTGTTCCATACAGTCGATCCAGCGACAGAGAAGGAACAGCTGCCAAACCTCGTAAAAGACCGCGGGACTTGTAGCAGATTTTTATGATGATCGTAGCCGACATCTGTTCCGGCTGTCTGCTACCCGATTGTGGAAGTCAGAGATGTAGTCCGGCATACGATCATCCAGTGCATTGTAGATTATCGAGCATAGCTTGTAGGTGAACCTCTTAGGCTTACCCCAATCCATGAAACCAACAACAGCATCCTTACTTCCATCACCTCCAGCATCGCCCATGCAATATATCCTTACCGTACTAATGTACTAAACACTGAGGGACACGGTAGAGCAGATTGATTGGAGCGCTCACCTTTTAACGCGTAGAGTATGGGTCGGGTCTGCCCTGAGACGGTTACTGATGTGAAGAGACCTTGAGCAAGTCCTTCACTCATAGTTGCTCAGCGCCATCAATTGATGCTTGGTGATTAGTAAATACGTAATAATAATAATAATATTGTTAAAACTGCGACCGCCGCTGAAACTAGAAGAAAGAGATTTCGACTGTAATATGATTGTCGTACTTATGCAAATACTTCTACAGTATGTTAAAATTGCGGTATTAATTAACTTTGACTTATTTGAATTCAGCGATCGGATCGTTTGAACCAGTAAAGTCAGGAGCTTATTCCGTTGAGGTCCAGAGAGATGGAGATCCCTATCCAGGCAGTCCCTTCCAGATCAAGGTCACGGATAGCCAGCTGCCCAACCCTGCAAAGGTCAAGGCCACGGGCAGCATCGAGAAAGCAGTGGCCAACGAGTGGAATGAGCTCAAAGTCAATCTTTCGGAGGCTGGTACGTATATAAACCCTAACTAGTAATTATAAATGCAATTAATACTCTAACTAATTATTTGACCAACTTTGGCACTGTAGACAGTCATTTTATACTTAAGCCTTTATTCGACTAGTTACTTCATCAATTAGAAATTCTATTGCAGTAGGGACATATCATACAAAATAGGCCTTAACATGTATTACAAAACCAAATGTTCATGCACCCGATTCCACTTCTAGTCAACGGCAGTGCGCTACTACGAATACATACATGTTGATTATGAAAAGTCTAAAAGGAATTGTATGTTGTGGATGCCTTTTTGGGGATGAGCCGAGCTTTGATGATGACAATGATGATAATGACAATAATGATGATGACAATGATGTTGATGACAATGATTATGAATTCTGAACCCTTTTCTGAAAAGAGGAGAGGGCATGACTCACACGAGAAGAGGAAGCGGAGTGAAGGAAAGTCTTTCTGAGTCTCCCAGATCTAAAACCGGGCAATCTATTGTCGCTAGAAAGGAGCGTACTGCATACCTGTTGTGCACTATAATCTATTGTTAAGGTGGAGACTGCTCACTTCCTGAATAAAGCTTTACACGTAATATTACCAATTCAGTTTAAAATGACAGTGAACTGCCATTTTTTGATGATATTTTGAAAGGCTCAAATACTTTGTACCCAAAAATTGCACACTTTGATAACTCGTTTGTAGGATACGGTTCACTGGGTGTAATCGTAGAGGGTGCCCACCATTCTGACATGGCATACACTGTGTTGCCGAGTGGGAAAGATTTCAGCATCAAGTATAAACCGCACGAGCCCGGATACAATCTGATGAATATCAAATATGGCGGTGAACATATTAAAGGTATAGCGCATCAGTGTTCCTTTACAGTGTATTTTGTAACTGTAATTAGCAACTTCTATTGCGCCAGTGTCTAATGCACAAGGCATCAACCGATGGCACACCAAAACCAAGCCGTAATCAGGTCAACATCCAAAAGATCAGTCCGAAAAAGGCAGAGAGACAGCCTACGGCGGATAAGCAATTTGAAAGAGGTAAGTTTTCAGCCGAGAACGAAATGACACAAACGACTAAGCACAGCGTACAGACACAGGAAGAGAGTTCCAAAAGTAGGTCCAGCAACTGAAAAAGCTCGTTTGCCAAGAACAGTTCTTGATTTCGGTATGACCAGACAAAGATGATCAGATGACCTCATTGAATAATGATAAGTCTGGGTAATAAGAACTGATTTTAAATATTGTAACAGTTACTGTACATGTGTATACTTGTTTGTTAATTGTTGGCTGTTTATCGACTATTTCACAGCTGCTTCAGTTATCTATTCTGTGATCGTTAGACTTTCAGGAGTTATTAAGATGTTCAGCTATTTAATTCTGATTAAATGAACATCTTTAGGCGCACTTTATAGCACGGCTGGATAGCCGTGTTATAAAGCCTTTGTGAGGTTCCTAAAGCGTATATATGCATATGCCTATCAGCTCGGCTTTCGATCTGCGTTGTAGATTTACTGGTTACTCTTAGAGACCCTGATAAATCCTTAGCGTTTCAAGATCAATCAATCAATCAATCAATCAATCAATCAATCATACAATTTATATAGCGCCTCTTCAAGGGCTCTACTCAGAGGCGCTCCCAAGCCAGGCCTGATCATACAGAAAAGTCTTCAATTGGGCGTAGAAGGAAGCCGAGTGAATGCGAGGAGATAACCGAAGAAAAGATGGCAAGACATTCCACGCTGTTGAACCAACAACAGAGCTCGGCGCTGCATAGTAGCAGTGCGGTTGTACCCCGGATAGGAACGGAGGGCTGAGCGACCCTTAAAAGAAGAAGTGAAGATGGTGCGTAGCAAGGGCTGACCCCAAGACGCATTGCCAGACAGATAGCATACAGTGTAGGATGCCGGCAGGGAAGCCAGTGGAAATGCTTGTAGGAGGATACGCTTAGCGAGGAATGGAACCAACAATGCAACCGAAGACCCTCTCAAGGGAGGACAAGCGGACTTGAGGAAGACCAGTGTAAAGAGAAGAGCAATAGTCTAGACGAGAGCAGACGAAGGCATGGATAAGAGTGAAGCAGCAGAGGTTGAAAGAGAGCGAGCAACGACCCTATAGTCATGGCCATAATGCATGCATCACCTGGATTTTCTATGTTTCCTCACTTTTATTCCAATAAACATGAGAGTTTGACACTTTTTTCTCCAATAAACATGAGAATTAGACAGATGTACTGTATCTGTACATATGTAAGTACTTCGGTACGAAGTTTACTGGCTGGTATCTAGTGTGTTTGCCCTTGTTGGTGATAACCATGGCAATACGTGAAGGCATTGAAATGCACAGTTTTTCACAGTACTCTGGTGTAATTTCTTGAACCCACGTGCTCGAGATTATTTTTTTAAGTGCCCCAAGTGAGGTAGGGTGCTTCTCGGCAACTCTACGCTTCAACATTACCCAACAGTTCTCAATCGGGTTGAGGTCAGGTGAGTTCCCTGGTCATGGAGATAGCAATTCAACGTGATTCAGCCATGTCGAAGGTAAAAGGGTATTGAAAGAAATCAATTTTCACTAAAACTCTCTGTAAACAAACAAATAAGTAGAAAGAAGATGAACTGCATCAATAGTGGCTTATATATCGTATACCGGATCTTTAAGTAACATTAAAATTAGGCCCGTTAGCATAAATACAACTTTTCGCTAAAAAGTATGCAAAATTGGGGTGATGCATGCATTATGGCCATGACTGCAAGCTTTATATCCATATACTTAGATAATGTTTAGTAAAGGTAATAATATTATTGTCAGAGATTCGAGCTTTCAAGAAGATTCAGGACAAGTGATGCCAGATGCTTGCTGGTCACTCAACTATAAACTGGGTTTTAAGAGGATTTAGTCTCAGGTGATAAACGATCTTCACGAGAGTAAGGGCACGATTGCCAATAAATAATTATGCATGTTTTAAAAACGAACGTTTTCATGATGTGATGCCGTCAATAATACGGGTAATGTTCTCCATTACGTCTGTCTGATGTTTGAAAAACGATTCTACTTTTTTCATGATGTGATGCTTTATTTACAATACCGTTATTTTGGTAACTTGTTCTCCATTTACTTCGCTGTTTCTGATGTATTCTGGCATATTCTCTCGTTCAAATACAATACAATACAAAATCATGTAGCCTAAAACGCGCATTTACATTATGCCTTGTAACGCGTCTTATGTCTTATGTAACGACAGGTAGTCCGTTTGTGGTAACGGTGGGTGGCAAGCCTTCGGGGAGGCAGAGAGCTATCGCGACCAGGCAGATCCAAGCAGGGGAGATGTGTGTCGCTGGCCAGGAGTGCACGGTCTTCTTGGCCCTCCCAGGTAACGCACGTCTTCATCTGCAAATCTTATAATTAGGTCTATCGAAACCAATTAAATAAAATCCAGTGGATTTTAATTCTTATGTTAAAGAAATTTGTTATGATCAAGGCTAATCATATTCAGTGGATTTTAATTCTTATGTTAAAGAAATTTGTTGTAATCAAATCTAATCGTTTGAATCATTTATCTGCACAGCAATGCAGCATCAAAATCAAAATACAGGCGAAGTTTACAGATTCATCTTGATGCACACCTGCCTTAACAACTCAACTACTTTTGCGATGACCGTTGCTATGATAGTGCTGCCGATGATAACGATCACAGTAGTAGTAGTAGTAGTAGTAGTAGTAGTAGTAGTAGTAGTAGTAGTAGTAGTAGTAGTAGTAGTAGTAGTAGTAGTAGTAGCAGCAGCAGCAGTAGCAGCAGCAGTAATAGTTAGGAGCAGCAGCAGCATCAGTTAGCACCAGCAGCAGTAGCAGTAGAAGTCGTTATCATGAACATTATTATTACTATTATTATCATCATTATTCAGGAATAAGTCCTTTGGATATGGAAGCGACGATGACGTCACCGACCGGAAGTTGTGAACTCTGTGAGATCCGTGACCTTCCGGACAACCAGTTCGAAATCCGGTTCAAGCCAAGTGAACTGGGAACGAACATTCTCAGCCTCAAACAGAAGGGCATACACATTTCTGGTTAGACATTAACTACATAATATTATGCTCTGCCTTAAGGCAACTCAAGACAGATGCGCTGGTCCATCGTGTTCTAGTGAATTTTATTGAATCGTTTTTTCGATAGACATCGAATACAAAATTTAATTGTTTCTTCCTGTTCAGAATCCAGCAATGTAGGATCACTGTTACAGTGATACAGTAATACGATAAAACAGTATCGTATCGTATCTGAGAATTTGTAAAGCGCCTCTTACAGTACTAGCTATTCAGAGGCGCTCTCAGCGTGACAGCCCGGGGAAATAAGAAAGTTTTCAAGTAATAGGCCTACAGTGAAACAGTGGCAAAGTAATACAGTAACGCAGTGATAAAGTAATACAAGTAATATTGTAATACATCAATACAGTGAAACTGTAATAGAGTAATTCTGTATTTAAGTAATACTTATAGTAATACATGAATACAGTGGCATTGTTATTTTGCCAGAAAGTGATACAGCGTTACAGTAGGGCATTAATACAACAAAAAAGTGATGCAGAAATACAGTAGGACCAATATAGTAGTATAGTGATACCGTACCACGGATATGCTTGATATTAGTATATCCTGTGAGAAAAGAACAGTGGGCGGGATAATGAGCGCATGGTGTTGGAGGTTCGCTTAATTATCAGAGGCGTATACTATCTACGAAGTTGTTGATCGAAGCAAGAAGGAGTGGCTCGTGTCTGGTCGGTTGGTTTATGTTGTTGTATCTGCAGGTCATTTGTGGGACCACCTTTCAGATTCAGAGTTAATGAGGCTAAAGCGGTTCTGTGGTAGGGTGATTAGGTCTATTTTAAATTGCGTTTCCTGCACCGATAGTTACTGACACCTTGCCGCATTTCTCCTGCCCTCGATTACCCCCACGTTATCGTTACATGTCAAGAGTGTATCTATAAGCCGTGGAGAAAAAAGGCGCTATATTAAGATACATACGTGAATACATAGCCTACATACATGCATACATACATACATACATACATACATACATACATACATACATACATACATACATACATACATACATACATACATACATACATACATACATACATGCATATACATACATACATACATACATACATACATACATACATACATACATACATACATACATACATACATACATACATACATACATACATACACACACACATAAATAAATTAATAAATACTTACATGCATACATACATATATACATACAAACACAAATAAATAAATAAATACTTACATCCATACATACATACATACAAGCATACATATCTGCGTGTATCTGTCCTTACATGTCTTCGTATTTCATAAAGTGTTTGTCTGCGTTTGTTTCCCCGAACAGGAAGTCCTTTCCAGTACACTGTAGGCAAGCCTGCGACTGGCGGAACTCACAGAGTGGAGTTCGGAGGTCCTGGAATTGAAGGTGGATCCCTGGGTACAAAGGGTAAGCACCAGAACCCCCACCCCTTTGCAATTTTGTCAATGATCTTTATCGGATATGCTTTACTTACTGATAATATTCGGCCATCTTCGAATTCATTTACGTCTATTATTTTTTCCTATTGGATGCTAGTCTAATCTAATACGACCTAATCTAGTCTGATGCAATCTTATGTAGGAGAGTCTAGCCTAGCCTAGCCTAGCCTAGCACAGGGACTTAATCTGGCCTACCCTAACCTACTCTTATCTAATGATTTAATCTAATATAATCTAATCGAGTGGGGGGCCCGTGGCGCTTTGGATAACATCTGGCACACAGACTGAGAGGTACCGAGTTCGAGCCCCCGTTGGGCGGATATGTTTGTAGGCTGCTATTAGCGCCGTTGTATTGCAAGCTGTCTGTTCTGTTAGTAGTTAAGATTTAAATTGCATAACATGTAAATGTACAGCGCAGTGCGTTTGTCAGGCGCTTATTAAAGAAAAGATATTATTATTATTATTATTATTATTATTATTATTATATATCGCCGTTGTCATATTGCATAAGGCATGAGCAGATGATCACTTATATCTGGCTATATATTCTCTTTTGAATTTCTACTTTTATGATGATACTGTAGATTTCTTACTCCTCTGAACTCAGCTGTCCTTGAGGTAGGCAAGTTGAGATTTCAGTCGTATGTATGTCTGTTCTTCTTCTGTGCAGGTGTCTTTAACATTTACACCCATGAAACGGGGGCTGGGATGTTGAGCGTTGCCGTCGATGGACCATCGAAGGCCAATGTAGAAATCCTCGATAAGGTCGGAGGATTTGTCACGGTCTGTTACACGGTCTCCGTTCCAGGTATACGACATACTCACTCATGCATGACGTTACGTCTGAAGGCTTCGGTGTTACCTCCGCGCGTTCAGATGTGCACTGATATTTTAGTTGTATTGCATTGCATTGTATCTATCAATTTATATAGCGCCTCTCGCAGTGCACACCAATAAGAGGCGCTGCCACTGCGAGAGACCCAGAGAAAAGAAAACGAAAAGAGGTTCTTGACCCACCAGTAAATAAAGAGCAACATGTCGAAGGAGGAAGCTGGTTCCATAGTGCAGGGACAATCAAGGCAAAGGTTCGTGTAACCACAGATTTGTACAGCGCTCCTTTAAGATTATGATGATGATGATGATGATGATGATGATGATTATGATTGATGATGATGATGATGATGATGATGATGATGATGATGATGATGATGATGATGATGATGATGATGATGATGATGATGATTACTATTTCTACTGCGCCGTAACACGGCATGCACATGCCGTTACAAGGGCGCTTTAACAAGACAACACAGCGCTAAGTCAGAGATACGATTTAAAAAGTAGTATGACTTGAGTCTAGACTTGAATGACTCCAAGGTGGTTACCCAACGTATAGAACGTGGAATGTTGATAAACTCCTCCCAGTCGCACGTGTTCCTTGCGTGGTTTAAATTGTTCAAATTGTTTCAGGCGAGTTTTAGTTCAGAGTTTAATTTAAGTGATACGGCTTCAAGTTCAGTGAAACAGCAGTTTAAGTTTGAAGACCAAAATCTGTCTATTCAGTTGGGAAAATGAATTCAGGGTTTGAACCTTGATGTGCGATCAAATCTTAAAATGCTTTGCATTCGCAATCTGAGGTTTTGTCGTTGTTGATTCTAATGAATCTGTCTTTACAAAAAATCTGTCTTTACATGTCAACACTGAATTGAAGCGGTGAGCAATAAAGTTGATTTGATTGATTTGATTGATTGATTGATTGATGATGTTGTAATTGAGCCTCAATCAAACGATCTTCTAAACCCATCACGACAGAGCGCATCGAAATGAAATTAATGCCTGAACTCAATATAACTTTCCAAGCCTTACTTTAACCTTGCCATGTCTTACGTTCCCTATTATATACTTTACCACAACTTACCTTGCCTGAGTACCCATCAGTATCATACCCATCAGCCAAGAGGAAGCTCCCTTCAACGGGAGAAATGCTAGACTTGCTTCGTTCTGCCATTTGTCGTTTGCGTGTTGTAGGGATATACACGATCGGCGTTAAGTTCAACGACGAACACGTTCCAAGATCTCCTTGCAAGATTACCATCGACCCCGAATGCATCGAAGCCAAGACCGTCACCATTCAGGCGCTCAGGGATCGTGGCATAGAGGTCAGTCAGCCCACGCACGTACACATCACACCCACACATACACACAAAACCTCTGATAGCGCTATCATCATCATCATCATCATCATCATCATCATCATCATCAGGATCCGTTGGCCGAAGGCCCGTAGGTGTCCAACGCTTGTATCATATCCATGGGCCTCGGCCCGTTGGCGTCCAATGCTTGCATTGGATTTCATACGTATTTGTTCTTTACGAACGGAGTATCTGCACCCATCCGTTCGACCTTCGCACTTCTCCCTTAAAGAGATTTCCAGGCTTAGGACTGGCTCTGATATCCACTATCTTGTGGTATCAGAGGCGGCGATGCCGCCCACGTTTGCCAGCTTTTTCAGGGTCCCTGCTGAGCCTGTCCACCTCGCGTAGCGCCCTATGTGGTACTTCAGCCAAAACCTTCACCACTGATGGCATAGCCTCAGCAAGCACTCCCATACTTACTGTTGCCACCCCCTCACCACGTTGAGGTGTGAGTCGGACTTTGAGGGGGATAGAGCTATACAAAGTTACAAATACCTATATAGGGTTTAGATACATTGGCACCTATGTATAGTTGCAAACTTTCTGAAGGCAAGAAGTCTTTCAGCCATTCCTGCATGATTATGGTGCACACTTGCCATGGTTAGAGCCCCCATACTTTCTTCAGTATATATATAGTATATATATATATATATATATATATATATATATATATATATATATAGCGTCACAGGATCCAAATAAATACGGTGTAAGTAAATAAGAATGCAGCATCTGTCTTCATATATATTAAGTTTATCTGACAATGAGGTAAAGTAAAGCAACATATAGTAAGAAGAAGAGCAGTCCCATAAGCTAGATCTGAGGCAGCCATGGGTATGAATAGTTGGCGACTTCATTTTCTTCGTCTCGGCATATGAAGGCGGATCAGCAAAAGTCCTCTCCCTCGCCGTCTCATCCTCCCACCGACAGTGTACGGTCAGTGTGCTAATTATAACGGAGTTGGCTAGAGGCGCAGGTGGAGCAGAAATCACGAACCAAACGTTTGCCCTGACGTGGATTTGAACCCTACCTCTCGATTGACAGTCCATCACTCTAACCACTACACCATCGAGCACCCAAAGGCAAAGTAAAAGTAAACACATTCAAATTACGCCAATTTCCTGATATAATAACGGCTCAGACCAAAAATACGGCCCAGCATTATACAAAACTAGAACAACTGTCACCATGAGCAGCATTAAACTCTGTAGACTGTCTGCTATTCATATCTTCTCTTGCGATGGGTCAGATTGTTAATGGGCGTTAGCGCGCCATCGACTGAGACCTTCTACGTTATTTTAACGGCGCTATATAAGACTGTAGAAACAGCCCAAACAATTTATATAAGTAAAGTCCATGGTTTTTCATTCGTAAAATGTCCATTCTCACATAAAATGCTATGGCAAAAACTCTGTGTCGTATATGCCGAACGCGGAGTGGCTGTCATTAACCTTCCATCTTTTGCACGTCCAGCGTAGACTAAAGCGTCTGCTCTGCTGAGTGTGTTTATCTTCGAGTCCATAGACGCAAAGTCGGTGTTTACATAGTTTATGCGTTGGTCCATAAACTGTGTGGCTGCCGCTCGGCTAGTTTATCTGTAGATCCATAAACGCCAGACATCTTTATGTCGGCTATCCGTTTAGCAGTTCAGTGTACGCATGCATGTATGTATGCATGTCTGCATGCATATATATGTATGTATATGCATGTATGTATCTGTGTATGTATGCATGCATGCATATGTATACGGTTATGTATGTATGCAAATATGTATATATCTTGGTGCATGTATGTATGTATGTATGTATGTATGTATGTATGTATGTATGTATGTATGTATGTATGCATGTATGTATGTATGTATGTATGTATGTATGTATGTATGTATGCATATGTATGTGTATATGTATGTATGCATATATGTATGTATCTATATGCATGTACATTTGTATGTAAGTATGTATGTGTATGTATGTATGTATGTATGTATGTATGTATGTATGCATATTGTATTGTATTCAAACATTTATAAAGCGCCTCTCATGGGTGAACCATTCAGAGGCGCTCCCAGTGCAAATAAAGAGAAGAAACAGGTTTTGAGAAAAGCAAAGGTGGAAGAGAGGTTACTAGCTAGAATTCGAGAGCGACTAGATGTATGTTTATATGCATGTATACATATATGTATGCATTTATGTATGTGTAATTGTGTATCCATGTATGTATCTATGTATGTATGTATCTATCTATCTATGCAAACAAAATAGGCATGTACATTTGTACGTATGTATGTATTTTATGACACTTAATATAGCGCTCTATTATAATACCTCATAAACCATAATGGGCGCTGCTGTGTGATTGATTCTGTTTATGCTTAGGTCGATAAACCGGCGACGTTTGGCGTCAACCTGAACGGAGTTCGTGGGAAGCTGACAGGTCACGTGTTCGCTCCCTCTGGTGTCGAGGAACAGCTGTTCATCGAGGACATGGACAAAGACCTCTACTCCTGCCGGTTCATCCCGAAGGAGAACGGGGTCTACTACGTCCAGGTCCGGTTCAACAATGTCCACATCCCCGGAAGTCCCTTCCCTATGCTCGTCGGGAAACTCGGCGCCGATCCGGCGATGGTCTTGGTCAGTGGAAAGGGACTGGAAAGGGGAAATGTGGGTGAGTGGATGCTGCCGTGGAAAGCCTGGAACGAACTCCTGCTAACCGTTTTCATCACAATAGTGTGTAATGTAATTTGACAATTTTATAGTGCTGTCGAAATGAAGTCGGCCTACTTTCTGGTAGTCGTACAATTCTAATGAGCAATTAAGCAGAAATGGTCTATAGGACCTTGGACGCAATCAATTCCAATTATAGTGCAGGCTAACTAATTGGGATTATGCTTTAAATTCATTCAGTAGCTCCAAAGTAATATAACTATGCGCGTCAGCTGCCAAGAAATTGTTAAATTCAACGGTTTAAAGTAAAAATAAAAGTTCCTGTTACTTTTGCATTTTCGCCGATCCCAGGAGCGTAAGCAAATATCATCCGACTAAACAGGGTTATTTATCGTTTTAGAGTTCTAAATTATTTTATTTAGATGGCGAAAATGCAGCTGTTTTGATTTTGACGAAGAAAACTCCAGAACAAGAAACATATAGAGCAGCTATTTCAGCCTGGAGTACTTCCGGTTTTCTAGCCCTCTATAGTCTATATACATTTACTTCATCATCATCATCATCATCATCATCATCATCATCATCATCATCATCATCATCATCATCATCATCATCATCATCATCATCATCATCATATTCGTCGACAAAACGCAACAGAATACACGAGTCTTGAGAGAGGCTATTTTTCATCTCGTAGACGTTTTTGAATAGTATGCGTAATACGAAGATCTTATTGTTCTTAGTTGCAAGTTCAAAGGGATGTGGCCTAGGGCTTAGGTAATAGTTACTAACAGACCGAGTAGGAAAGAGCCTGCGGAGGACATGGTCGTTATCTTGGATGATAGCAGCAAAGAGGCTTCTGCCATGTGGGTCGCGGTCGAGGCATCCTGAGGTAGGAACCAGCCCTCTTGACCCGTCTCATGAGGCGCTATACAGTTACCAGAAATGTCATGAATACATGTACGTGTGCATGAATATATGTAATTGTGTGTACAGGCGTGCAAACATGTATATAATTATAGTGAAGAAGAGTTATAGCATTACATAAAAATTGGAATATTGGCGGTCACGTATGAGTGATTTCTGTTCACGACTGAATAGAAGGCGTGTCTTTAAGGAGACAGGTCGGTTAACATGACTGTCTTTTTTGACGTAGTGAAGATTGAAGAAGAGGGCGTGGACATGTAGATGAACGTCGTCTATACAAATTGTTGACTGTGCAAAATCTCGACAGTCTATTCTGAGAGTCTATGCTGAGAGAACACAGGGGCGGGGAGATGGTTGAATGGCAAGACGCTGGCACGAAGATCAGAAGAACGCGGGTTCGATACCCGCTAGCCTTCCACTCCCTGGGGGGCGACTGTAAAATGAGAAGTAGTAGGCTACAGATGAGCGCCTTGCAGGCTGTCATACAGTTAAATTCGACTCCCGTTAAACGTGTTATTATCTGTTACTACTATATCATGTAATCTTACTGCGTACTTGTCAATTTGAAATAATAAACGAATATTATTATTATTATTATTATTATTATTATTATTATTATTATTATTATTATTATTATTATTATTATTATTGTCATTGTTAAAACACGGTAAGGTTTAGTGTTGTTGAGGTGGCCGCTCCTCAGCGACGGGCAACCTCGACATGGTGCCCTGGAAGGCATTATTATTGTTGTTGTTGTTGCTGCTGCTGTTGTTATTATTTTTATATAAAGACAAGAAGGGTTTGAACGAGTGGTTGATTCTTTCGTGGTCACATGTGGCTTACAACTAACAGCAAATGTTTGCTGTTTGCAGGAAAGCCGAGTAAGTTCATGGTAGCGACGACTTGTCCAGGCACTGGACTGCTGACCGTTGCCGTCCAAGGTCCATCGAAAGTCCCGATGACCTGCACGGAGTTTGACGAGGGCTACGAGTTCGCCTACACACCAAAGGCCCCGGGCCAGTACCTGATCGCCGTTAAGTACTGCCACGTCAGCGTACCTGGAAGTCCGTACCAAAGCATCGTTATAGGCGAGTTCCGTGGCATCTTATTTCTGTAATTTAATTCGACAGCTTCGATAGCGCCCTCTATACTTTAGTAATAAATTATAATGCCGTCAGACGAGAGCCACTATTAACCTGACATCTGGGGAACAACAAGCTACCGATGACCATTGCGCATCAATTTTTGTCCGTGATTGATAATTATAATCGATAGTATGGATACTCTGTATGTTGTAATAATAATATTAACAATATAATATATAATTATTCATTCATTCATTCTTTACGAAGCTTTATATAGCGCCCCTCACTGGCGTAAACTTGTCCAAAATATTGGTGGGGCATGGGGTCTGGACAATCAGAACGCGAAAACTGGTCGCATCATAAGCGCTTCCGGTATTACATTAATGTATTATTATTATTATTTTTATTGTAGAAAATAAATTATTATTATTATTATTATTATTATTATTATTATTATTATTATTATTATTATTATTATTATTATTATTATTATTATTATTAAATTTCCCGAAATGTGAATCTACGACGCTGATCGTCAACTGCTAAGAGAAGATGCAGTTATAATATCCAAGTGCTTGAAATCGAAGGGGAAATGGTGAGTTGTGAGCCGCTTTTTGAAGGAAGGAAGTGAATTTGAATTACGAAGAGAACGCAGTCGTTGGCGCGAACCGAACAGAATTGCCTCAGATTTGTCTGGGTTTATGGTCAAACCATTGAAACAGAGCCATGCAAATGATGATCGGTGTGTGACAGAGCAAGATGGAGCTGAGTATCACCCGGTTACTGTTGTAATTGGACTCCAAAGTGATTAGCTGTATGACTGATTGGGAAGTAGAGAATCTAAATAGGCCTAATAAGGATCGAGGACAGACCCCTGTGGCATTCCAGCAGTATAAACAGAGGGCTAAGATCGAGCGGTGCTGCGGTTCCGATGCCAACCTGCTGATATGGTCATCTACGTAGCCTAAGAAGCTAACCATGCAGTTTAAGGCAGTCTCAGCTGGGGGACACAGAACCTTTTGGTGAGTCTTGAAAGGAGTAGCTGGTTGTTTATGGTGTCGAAGGCTGCACTGAGGTCAAGGCATAGATATTAGTGAGAGGCAGGAATTTCCATTGTCAATAGACGAGAAGATGTTATCCAGCGTAGAGATGAGAACGAGAACAGTTTCAGTCTGAAATGGTTGATTTTTGCTTACATGTAAATTTGTTTCATATTGAAGCCTTGAAGACTTGAAAACATTGAAGATATAAATAAATCTTGGTTTTCATTATGGAATTTCTGATAGTATTTAAGTTTTTTGGTTCTGTTTCTGACGAAGTTCTTAATATTTTAAGAAATTCTCCTCTGGATTTATTGGTGGGGCAATGCCCCACCATCTCAATTATTGGGGGGGCACGTGCCCCGGCTGCCCCGGCAGAGTCTACGCCTATGGCGCCCCTTCAAGGTTAGGCTACTACTCAGAAGCGCTCCCGACCACAGCACGGCTGAAAAGGACAGTTTTGAGGCAAGTATAGAAAGATTCAGAGTGGATTCTGGGATGCAAGCGCAGCGTCAAAGGGAGCCCGTTCCAGAGGGAGGGGCCAACCACTGAGAAGGCCCGATTCTGCTTAGTAGCTGTGCGGGCAATTATATATATATATATATATATATATATATATATATATACTAGGGTGTGTCTAAAAATTAAAGTTTCAAAATTAATATCGGCCAGTTTGTTTTGTGTTTCACCTTGAAAAACATTTTGATTTGTCAAATTAGATGAAAATCGGAAAAGATTTAGAACTTGCTCAAAGCCCCGGAAGAATTATCACTTAGAGACCAACGTGATACATTGCAATTTTCAAAGATAAAAACAAATTTCATCACTTAAACATAAGTTATGAGGCAAAATCAAAGGAAATACTGTCAGTTATTTGTCATTTACTTATTCCCTTTAGTGCTTTTGGGAATTTGTTTCGATGGTACTCGACCAATTGCAGAACAAAACTGTTTCACTTCCTTCATTGAAGGACTGCATGAGAACCACTCCTTTCTCCGCCAAATCGTTCGTCACTCTTAGGGCGGATATGGTGTCTTTTGCCTAACTGTATGATTGTTCAGACTCCCATTGTTGCGGGTCTCGATCAAGAAAAGAGTCATCCAATTCGAGGATCTGGGACATGTTGGTGGTTGAAGTGGTGAAGAAGTCGGGTAGTGCTTTGTATGTGGATTATGTATCGGAGGAAGCCTCTTCGGAGGTTCATCAGATCCCTGATTGTTGCGCATGCTGTAGACCATGCGCTGCTTCTCGTCGACGGTGACTGAATGCTGTTAGGGCGACCTATGAGACTTCCGTGTCTTGGTAAATATGGATTGCCTTCAAGAATTCCAGATTGTTCTTTGGGGATTCATTGGGTGAGGTACAGGTGAACCAGTACTTCACGTAAGTTTTTGTCACAAAAAGTGACACTCGAAGTAAATGATTCAAAACCTTTGAGAGTATGATTGTCGAGATGACCCCTCTGTGCTATGGCGTTGTTGAATGGGAAATTGATCTCTTAAAAGCCACATCCTGATCGCATAGATCGCACGTGCCATCCAACGCGCGCCGTGAAATGCCCTGGGTACCTGAACTTTATTCCTTTTGGTTGACTGTTAGCTCTTTGTAGTCGTCTCTGTGATCTTCAGTAGGGCCTACTCAGTTGCTGCAATGCAAAGGTTTCCAGCTTGATGCATACGTCGCCCTTACAACCCGTGTAACTTGCCGTTGTCTCAAAACATATGGCCACGAGTCTTTCCCCCCAACTTTTAATCTCGGCCCTCGTCCTGTTCCTGTAACATCTGGCATGATCTTGCCTTCCCAGTGAAGAGTAAGAGGAATCTTCGGATCGAAGGATTCGCTATTCTCTGCTGCTAGGGCTGCACGGTTATCTTTCCAAGCTCGATGGATCGCTGAAGGACTGATAATCTCACCAGCTGGTGCTGCTTATATACTAGATTGAATGCTGCAAGAGCAGACAAAATGTGAGAGGCCTTCCTGCTGCTGGTTTTGGTGCGATCTAGAGCTGCTGCAACATCACGAGTAACTACAGAGATTGTTCCCATTCGTTGCTTCGGTGGCCAAGCAGACGTCGAAGGTTCTGGCTCTTTTTATCCATCTAGTTTAACTTGCAGGAATCTTGCGATCTTGATTGATTGATTGCTTGCTTGAGCCACAGGCTAAATAGTCAAATCTTGCGACGACTAGTTCGATCACTTACAATCATTCAATCGTCGTGAAACTTGGCATATAGACTCGCCCTCGCACACACTTCATTCTATCAAAATTTCCGCTCCCCAAAAAAGGCTAGCTTATAGAATCGGGGACTCAACTTTTCGAATCGGGGAATCACCTTTTCCCATCGATATCTATATTTAGAACGTTCTAAATATAGATATCGGGCGACGTAATGAACGCGGACTATATATTTGTAGAGGTGACTGCTTCATAAGACGCATTATGGGATACTAGATGGATATAGTAAAAAACTTTGTTTTTACTATTGGCTGTATTTTATTCTTAGCTATCTGATGACGCCTATTCCTCAGATGACTTTTCCAACAGAAAAACCTCCGTAGCTACAGCTGTGTTAGCACGATAACGTTCCTCACGCTCTGCAAGTGCTGCTGATCTTGCCAGTGCTCTCTCTTCTTACTTTGCAAGTTTGACATCAATATCTGCCATGGAACCACGTTGTCCTTTCTCACGCTGTGCTTTCAAAAACTGCCGAACCTCATCTATCTTAATTATTGTCATGGCATCTTTATGCGCAATGTCAAAGAGGTCCTGCAGGGAATCCCTGAAAGAATCCAGTTTTCCCTCTTCAGTTTCTGACTTCTTCCAAATATTTTTGTGAGGTCTTGCCATTCCTAATGAAGATGAATGTCGTAGCTGATCCCAAACATAATTCTTATCCCTCGTTGGAATCCGTGCTCTTTCTCAAATTGTAAGTACCATAAATGTAGCTTCCGTTTCTTTCACGCTGTCATCCAGAAAATGATTTCTTAGTGTATGGAAAGTGAACACTGAACAGCACCTTGAGAACCTCTCTTCGTGTAGGCAGCTTCGCATAACCGAAGTGATCTTCAGTACTATCTATCAATCAACTCTCAGCCTTTTTTCTAGTCAAGTTTGTCATCTCACCTGCGATATGATGCATTAATGAAAACCACCATTACCCGCCATTTGCAACACGAGGTCAGTGACATAAACAACAAGAGATCAGTTACGTCATCATCGTGAATATTTATTAGTTGGGAACCGGCCACTTAAAGGGGTCTAAGGCTGGCATGTGTTGAAATCGTGTATAGAATGCCTATAATCATAATGCAACCGGGTTCCTGCAATTTCGGTCGCCTTGAGCAAGTCCTAAATACCCACCGATCAGGCTATAATTTCGGATATGGAGTTTATACATCAATTGGCATGATATATTGAACTGGCCGATAAAAACTCTTTGAGTTGAAAATTTCACATGTACCTTAAAAACACCCTAATATATACTGTATATTATATATACTACTATGAGTCATTTACTTTAATCCCTCAATCAAGCAATCAATCAATCAATATATTTATTGGTCCAACAGAAGAATATTTTCAAGTCTAGTAATGCCATTTCTTAGGAAACAAGAAGAGTTCATCGTTGGGTACAAAAAGGTAGACCTGAACGGACCTACATGTAGATCCAACTGATTTGCGCTACCTAATTACCAGTTGACAACCAATGCTACAGACTTTGCTACAAGTCAAACGTTGAAGGTTTTCATAGCATTGCTCAGCATTAGACAGTAAATATAACAGCAATCATAAATTGCATAGATTTTGCCTCCAGGCACCCTAATGAGACCGTGTGCGTTGGGGCAACAGATGCACAAAGATTATAGACCTAATTAGTGTAACTTTGGTTTCAAGCTTCTGAAGGATGGTGCACAGGTTTTTGCGGATATTTAAGATTTTGGTTCGCTTTCACCCGGCTCCAAGATTCGGACTCCACTGACATTGAAAATGGTGGCATGCTTAGTATATATAAATACAGGTATATCTGTATATTATGTGTCTATAAATATCAATCAATCAATCAATCAATCAATATTTTTTATTGCAGCCGGTAACAACCCATACATTTGTGACAATCAGTAACAGTAACAACGTAAATGTAACAGGGAGAAGTAAAGACATAACAATGATATTGCAGTATACGAAGAGAGTTATTAACGGGAGCAATGGGTGGCTCCTAGGGAATTGACATCCCGCTAGTTGGAGACACCCAGAAGCGTCAGGTTTCATAGGTTCAGTAGATGGCTGAACAAACTAAAATATAAAATGATTTTTTTTGTAGAAGAACAACGAAGACAAAAATAGAAATTAGGTAACATAACTAAACTTATCTAGCTTAACTATGTCTATAAATAATTATAATCATGTATGTAAGCGCGTGTGTATAATATGGCGTGTAGAGACTTGTGACTTCGTGTTTGTAGGTCGAGGGAAGGCGTCTGATATGACTGAGACGACGACGATGTACATTGAGGCCGTGGAAAAGAAGCCTGGAAAGTCGAAGCAATTCCACGGAGACCCAACGAAGGTCGTCGTCGCTGGAGCCGGTCTTAAGAAGGCATTCGTCGGCCGACCATCCACCTTCACCATCGATATCAAAGACGCAGGTATAGCCTACAACGAATACTTATAGGGATACTTATAGGGAATATGATGAAAAAAACGGGAACATACCAAACTAATGAAAATTAATAAGACAGTGCGAATACTAACACAATGAATATACTAAGAAGCCAATAAATACAATTAAATAAATGTTAAAAGCTGCATATTTTCCAGTAGCTAGTTAGACAAAAATGCAAAATTAAAGCTACGAGTGTAAAGTGATGTGATGTCTGTAAGTTCTTAATTGCAGATAGTAAATATGGAGTTAACTAATTCCGTGTCTTTGATGCAATCTAGTGATTCGGTTTCAGCCACAGATGGAGGGAGTTGATTCCAGCTAGGCCTATAAGGGGTCGTCCATTAATTATGTCAACAAAATAGTGGGGAGGGGTTTGGAAAAGTTTGACAGTTGTTGACAAGGGGAGGGGGTTCAGGAAAAGTTGACGTCAACACATTTTTCTCAATGAATCAACACAGACCCTTCAAAATGGCAGCGAAAACATTAAGCAATGCTAAAAATGTATAAAGTGCTTAATGTTTAATACTACTAAAAAGCTGGTAATAAACTAAACTCATATATTTTGAAATTCTAGATTGCATTTTTAGTGTAAAACAATTTGAAAAAGTGATTCTACATGTATTGAGCCATTGTCTTTTTTGTAGGGGGTTCTGGGATTGTTGACATAATTTTTAGGGGTCCGTCAATGTTTGACAGTTGTTGACAAGGGGGGAGGGGTCAAAAACTGCCTAAAATTTGTTGACATAATTAATGGACGACCCCTAACAATACAACAATAAAACGCGTGTCAATACGTAGTTGAGGTTTGCGAAGTCTGATGGCTGCGAATGCCTTGGTAGTCTATACTGGAAATACATGACCATCTCGATAATCTCAACCACTAGAGCACCTTGGATAATTTTGAAGCACCTGATGAGATTACTTGCTAATTACAAGCTAGAATAATGCCTGTCTGATTTGTAACTCATGCGTTCACTAGTGGGCGTAAGTGAAATAGAAACTTTGAAACTGCCCTTGTGTGCAATCGCGCTGCATGCATCTAAAATCTCAATCTAAAACGACGACTTCCATGGCGCCATCTTAATACACATTGACTTTCGCCACATGCATAAAGCAAAACCCGCTTTATCTATTATCTATCTCTCAGACGATCATTCCTCGTAATTCGCATTAACAGTACGCATATTCGTTTATGCGTGCTCCATGTAAAGCTTAGATTGATGGACTATACGATTGAGTGATTGATTGATTGGTTGATTGATTGATTGATTGATTGATTGATTGATTGGTTGGTTGGTTGGTTGGTTGACTGACTGACTGACTGACTGACTGACTGACTGACTGATTGATTGATTGATTGATTGATTGATATTCATGATGTGCTCTTCAGGTCAGGACCTTTTGACCGTTGCCATGGTATCGCAAACCGGCAACCCAGTCAGAGAGCTCAGTTGCAAGAAGCAGAAGCCCGGAGTCTACATCGTGTCGTACACGCCAGAAGAGAAGGGAGAACACGTCCTGAATGTACGCTGGGGCACCAGCGACGTCCCTGGAAGTCCGTACATATTTGGCATCAATTAAGGACATCCGACGTCTTCATTGGTCAGGGTTTCATGGGGCGGGTTAAAGGCGCGGGGCATATGAAAAGAGGGCGTGGCCATTTATTTAATAATAATTTTTACGCCTTAATGGAGGCTTTAAATTATAATTATTTATTTCTGTGTATAGGTTAGTAAGAGGCGTTTTGCAACCGGGTAGTGCGTCAATGGGACTATTCGTTTATTTGCCTCGAGGAGAAAATAGCTAGTTTAGATGTGCTTCAAATTGCAATATTGATTCTATCTGCCTTTAAAGCTGTAGAAGATGACTTTTGATCGGCGTTGAAGATGACTTTGTTATCCCTAGAAATTCTAACGGTATAGAACCAAGGCTTTGAACTACGATGTTTCATTGCCGGCTATTGCTACGACTGCTCAATCCAGTCAATTCGTTACAGTTTTCAGAGATATTATGACAGTTCTTGATAGCTCCCGCTCTCGTTCCCCTACGTATGAAGAATATCATTAGTTGTGTTGTTCCCTAACTCTCTGTACGATTGCTGCCAGACCAACATTGTGGTTGGCGTGGCAGGGTTAATGTTTGCCAGGTGGGTCACTCGGTAGGCCTACGTGAAGTCAGTCCAAACCGCTAAAGAAATAAAGCGGAAGTATGACACCGAATGCGTGGAAAGATCGTGAAAACTTTACAACCACGCCTCCGAGTATAGAGTCGAAATCAAGCAGTTTGTTAATTGTTGGTTAGCCTTGGTTTTGAATGAAAATATGCCACCCAGATTGACTTTGGCAATATTATTGGTCGTCTTCGATTTGAACCGGCCAATCACAGTGGCCTTCGTTTGTTGGCTCTGATCATTGGACAGAATTCCCTGTTATTATTTCGATCGTCGTCCAGTCGTAGCTGATAATAGCCTGATATTATACATATATTATGTTTAATTTTTTCGCGCTATTAAAACACCGCTGCCAGTTTGTTTTCGCGGTTCTTCATAACCGCGAACCCAGATTCTCACAAAGTGGGCTGCGCAATAATGCAATTGCGTAACATTGTTCGGAAGAAAGCCTGGTAACGAAAACTTTTTCGAGAAACAGAGTCACTAGATTTTGCAGACCACTTAGAAAGCATCATTTCAGAAGGTAACGAAGTATACTGTACTTCTGTGAATAAGTCTGTCTTGCTGAAAATCAGCGAGTTGTTGCTTACCGGGTGATTGCTTTGTATAACCCTATCGCACGTAGGTTCCCGGTTAGATTCGGGGTTTAAGACGGACTTTCTAAGTGAGTAGTTGTTGTGTTTGATCCTGTACTTTGTACCTCTTGTGTTTTGTTAATAAAGCGGAAAAGAATTACAGTGTTGATAATTCATTTTAGATCTTTTGTATTACTGTTTTCGACTATCATATATCATATAGCTCTGGACTGGTTTAGGTCCTACAGTCATACTTCATTCATTCATTAATTATGAGAATTTATATAGCGCCCCTTCAAGAAACCTACTCAGGAGCGCTCCCAGCCCAGCCACGACAAAAGATTGATATCAGCAGGTCTCTAACGCAGAGGTTCTTTAAAGCCTGGCGCACCTGCTTTGTGGAGTCCCCCAAGGCTCAAACTTAGGTCCTCTGTTATTCCTTATCTATATTTATGAGAACACAAACTGCTCACTATGTTGCAATTAATCGTGTTTGCGGATAATAGATATCTCGGTTTTTGTAGGCGTATACTTGGCAACAACAACAATGAAATTTTTAAAATAATGAATTCGGAGCTATCCAAACTATCATGTTGGTTCCAAGTGAATGTGTTGTCATTGAACATAAGCAGATCAAACTGTGCTTTATTTCAAAGTCAGAAGACGTGTTGCAATACCATTTTGACAAGAAACTCAAGGCTTGTTAAAACAAACATGTTGATATTGGATTCTTTCGACCCTATATATATACCAGGCATGTATATAGGATTACGCAATAAGGCAACTGCGTAAAGATTTTAACGAGCCGATCCACGTGTGTGGCCAGAAAGTTCGAGACAGTAGGTCTATTGTCGCCAAATGTCGTTCTACACTCTATTGTCCGATGACATCGCAGATATCAGTTGCACAAAACAGATCCCGGTGTGCTTACGATATGTTGACGGCGGTTCTCAGCATGTGATTAAAGAACAATTTATAACTGTCATCCCAACGCGTGACAGCACTGGCGAAACTATTGCGACACATCAAGCAGCAGCTTTCCGAGGTCGGTCTCGGTGATACACGGTATGTTCGGTGCCTTGCAGCCGGAGGGTTGCGGGTTCGAATCCACCTCAAGCCGCCGCGTAGGGACCCTGGGCAAGTCCTTCACTCGCAATTGCTCATGCGCTTCGGCGTGAAACTCTGATTCAGTGTCCGCGCTGTAGTCGGGAGCGCCTCTGAGTAGAAATCTTGAAGGGGCGCTATAACAAGTGCACATACATACATACATACATACATACATACATATACATACATACATACATACATACATACATACATACACACGTGTTATGGTAGGTCAAGGTTATGATGGGGCTGATATAATATGAGCGGCCATACAAGGGGTGCTCAAGCGTGCACGAATGAAGAAGTTTTGCTCTAGGCAACATATGTACACTGCAAAGGTCATAGTCTCGGTCTACCAACAAGTGACACGTGCACAAAACCGCAATAGGTATGCAGAAATGAATGAATGAATGAATGAAAAACCGCAATAGGTATGCAACTGCCAGTAAAGTTTTCACATTCATTAAAATTTAATCATTCCCAAAGCGTCTGCAAGTATAATATATTATCGCAAACAGCGACAAAGCACGGTTGAAGAGATTCTGGACTTGTCATAGCGAAAGTGTACACGTCCCATTGGAAAACTTTGACGCTTTCTGGAGACTCGTTGAAATTGGACAATGGACACTAACACGAAGAATGACGTCACGTTGCTCAGTACGTGCCGCATTAACAAGCTTTGAGTTTCTTGTCACAATGGTATTGCAGCATCTAGTTTATTGCAGTTCTTTGTTGAGTCTGTCTGCTTCTAGTCTACGTTGGTTGCTGGGACTTTGCAGCTGAGCCGATTTTAAAACCAAATTATGAAATTATATAATTTATCAAAGAACTTGTGTAAAATGTTATTACTTTTAACCAAGAAGATGGTCTCAAAACTGCAGCTTTGCAAACCCATAAATAAAAATTTTCTCATCCTGGGGAAGGGCAGAGCCTCCCAGATTCCTCCACTCAGAGGGGTTTCAATTAATATGGCTTGGGTTCTGATCTGCAAAGTGCAGTTAACTTCATCAGAACTTCGCGACTTGTTCTCAGACCTAACTCACATACATGTACTTTACTGTGATTACTGAATTACATGGTTATAATACTAGACATAGCCTAAATAAAACTATCGATCTGAGATCGGGAGGATAAATGCAAGATACTTCTCTGCTGGAATGAAAGGCCCGTAACTTTGGAGTTCCACCAATGTTGTCACACGTGAACTATATATATATTTTATATATATATTATATATATGCACATTATATGCATTTAAGTGTGCTTACAAAATACCCTTGATTGACCAGTACTGATCAGAGAGCATGATATTGACGATATCCAATGGACAGTGGACTAGATAAGCTGTCCCAGCTTCATCTCCCCATGAATCGTTTCCTATCTGAGATACAACGATGAAAGTGTCTAGATTGTGGCACATTAGGGCCTAAGTGCTAACTTTCTACATGTTGTAAACATTATGTTTGTACTATATACCTGATTACTTGTTTGTATTACTTTCTACTGTTCAATACATGAGAACCATTCAAATAAACTTCAACCTTCACGGTAATCATTATCATCGTGCACCGTCTGGAACTAACAGGCAATAAGATAAGCCTAATTTGATCTAATATGAAACTACGTGTGTAGGACACTTGGTAACTTTTACTGATGTCCAGACCAACAGCCAGAGCGTTATAGAACCAATCCGTGGGAAAGTTCCCCAAACACAAAACGCTGACGGATATAAACGATTAAGTATAGGCTATAATGTAGTTCAACCCTTACAAAGTTAAACACAGAACATGAGTTTTACGACTATATTTAATAGAGATAACGAAGGACTGCAACTTACATGTATCTATGCGAATAAATGCAAGTCCTCCAAAGTCGACATGTTCATATTATAATACATATAGGCTATGCACACATGCACACACAACCACGCGCTTTATATATAATATTATATATAATTATATATTATATATATGACATTTCATATGTGACTTGGAACTGGGATCACCGTTCCGAGACCAAGTCATACATAATTCACCACTGTCGTATGTATGCTCTGCATAATTACTGTTTGCTCATGCCTGTCAAATGTATTTTATCTGCGTCTACTCGTATACAGGTCAGACCACATCAGACATCGAGCAGTTAGCATTCGACAATTACTCCTAGAGCAATGTTTACATGCTGGCCTACTTCCTTAGCCTTGACACATATTAAATAGTCGCCGACGTTATAACACTTGAACGAGACCTAAGCGACATTTCGACGAGACCTAAGCGACATTTCAACGAGACCTAAGCGACATTTCAGCGAGACCTAAGTGACACTTCAACTATTCGCAAGGACAAACGAATACTCTAACAAGAACTGGAAGACGTTGAAACAAGCACAGGTTCAAACTTCTACGACAACAAAATAGCATTAGAAAAAATGTTCACACTGTATGCTTAATGTATTATCAACATTAACGTTTTCAGGCGAATGTATAAGCCGTTGTTCGTGTAACCACAGGGCGTGTCTGGCTTGGCAGCGCGCAACCGAACTGTGACTGAAGGAAAGAAGACTCTGTTCAAAAGGACAATATAGGTTGATTTGAATGTCACCGACTAATTGAAAATATGCCTATTTTTCATGAGGCGCTGTCACGCCAGACAAGCCACAACCACAAGTGTTATATAACTAATGTTCTCGTGGACGACGAGATCTCCGCGAGAATTAGACGAAGACGAAGCTGGAGTCATCCGCGGGGTCACAGCTGCGACCTTGACGGTGGCGTGACGTCATCGTCCACTTTCCATGGCAACCTGGAATGGCGACGGCCTTCCATTCGGTTGTCTTGTGGAGGACTCCATGTCCGGCGCATCTTCCGCCCAGCTCCTTCTTCATGGAGAAGTGTTGGCATTCGACGCACAGGCTGGCTCCCTTGACCAGTCGCTTCGGCCACGGAATGGAAGACGTATTGCATGAGCTGTGTACGTCCGTAACTCGGTACTCGGCTGAATATCTGAGGGCAACCAGAGAAATTATTCAGTCACACCCAAACACAGGCACTGTGCAGTCTAATCAGATCCAATGATCTAATCTAATGTTATGTTAGGCTATACAAACTGCGGACATGACAAGTTGTGAACAAATAAACGATCATCATCATCATCATCATCATCATCATCATCATCATCATCATCATCATCATCATCATCATCATCATCATCATCATCATCATCATCATCATCATCATCATCATCATCATCATCATCATCATCATCATCATCATCATCATCATCATCATCATCACCATCACCACCACCATCATCATCATCATCATCATCATCATCATCATCATCATCATCATCATCATCATCATAATCATCCTTATTATTATTATTATTATTATTATCATTATCATTATTTTTTTTCGCTCGAGTTAGCGGTCATCCTCACCGGTCATTATTATAAAAGGTATTATTATTATTATTATTATTATTATTATTATTATTATTATTATTATTATTATTATTATTATTATTATTATTATTATAAAGAAGATTATTATTATTATTATTATTATTATTATTATTATTATTATTATTATTATTATTATTATTATTATTATTATTATTATTATTGTCATTGTTAAATCACAGTAAGGCTTAGTGTTGCTGAGTTGGTCGCTCCTCAACGCCGGGCAACCTCGACATGGTGCCCTGGAAGGCAACCGCGTTGAAACGCTGGACCGTAACCGAAAGGCGCTGGAGGATGAATCCTGTCTCTCGGGTGTCTCCGGATATTTTCGTCAGGCGGCGACCCATCTCGGAGATGAAGGCGAGACCCTCTCTGTTGAGAGGGCCAAGGGTCTCCAGGGCTACAGGGACGAAGGTGTACCTCCTCTGTAGATCTGCGTATTTGGCGTGTTTCCTTGTGGCAGCCAACTCCGCCGCCCTTCCAGCTTCGGTCGCCGTCTCAGGGATGTATGAGGCGGCCACGGTATCCACCACCGTCGCGTCCCATATCAAGTTCCGCCAATTTATTATTATTATTATTATTATTATTATTATTATTATTATTATTATTATTATTATTATTATTATTATTATTATTATTATTATTATTATTATTATCTTATGTTATGTAATCCAATCTGATCTTTCCTTATCTCATCTGATCAATGAGTCATGACTGATTAATTTATTGAGTTACAAGACGACAGATCGATTGCCAGATTAGTTCAATACTGAATGATCAACTGATAGACTGATGGTGATTGATGAAAGAGAGATCGATTGAACGTACGAAGGTCTGTCTTCAACTGGAACGACGTAGTGTTCGAAGAGGTTTTTCCTAATGTCCTTGAATGGATCGTATTTCTTGCTCCTTCGCCAGGATGCGAACTGGGCTGGAATGATGTTTCCACGCTCTGCAGACAACAATAACAACATGGTGTGATGTGTAGGGAAAGGGGAAAGTTCTGCCAAGTAGTTCAGCTCCTATCTTCCACTGATTCATCTCCATAAAACAGTTCCTTCCCATTCATAGGGCATGGTTTATCGCACGAAGTTGGGCAAAGTGCAAATGGTGAAGTGTCACTGACTCACTTGCCTTTTTCTTTCTGTCTGTCTGTCTGTCTCTCTCTGTCTCTGTCTCTGACTGTCTGCCTCTGTCTCTTTTTCTCTGTTTCTCTGTTTCTCTGTTTCTCTGTTTCTTCGTCTGGCTGTCTGTCTGTCTGTCTGTCTGTCTGTCTGTCTGTCTGTCTGTCTGTCTGTCTGTCTGTCTGTCTGTCTGTCTGTCTCTCAATATCTCTCTTTGCATTGTGTGATATGTAGGCCTACGTTTTGCATCTCATTTTATCCACTTCTTCAACTTCTTTTTTTTATCTGTCTGTTTGTTATTTTACTAAACTCTCTAGCTGGGTGCAGTCTGTTTTGCTACTGAAAGAAAAACAAGCCACATAATTTATAGACTTATGGGCAAGATGTTTCGACTAAAATGTCGTCTGGCTCCAATATACTTTCGGGACCACTGGGTTCATGCAGTTGCTAACTTAGGGAACTGTTGTTTTACGACTCTCAGAGTCTTAGATTAGCCTTTGTCGGTTAAACGCTTAACAGGCAAATGTTTCTTACTAACACCATCCCTATCGGTGTCTGCCTGACTGCCTCTGGAAATCGCGTGGTGAAGCAGGAGCAGAATCTCGATAGGATACCTTGAAGACTTTGGTTTTCACTGCTTGTCAGTCGTGAGTGGAAAGCGGCAGAGGAGAGTGCAAGCGGAGGAGAGGTGAAATTAAGAGGCGAGACAGGAGGATGAGCGAGCTGGGTTCATTCCAAAGCTCTGGTACAGCATAAAGTTATAAGCCAAGGAACGGATGTGGCATAGATTCATTCATTCATTCATTCATTCAGGACATTTATATAGCACCTAAGGGAACTACTCAGAGGTGCTCCCGACTCCAGCACGGCCAAAAGAACAGTTTTCAGGTTAACATAGAATAAGTCAGAGAGCGTTCTGGGAAGCAGGCGCAATTCCAAGGGCAGCCCATTCCAGACGGTCGGGCCCACCACTGAGAAAGCACGATTTTGCATTGTAGCTGTGCGGGCAAACGGGACTGAGCACCCCTCCCAGAGGAGCGAAGGGAGCGAGTACCCTGGGTGCCCGATACGGGACTACAGAGGTCCCGCAGATAGGATGGGGCAAGGCCCAACTGACATCGCCACACCAGGGAGGCGATCCTGTACGCAATGCGCTGACGGATAGGGAGCCAGTGTAAGGTTTCCAGCATGTAGTTAGACACATGGCCGAATTTGGGTATTCGGCCAATAAGGCGCGCCGCAGAGCGGAGCACCCGGTCGAGGCACGCCAGACGACCAGACGGTAGACCAGAGTAAAGAGAAGAGCAGATGTCAAGTCGAGCACAGACAAAGGAATGCAGTAAAGTGGTTGCAGCACTGGGTGTCAGTGAGCGTGTGACGGTGCGAAGCTGACGCAACTGGTAAAAGCAATTGCGACTAAGACTATGATCAAGGAGCGGTTGCAGAATTTCATAGAAAAGAGACTATAGAGGCGGATATAGAGAAATATATGATGATGACCGAGTAGGCGGTTTTATGATGAATACTGAATAGCCGGCGAATGTAAGAGGGTTGAGAGGCATTGAAGGGCGTTGTAGGTAAGATATACGATTTGCATTAATGTTTTTTTTATTATAATTATGCTCATATAAGTCAGCCTTGTGCTGTCGCCAGCAAAGCCTCTCATAATTCAACCACTTGAAGTCTCCCTGTAAGCTTATATAATTATGTGGGAAGCTCACCTTGGCGCGCCCACTCTGAAGACAACGCCACTTGTGTTAGTGGACTGAATTACGTCATCTACGCACCTTTCTATTGGCTAAGAGTCGCCGATGTGATCGGGTGACGTAAGTCATGTGACTAGGTCGCGCCACCTTTCGATCAAGTCACGCGAGGCGCCACAATGGACGAGTTTTATAGTTTGTTTGTTTGAGTCTTAGTTAGTTTCATTTGAATATTCTTTAGTCGTGTAACTTGTCGGACTGTCGGTCTGCAACCTATGGTATCCACTGTCACGCAGGCTTAGATTTGTGGCTCATTTCACGCTATTGCCGCTCTTTATTTTGTCGCTTAAGCCAAGTCTCAGTTACTCCGACGGGTACTCATGAGCATGGGCGTATTTAGGGGGTTTACGGGTTCAAACCCCCAAATAAATTTCCCAAATTTTTGTCTGCAATTATATGCGAGATACAGAAAAAATGAACTTTTTCGACCATTTCCAATGAAACCCCCCGAAAACTTAACCCCCACAAATTTGTTTATGGCTATGTCTCTGACTCCAGGGCAAAGGGATCCATGTGAGAAAAAAGGATACATGTGAGAAAGAGACACAGACAAAGACAGCGAGAGAGAGAGAGAGAGAGAGAGAGAGAGAAGAGAGAGAGAGAGAGAGAGAGAGAGAGACAGAGAGAGAGACAGAGAGAGAGAGAGAGAGAGAGAGAGAGAGAGACAGAGACAGAGACAGACAGAGACAGAGAGAGAGAGAGAGAGAGAGAGAGAGAGAGAGAGAGAGAGAGAGAGAGAGAGAGAGAGAGAGAGAAGGAAATACAGAAAGAGAGATGCTGTGCTGTGGAAAGAAAACACGGGCGTTTCTTACCCAAGAGCTAACGATGTGCTTCTGCAATGGCTGGGATGAGATTGTCATTTATCAGGTACTTGACTTCGCTTTGCGTTGGAGTGTGCGTCTTTGAAGGATATAACATCCGACGGGAAAGGCCAAACGCCGTTAACTAACGAGAACTGAGGCTCACGAGACCTGACGATCGCCTGTTACACCACTTGCTGTGTTGTCCAACCACTTGATCGTCAGACCACCAGACCATCCCTGTCTTGCTCGTCATTTGAACAACAGCCGCCACCGCCTGTTGCAGTTACTTCTTAACGATATCAGCAGAGAGAGGGTGCTCCAGCGGATATGGGTGGATTAGAAGAGCGGTTGGGTAGGACATGGGTCCTTTATAGTAGGCTATTATGCACGGGTCTTTACAGTTAGAAGAACGGTGGGAAAGTTCGACGTCTGCATAGCATCTGGTCTCGATCACTTTCAGGTCACTGCAGCGCCCGTCTCTGAGGCTCTTAGTCTCCTATTTCGTTTCTGTGTCTATTTGTGTATCAGTCTGTCTCTGTGTCTGTCTGTCTGTCTGTCTGTCTGTCTGTCTGTCTTCCTTCTGTCTGTCAATTTCATTGTCTCGCTGACATACTTTTCTGTGTGATTCTGTCGGTCTGCGGTCTCTTTGTCTACCAGCCTCTCTGCCTGTGTGTTTCGTTCTGCCTATTTTCTGCCTCACTCGTGCCCTCTGTTTACGGCTTCGGTCTGCTTTTTCTGCCTTTGCTTCGCCTGGACTTATAGGTCTATTTATATGTCTCGTTCTGTTACCTCTCTAACGTTTCACTTGCAGGCAACGTAACAATACACAGAAGGCCCAGCGGGGTAGAAGCCATCGACACTGATGTAAAGTTTATGTTATGTATTTTACTGAAGCCCTCGAGCTACAGACGACATTTGATGCAATAATTCATTCGACTTTGATCTGAATAAATTTATTGAGCGCCGTTTCAATTAATATGGCTTTGGTTCTGCTCTGCAGAGTGTAGTTAATTTAATCAGGATTTCACGACTTTGTTCTAAGACCTAATTAAAATGAAGTAACTGTTAATCTGGGAGTTGAGCCGTCTGGATGAATGGATGGATGGATGGAGGAAATTGCTAGATGGATGGATGGGTGGATGGATGAATGGATGGATGGACAATCGGATAGTTCGAGGTGTGCAGGTGGAAAAGATATACTAAACTGTATGCATGCTTACATACTTACGAATATATACATATATACATGCATGCATGAATGCATGCATACATACACTCAGTCACAGTTATTCTCTCACTCTTTGACTCACAGACCCACTGATTGATTGATTCACTCATTCACACTTTCGTGCACACAGACAATCAGACCGGCGGAGGATCAGACAAAGAGACAAAGGGATTGACAGGCATTGTTGTACCTTTGAGTTCTCGAGCGCCGCTGCTTCTTGGATGCTTGCATTGTTCTCCGTCGCAGCTGACCTTCTGCCTCGACTGACCACACGGTTGACCTCCATTCTTCGCTTCGATGACCACCTGACGAGTCCTTTCACTCACTCCAGTTCCACAGCGGGAACTGCACACACTCCACTCACTCCAGTCATCCGACAGCACACAATCCACCACTACAAAGCAACAATGGATTAACAATTAAGCTTCAATAAATAACCTTAAGCAAGAGAAAAATAACATCAAACAAGAATAAATAAATAAACTTAAGTAAAATATAAAATCAATAGCCTAAAATAAGCTTAAATAAATGTGCATTTTAATTTTAGCTCTAATTTTCAAAGCATGGCAAAGACGTTGTTTAATTAAATCCGTGTTTGATGCAGAATATTCAGTGACAGACTTTATTCAGTAGCAGATTTTCGGGTAAAGCTTCGCCAACACCGATATCCACGGTTGGTGGCCATTCAATAGAAGTAACACGTAGGCGCATAGATAGGTCCACATGTAATGTCTATTGTAGCAGTTTTTATTGCAGGCTGTCTGTTCTGTTAGTAGTTATAAGATTTATGCCTTCTGTCATTTGTGTTCTTGTGAATTGTTTCAATTGCCGGTTGCAGTTTGTCAACCGTATTGTTTCAATAAAGAATATTATTATTAATAAAAGCGTTTGTAATCAATTGGGGCACCTTCTTCTTGCCGTCCATTCAGAGAATTGCGTCATAGTCAACAGAGCAACGAACGCTGAACTCAGATGTAGGTGACTTACCTGGACAGGTGGTGGTGTAGTCGATGCAGCAGTCTCCGATCTCCATGCAGGCGGAATCGCAGAAGCACTGGGTGCTGTTGGCGTCTCTCAGCCTGGCTCCATCGCCGACGCAGGTGTTGTTCCTTCCCTGGCAACAGGTGGCCACTCCTGCCTTCTGACACCCCGCTTCCAGGTAGCCAACGAGCAGAACGAGAACGACCGACAGAACACTAGCCACTCGAACAACCAACCCAACTCGACCCATCTCAGACACCGCTACCCGCCGGATGACCAGAAAATGCCTAACAGTCTATGGAGAATCGGAAGAGAGCGAGAGCAAGTGGTCGCGGCAAGACTTCGCCTGTCTCTGTAGCGTAGAACCCTTCAAAGTCTCTTAAGTAGAGACGACCTTAAGTGCCGAGACCACCTCCCTCGAACGCAGCGTTGCGTTCTCAGTAGGCGATTAGGCGTTCGGCGGAAATATAGAGTCGAATTAAAAAGCTGTAAAACGACGTTGAAGCCTTGAGGCTCAGCAGTCGGCCGTGCCCGTCGTCCACAGTAGTCTTGGCTACGGCAAAGCAGGCCACAGATAGGCCATGCATCCATCAGCCCACTGCCAAGTCTCGTCATGCGAGCGACTCTCTTCTACATGTATCCCGCCTAACATATGCGAACAGTTCGTGGCTGACTTTCAATGCGACCGAGTCCTAGGTATACGCAAGTGACCCGGTCTAGTTTGAGAGGCACATTGGCACGGAGTCAGGCAGGCTGAGGAACGTGCAGAGAGACGGACAAAGGCGCAGACAAACTTGCCTATTTAGTTTAAGGCCGTTTAGCAGCAGATACGTTTTCGGCCAGATAAGATAACGAGACAGAGACAGAGACAGACAGACAGACAGAGACAGAGACATACAGACAGAGACAGAGACAGACAGAGACAGAAAGACAGAGACAGAGACAGAGACAGACAGAGACAGAGAGGGAGGCAGAGACAGAGGCAGACAGAGACAGAGACAGCCAGACACTCAGTCGCTACAATTCCTAGATAGCGCTTTATGACTGGCCTTCGAATTAAATACCAATGAAACGGAGGATAACGGCAGCCATCTGGTTCCCCAGCAGGAAACAGGGCACCAGCGTCAGCGTGTCACGGCCGCATTTGCAATTTCCTCTGAACGGAACCAACAGAACTTGTGGGAAAAGCGATTCCACGCAATAAATAATAAGATTAGATGAATATTCCGCCGCCTGTATTTACCAGCTGCATGTTATTATGCAATTTGCAACTCCACAGACACTTCCTTCGAAACGAGAATTATTAGCCTTATATTAGGAAGGACTAAGTTACAGTTCAATGTGAAGTATAATTCACTCCAGCGTTTTAGAGCGCCTACTGGGAACTTCTCAGAAAAACACATGCTCGAGCTTTATTGCGATGAGCAAAACTATGTCGTCTTACCATTTAGAAAAGATAACATCCTCATGGCATAACAAATAAGGACCTGGTGCGAAAACAACAATACGAGGAACTTTAAACTGCAGGTGAAAGTCCTACACTCAACAGAATAAGCATGCTCTAACTGTTAGAGGAGAAAGAAAACAGATCCAGCCTTTCTTTCGTCAGTTCAACTCCAGCAGAACTCAGGTGTTTTCGTCGTGGACTCAGAAGAACCGTTAATTGATATTATTCGCTCTTTGGGTTTTCGTTTTAACCCAAAGGATTAAATCCAGAGGGTGTGGAAAGCGACTCAAAGCCAGTCTAGTTGTCAAGACCTGAAACCTCAAGACCAAGACCAAAGCCAAGGCTTTGAACCTCAAGACCAAGGCTTGGATCTCTGGTCTCAAGACCAAGATCAAAACTTTAAACCTCAAGACCAAGACTTTGAAGAAAAAAACATATACCCAGACATTTATTCCTTATTAAACAAAGTCAAGTCGGACAACCCGCTATTTTAATTTAAACACGATGCTTCTATTCTATTCCATCGAAACAACTCTAACTGCAGACTGCAGAGAAAATTCCGAATTCGTGCTTTAAAAAGTCTTTCATGCGAACTGTTATTCAAAATGCCTGTCGCATTTTATACAAAAAAAAACAATTCGCTCAGATTTTTTTACCAAGCCCCCTGTGAGGTCTCATAAAAATTCCGCCATGTGAAAAAATATGTTATACAAAGACCAAGCCTTTTTAAATCGAACTCGAGTGCACTCGAGAACAAGACCTTGGTCTCAATGACAACCAGATTGCTCAAAACAAGGGAGAGGTCATTTCAGGAAAGGCTATAGTCTTCGCAGATGTCCGGCTCCTCAAAAGTTCCAAGGAAAGCAGTCGAATTGAAACGCTGGATTGTTGTCGCAGCACTTTGGGAGATGAAATCGCTCTTGGGTCTCCAGATACCCTGGTTAGATTGCGACCCAGGCTGACCATGAACTCCAATTCCTGGTAGTTGATCGGGCCAATCGTACCAAAGGCAAGAGGGATGAACTGGTGGGAAGGAGGGTAGACTTTCATATTTGACAGCCTTCCTTTGGGAAGCCAACTCGGCCGCTACACTTGTAGAACGGGCGGTATGAACATAGGACGTAAGACGTTTATTCATTTGTTCCCAGTAATTATGTACATCAACAATTAATTATGATCATCAGAGTGAAACAAAGCTATTAAATGGGAGCAACAGGCGCACCTCAGTGGACAAGTCCCGCTAAGCTAAGTATGCGGTATAAGATATGAATCAGCTAAGCCTGGGGTGTCCTCTATACGGTCACATAGCAGGCACAGTCCTACCCTCCTGTCGCGGTATTAGAGTCACGCCATTCGGGCGCTTACCATTAGCCTATACCTCAGGAGGCAATGGTTACTAAGGAGAGGGCAATCCGGCTCTGTCAAGAGCTCGCCAGTTTAGGTCATTTAAATGTAAAATTAAATGTAAACGTTCTTATAAAATGACCGTATGGCCTCGGCCTTGTTCATTTTTTAAATTCAATTAATGTAGTAAGGACCTCGAAGCGCACTATGTGGCGACTTAATTATCTGCGGCTCTGTAGTACGTTAGTAGTCTGACTTATTCACAGGGCGCATTTTCGCCGAACCAAGGAGAGTACAGCAACTTTTTTTATTATCGGACTGATCAGGGTAATTTATCGTTTTAGCGTTTTAAATGGCATTTCAATACCAATGTGCAGGATAACTGTGACCAATCCAACTTCTATTTACGCAAGAAGTATTTTTCATCAATCCAATTTCTATTTAAACAATAATTATTTTTCATCAATCTATCTTTCTTCTATTATTACGCAAGAATTGGCATGAATTATTGTCATCAATCCAACTTCTATTTAAAATAACCCTATATGGACGAATAAGTTACAGCGCTAAAACGATAAATTACCCGACTAGTTCGATAATATTTGCTGTACTCTCCTGGGAACGGCGAAAATGCTTATAGGATTGTTGTTCAAAACCTGGCGGTCTGTACACTGTACACATTGATAAGATTTGGCGTAAATCCGTTTAGGAAATTCAGCGATAGAGTTCAAGGACAGTTAGGCCTACATAGAGCAGAGCACCAGATAACCAGACTACAACGAACTCGACTCTTTCTGCTCTGCTGGCGGAAATTCGAACCGCGAACCATGTAAGTCTGTCTATAGCCACAGTTCATTTAGGGAATTTTAGGCTATTAATTCATATTGTGATTTGACCCATTCAACGCATCATTCAGTGATAGAGACTGCAGAGAAAATTGCGAATTCGTGCTTACAAAAGTCCTTCATTCGAACTATTATTCCAAATGCCTGTCGCATTTTATAAAAGCCAAATGCATGGCTCAGAATTTTCTGACCAAGACGTGTCCTGTGGGCCTCATAAAAAATCTGCTATTTAAGAAAATATGTTCTACCAAGACCAATCCTTTTAAAAGCGAACTCATTGGTCAATCCTTTGATAAATTCTATGATCGATGCATTCATTCTCGATCAATTCACCGACCCACTCCAACCTCCTTTCTCGCATTCATCCATGCATCAATTCATGCATTCAAACAGTCATGCACATCCCTCTACTCCAATTATAACCGAGGCGGAACCCACAGAGGAGAGAAGGAACCGCAATTTCCACTTATCAGGTGCAATTATAGGCTTATTTTGTGTTATTTTGAGCAGCAGCTTCCTTTCTAATTGCTTCCAATGTCCGCTCAGAGGTCAATAATAAACTGAACGGTCTCTTGATCTCTGGCAACCAATAATTCGACTCTGACTTAACCTCTTATCTTCTGATGATGACGATGGCTTGTGGCTTAAATGGTCCACTAGGTGGAGCCAGAGGACGTCGTCCGGTTCAGCCTCAATTAATCCCATTTAGCCGAGGTAACGGAACTGGTGGAAAACAAGTACGCTTGTTATTCTCTTAGCGCGTGGTGGTTCATTATAAACCATATACAGGGGGTAAGAGCACAGAGGGCGGTGGCCACTGTAGATATAGGCGTTATATATATATATATATATATATATATATATATATATATATGCATATATGTATACAATATTACAATGTCCATAGTTCGTGTCTAAAAATAAGCGTGTATTTATAACAGTTTTCGCTCCACTCGCCTCTTGAATAATGGACCTTACGGTATGTATATATGTATGTATGCATGTATGTATGTATGTATGTATGTACGTATGTATGTATGTATGTATGTATACATATACATAATCTCCATTTACAACTATCTACTGTCTATTTTCCTGTCTGTCTGCCTGTCTGTCTGTCTATTTTCCTGTCTGTCTGTCTGTCTATCTGTCTGTCTGTCTGTCTGTCTGTCTGTTTGTCTGTCTGTCTGCCTGACTGTCTGTCTGTCTGTCTGACTGCCTGTCTGTCTGTCTGCCTATCTGTCTGTCTGTCTGTCTATCTGTCTGTCTGTCTGTCTGACTTTCTGTTTTTCTAGCCATCTATCTCGAACCATGTCGACAAACACGCAAATATATTTGATCTTTCCTCTTCCTTCCGTTCTTCTGTTTACCTAAAGAAGTGTATAATTAATTGACTTAATAATAGTCTAAACTGTTTAGGAGTCGAGCGAAGATCATCGTCCTTCGTTGCAGAACATCTGGACCAAATAGGACGCCATCTTTCTGTACCACTCCTCATGCATATGTATGCCATCGCCCGACCAATCATCGAGGTTCTCCGACAGCCGAATCAGGTCAAAGAAGGCGTACACCGACGAATGGCGTCTCACCAAATCAGGTCGAATCGCCCGAAATAGCGCACGGTTGAATTCCTCCATCTTGCGGTTCGGCAGCATGCCGTGCGACTTCCGGTTTCTGCCGACATGTGACTTCCGGCTTTCGAATTCCCTGAAGGCGGGAACCCAGATGAGTCTTGTCGTCTGCGGAAGATGTAGGCGAATAAGATCCACGAAGTACCGCAGACGAATTTCGAGACTGGCGACCGACTCCGAGAGACGATCGTGGTTGAATGGCGGGAAGACGATCAGAAGATCCGGTACGTGACGTTTGAGGTGATACTTCAACAAGTACTCCTGGTAAGTTTCGGCCCTGTAGCGCAAGTTGACGACGATGTGGTTGTGCGGAATTTCCAGCTTTAGGCTACTATCCAGTACACTTATCATCGCGAGATGCTCTGTTTCAAGACTTCCGTTTCGTTTTCGGGGTGAGGTACAGCTGTGGGACTTGGAAGCACACGAGAAACAGTGTCTGAAGGAAGGGCGTAGGAACGCAGTGACGCGTGGTTCCACGCGTGCGTAGTAGCTAACGTCGGGCCTTAGTATGACGTCGTCTACCCGCTCCTCCGAATACATGCGGCAGTCGAAGCCGCCATCTTGAAGCAGACCCAAAATGGCGTCGTAGTAACGGGCGCCGTTTGAGTCACCGAGCGTTATAATCCTACTTATGTTGCGCTGTATTAAACAGTTGTCTGGGTAACCGAACGGAGGGTAAGCGTAACGAAATCTACACAAGTCAGGTTCAAATTTAGCAAGACTGATCGACGAGCTTAAATTGACCCATCGCCCTCCGCCAGGAAAGTAATTCCGGCGACGAAAGTAGTTCCGGAGCACTTTGGTTGAACAGACGGCGGATGAATTGAGATCTTTGTCATGACGAGAACTACCCTTCGTACTATTTTCTCCAATCACTAAGCATCTGCTGAGCCAATGTGGTGTTGCATAGGAAGCTAAGACGATCGTGAGACATAGAAACAAGAATAGAAACACCACCGGCAGGACAAACTCACAACGGCATCTTTGTCGGAGAGTAGATATTACCATGATGATAGTCTGAAAGAGAATGTAGTAGCGATTGTTAACGCGTGTTGAAAGTCGCCTTTCATTTCTGAATCAATTAATATAGCTCAGTTAGTCAGTCATTTGCAAAAATTACTCTAAAATTTGAACTCTAACTCAAGTTCGAAGCATCATTTGTATAGGCATCATTTTAAGCAAATTGAATAGTTATCGTGTTTCGGTTTTGTTTGTGTACTGCAGACTACAGAATATAATAGGGCCTATTATATTTGCTGAATATAGGTATTCGCATGATTTTCCTATGACACGCATTCTCAACCTAGAAATTATTTTTATTGTGGCTGTGACCTCATGTGTGACATCTCTATATAATTATATTTTTAGTCTTTCCATCTCTTAAACTAATATAATATAGATCTATATGTGCAATTGAACATGTATACCAATTTGTGCCTAATTTCAGCAACTCTCTGCACTAGTCTGTGAAGTTGTGTGGTTATGAATGTGGTCTTAAATAACCTGAACTGAATCTGTTTCTATGGAGACAGCGTGATAGGCCTACTTGAGTTCGCTTAAATCGTACAGTTCAGGGTTTGCTATTGAGCAGATGAATGTATCTGTGCTGATATGTGCATAGTTCGTGTAGATAGGGATGGAATCGAGGGCATTTCTGGATACAGAAAGATGCAGAGGAATATTTGAGATAATTCTAGGAGTGTCTTCAGACAGTCTGAAGGAGAGAGATAGCCTAACTTTCGAGGTACTACTTCATTTGCCCGGTGGACTGTTAGATGTGAAAGCCGGTGGCATTGGTTATCTGGTGGACTTTGAGTTGACCGTTTCAACCTTATACGGTGATAAGCACTGATAATGGACTGTGTTGAGTTGAGTGGAGTTTCTGTGGAATGAACGGTACAAGGAGATATTTAGACATTTAGACATTTGGTGCCTGGTCTAAAAGTCAGCTTCCCACCACGGAAGTCACTCTGAATTCTCTGAATTTCACAGTAAATTGTTGCCTTCAAATCCACATTAACCTATCGTGATTTTCTCAGGAAGGTCCGTAAGATCACAAAACGCTATGCGTCTGTAGAATATAATACGTTATATACGATTATTTATACAAACATATAACAATTATGTTTATATAGCCTACAGTGGTTTTGAGGACAATACACGGAGAATTGGTGTGTTTTAAACTCATTATTAATTAGTTACTTCGACAGCTTCAGTTCATTGTCTAGTTTACAAGCATGCATCAACCTATATGGCGCGAAAATTAAGATAAAGTTCCAACATAAAACCACTGTAGGTTATATAAACCATATAATTATTATATATATATATATGTTTGTTTATATTATAATCGTATATAACCTATAATATTCGAATCTACCGAATGCATATATAGAGCGCTCGGCCTGTAACGCAGAGAGTTTGGGTTCGAAACTCCGCTCAGGAGCTCACTGAGTAAGGACCTTGAGCAAGTCCTTCATGGACTGTTGCTCAACGTCATCGATGTTCCTTCGCATGGTCGTGTGTGCACCGTAGAAGGAGGGCAATTTACAATTATAATTGTATACTTGTATAGTAACTGCAACTTTCACGCATCATGAAGATAACTCAAATGGGCCCTATGGGGCTCGTTCCACACCCAATAATCAGCTCTGCGGGGTTCCTGTTATTCAGATTCGGGCCCGCAGAGTGTTTGTTGAATATAACTTGCGATCTAATTCGAATCAAACTACTCACAGATGCAGACGTTTATGCCTACCTCATGTGAAATTCTCGCTTGATCTGGAAGGCGTTTATTTCCCAGAAAGGCAGACATAGACTATATGAAACATATAGAAAACATATAGGGAACATGCAGGAACATGTTACCTTTGCAGCTTATGACCAAACAATAACAACGGTTGTTCCCGTCCGTCCGTTCGCAATGACACTGTGTAGCCGAAATTTATGCTAACGGCAGCTCGAGGAATCTTCATTCAACTCACGACTGGTCGAATGCATAGCCTTTAGGCATGTCAACGAATAATTATGGGTCTACAGGTAGCCTAGTGTTTCTAAGTCCCAGAATATGACAATCGAAGACAATGCAACACAAAACAAGAAAGAAAGTCGACATGGTATGCAAGACAATGGAGAAAGCGGACGGACAGACAGACACCGCAGTATGTTCAACAGTTTGTTCCTTTGTCGTTACAATATCACCCTTTCATTTCCGTCACCTGATTATCTTCAGTCTTGGCTAACTCCAAAGATCTCTTGCATCAACTAGGTCTTCTGACTTTCTCATTCTGAATATCCCGTGGATAAGGATGGCTCTTGATAGCCGAGCCTTTTTGTTGATGGCCATATTTAGAATCTGGAACTATCTTCCAGCAAAAGTTCGCTATACAGAGTCTTTTTCTGGCCTTCACAGGGCCTAGCCATGAAAAACTTTCGGAGGGGGTTTAAGATTTCGGGGGTTTCCATTGGAGATGGTCGTAAAAATTAAGGGTTTTTAGTATTTCGCATGTAGAAGCATATAAACAAATTTCGGAAACTTATCTGGGGGGTTTGAACCCGTAAAACCACCCCTAAATACTCCCATGGGCCGTCTGATGTCAACTATAAACTCATCTTTTCTGGACTCATTTCCTCAGTAGGCTGTTCCCGTGTCTTCTCGGACCCCCTTCTCGTTTTCGAGCAGATTCACCTTGGAATTTGGCTTGCACAACTATTTTTATTAATAGCGACCATCGACTGATGCTTCGAGTAATATGGCGGTGGCGTTATAGAAGTTCTTAGATTTGATTAAATAGATTTCGAAATTGCCTCGCGTAGATGTAAACATTTCACCGACTTTCAATAGAGCTTTGAATAGGCTTACTGACGCCGATGAGGAGAGCCCATGCATACGCAATTTGTTCTATAGTTAAAGCTGTAAATCTCTAAGGGAACTATGTTTCCAGGTAGATAACCGTTCATTGACGGATGCAACCTACAGTGTACTTTGTCGGAAAACAAAATTTGACGACACACTGATTTTTTCAATTGTCTCATTTTATAAACACATTAGGCCTAATTAATTTAAAGAGGTCCAGCTAATGGTATTGTCATGCAACTGAGGCCTTGTGCAGAAAACGTTGATGAGAAGTTAGAGGATTTTCTCTCAGATAACGACTTTCGTTACCGTTTCGAGCCAAGACCTGCAACAGAAAAGTACGACACAATCGTAACACATGTGAGACTTGTCGATATACAAACCAATCGTTCAGTCATTCAGTGTGTGTGTTTATGTAATAAATATATAAATAGATTAACTAGGAATTACCCGACGCTGATAATTACCATCAGCATGGAATGACTTGCCATCTTTCCATCGCCTATCACCTTGTATTCACTCGACTTCCTTTTACGCCCTATTAAAGACTTTCCTCTATGATCAGGCCTGGCTCGGGAGCGCTTCAGAGTAGAGCCACTTGAAGAGGCGCTATATAAATTCTATGATTGATTTATTGATTGATTGATTGATTGATTGATCTAGTTAAGAACACTTAAAAAGTATAAGTAATTGGTAATTAAGTAGAAAATGATCGCTCAAATCATAAATCAATGGTATTAGGCTACAAAAGTATCCAATCCCCTGTTGTGTAGTCACACAGTCAAAACAATATCGTAATCACATGTCTACAAATACGCGTCAATTTCTCACAAAGAGAGATAGACAGACAGACAGGTACCTCAGATCCCTCAGGAATTTTAAAAATATTATTATTCTCGTTGTTGTCATTGTTACTAGCATCATCCTCATCCTCATCATCATCATCATCGTCATCGTCCTCATCATCATCATCATCATCATCATCATCATCATCATCATCATCATCATAACCAATATTATTAGGTGTAGCATTATTATTCTATTATTTACTCTATTATATTATTCAGATTCACATACAGTTCACTTTCTTTTATTAAATTTGAAGTCGTTTAACCTTTTCAGCAGCCGATTTTACGATGTGGTGCCAGACTTTACTTGGAGCGATTCCTCAGGGAGAACAGGTGGTCGGTGCTGCTGGGACTCCACGTATGTCTTGCACTGCGTCCGAATCTGTTAGGAAAAACACTTGTACTTTCATTAATTTACGAAAAACTTCTGCAAGGGTTCTATGTAAAGGTCACCGACTGTACTTCATGAAGAAGTAGCTAAAATATGTATAGGACTACACTAATATTTATATTCGCTGATAATTATAATAAGTCGTTTGTTATTACACTGCATCTAACGTTATCAATTCCCAGTCGCCTGAATATGACATCTGCAGTAATTCCAACATCAAGTAATCAATAGACAATAATATTATTAAAGAAAAAGTTGATAAACTTTGTTCTACCCTAGTCCCGAATTCTACGTAAGCGACAGAGACTTCATGTCCATTTGGAAATACACTGAGAATTGGTGCGTTTTAAACTCATTATTAAGTAGTTACTTCTACAGCTGCTCCAGTCCATTGTCTAATTTACAAGGATGCATCAACCTATGGCGCGAAAATTACGGCAGTGTTCCAACACAGAAAGGAGTAAGACGGTATCTTTGAATTCGATTGTTGTTAGGTATCTCGAAGTAATTTACGTTAATAATTGGCTACTAATTATCTATTTCATATGCAGTGGCCGGGTTTTAAATACCTAATAATTTACTATTGTATTGGCTCTTCGGTTACCTAGTTGTGAACGTTTCACGTTCAGTGTCAGAACTATCTATATAATATGGGACTACTATCATTTATTTAGCCTTCCAAGAATAGGATATGCTTTATGCATCGACCGACGACAGCAAAGTATTGAGAGGGGAGATGTCTGACACTAAGAGGAGAAATGGACGTGACAACTGACCGAGGACAATGGAGAAGGTCATTTATTCGTACACATCGCTCCCAAATAGCAGGTGTCAGGAACTGATGATGATGATTATCATTATTACTATTTTACATTATTTGTTGAGTGTCTGGAGGTATGCTCTCAATTCCTTATGAGTGAGGAAAACGCTTGGTCCGATCGTCCCTAAATCCATCCTTGGACAAGAAACTATCAAAGACGTTCCGATGCAGCTGTACATACAGTATACATACAGACTGCAGACTGTGTGATATTTGTGTATTACCTTGGTCGACCGACAACAGCGAAGTATTCGTTGAGTGCTCTGAGGTATTCTCTCAGTTCCTCAGGGCTGTGGAAGACACTCGGTCTCTCCGGAAGTCCAGTCATCTCCTCATCCTCCGTCATGGCCACACATGTCGAGGCGAGCATCATCAGTCCAACCAATACAACGATGGCCAGCAGGCGAAGAAAAGCCGTCGATGAAGAACTCATTTCGATCGATCTCTATATATGTCAATCAAGTAGATCTCTATCTGTCAATCAAGTAGATCAAAGGCGCCTGTCAATCAACCCATCGATCGTCAGATTATAGCGTCTGTAACGTACTAGTGTAAAGTAAATCTTCAGCGCTCACAAAGGCCACGTCAGAGGGACCAGACAAACTCTAAATGCCTAAAGCGCCACTCTAAGGCTAAGAGCAGGGCACCAGCTTATTCACGAGCGCTGCTTCGAGTCGGAGGAGTTGTTCAGAGATGCGAAGTGAAGAACGGAGCATGTGGCCTGTTCAGATTTTATCGTTATCTTAATCGGGGTCTTTCTTTGTTTCAAACAATAGACCTATATAATATATGACATTTATATAAAAAATTATACATGTTGAAAATTTCTAGGAGGATTGTGTTGGTCAGATTTCTTATTCTTATTCTTAGACTTCTACTTCTTATTCTGAATTCTACAGCAAGCTATAGTGCAGCTGATCGCGTATGGTTTAGGATCTATTACATATGTTTCATAACTTAATTGCTCCAACTATATACAATATTATTGTTAGATCCAACGCGTAGCGCTCTAACAGGTAGGTTATTATGTTGAATTTAATCAAAGATATCAAAGTACCCTTCAATGTATTGTGTCTTATATCTTCTGAAGTTCTGATGAGTTGTATTAATATGCTTACCTGTGAAATTCCGGATGTAACGTGGCAGAGATGAGCTTCTTGTCTTCCGCTGGACCTTGGGATCTGCGGAGATATTTCATTTCCTAGGCTATTTATACGTTTCCTGCTCCTTTAGATCTATAGGCCACCCATCTCCGACATACATGTCACAGTCCTCCGCTGTCAAAACCACCAGTTAATCTGTTTTTATATTTTCATTCCGTTTCAATCACGCACTCGGCTTCCGCACAAAAGAAACTACGAACGTCACCTATAGAATTGAACTTGGAATTATACAGTCTCATCTGCCTATGACAGCACCAGGACAATCGCTTGACTCTAAGAACACCAGACAGACAGTGCAGACACATCCGAACATACACAATCAAATGCACGCAAACACCGACGTTCACACACATTTACAAACAGGAACACATGTGACACATACAAAGATGGCATTTATGAATCTTCTGGTTCAATTAAGCCATAACACAACTCGTGCGTGTATACAAGCTTTACGTATGGTTAGATAGGCAACGCTTCCTATACACAGAGTTCCTGCTAGAGACTGTAATACAAAGTGTTGTTGACAAAGTTCATGTAAGAAACAGATGACGCGCCTGTCGTCTCCACAATGCCTCTACAACTCTTAAGTATTCGGTCAGAGGACGCCACCTAGCGTCGGGAGCGCAGGACCTCCAGCGGCGACGGGGAACGACTTGTCTCATCACCGGAAGAACGTGATAGGAATGCCGGAAGTCGGCGATCACGAGAACCGGATGGGTATAAATAGAGGAAGGTGGAATCTGTAGAGAAGACGAAGACAACCGGAAGAGATAGGAAGACTCTAAGAACACCAGACAGACAATACAGACACGTCACTTCCCGTGGAACTACAGGTATTGTGTATTGTATCAATTGCATTGTATCGATCATATTGTATTGCGGTTGTATCGTATTGCATTGTATCTTATCGTATTGTATTGTATCGTATTGTATTTGATCATTTACAAAGCGGTTCTTGAAGCATAAGCCTTTCAGAAGCGCTCCCAGTGCCTCAGGTACTCCGAGAGAAAAGGAAGGTTTTAAAGTGAGAGAAAGAGATAGAGATGCCACCAGAGAGGATGGTAGAGCGTAGAGAAGGGGAAGTCCATTCCAGGTATAGTTCGTAAACGTAATCGTAAACTCAAAATTTTAAATCACTACTCTAGAGCTAAGCGCAGGGCACCAGCTTATTCACGAGCGCTGCATCGTGCCAGAGCGGTTGTTGAGAGATGCCAAGTGAAGATACGAGTCCGGTTGCCATAGAGACCAGAAATAGGAGGCAGGCTTTATAAGGCGGGTTCCGTTGAGGACGGGAAAGCTTGGAAGGCGGCGGATAGGATGGATTAGTGTAGAGGATTGGATGGAGTTTGCCTAGAATATTCAGCTCAAAAGTCAGCAGATAAAGTACCCTTGTGTTTAGTCGTAGTAGTCGAGTTTACGATTGCGACTATTACGACTTGACATTGATGATTGAAATGACCATCACAATTGATTTAATTATGAAATGACCATCACAATTGATTTAATTGTGAAATGACCATCACAATTTATTTAATTGTTTTTAATTGTGCTTTCGTTTGTCTACTATGTGCAAAATATGGAGTTCAAAGCCAAACCAGAATTATATGCTGGGTCCAGTTTAAGCTTTTATCCAACTCCTTTTCTGATTATAGTTACTGTTTTAGTTCATTAGCTGTAAAGGAGATTAAATCCATTCACAGTCGTTTAAGTGTTAGACGAATAAATATTTGAAGCCAACTATGTTTAACTGATGCGAGCCTTTGCACGTATCAAGACTTCTTATGTGGCGCATTTTGTTGGGCGACCTCACTGGTCCGCACAGAAGTGCCGCCTGCCTACGCTAACATGAATGGTATTAAATTTATTAAGAAGGAAAGTTATTGTTTCTAAGTGATTAAGAAGGAAAGTTATTGTTTCTAAGTGAGTAACGGTCTCCGTGTAACTATAAAAGTCGCCAATGGCTTTCTTCTGCCCCGATACGCAAAGTATCAATCGTTAGATTCCCATCCAGAGTTAGCCCTGCACCATATGGGACGCGGTAGTGTATTGGTTCGTTCTGTGCCTTGTAACCGGAGGGTCGCAGGTTCGAATCTACTTCAAGCAACTGTGTAGCGACCTTGGACAAGTTGTTCACCCATAATTGTCTGCGAGGAAGGCAACGGCAAACCACCTCACTCATCTCATCCCCAGGTGGCACATAATTTAATGGACCTGCCTTCGGGCACAGAATTCGTAGGCCTAGGGCCTACGAACCTCTCAGGGGCCTACGAAAGTCTGAAAATGAGATATTAAAAAATAAGTTTAAAGACTGAATTTGATGTGAAAATGAAAAAAGAAAATTTCGAATTCTAATTTAATAATTTTCGTAATTGTACTGAAACAGTTTAACTTTAAGATATAAACTTAAAGTACTGTAAAGTTAAGCTGTACAACAGCCTAGACTATGTTAACTTTACGAATCTTTGCATTAGCAAGATCACTTTTATAACGTCTGCAAATGTCATTTCTCGCATTAACTCAATTTCAGTTTCAGAGCTGGCAGTTGGGGCTTACGAATTCAAGAATACCATGGGCGTAGTCAGGAAAAAATTTCGGAGAGGGTTTTAAGATTTGGGGGTTTCCAATGAAGATGGTTGCAAAAATTAAGGGTTTTTTGTATTTCACATGTAAAAGCATATAAAATTGTTTTCTGAAACTTATTTGGGGGGTTTGAACTCGCAAAACTCCCCTAAATACGCCCATGAAGAATTCCTAGGTCCTACGACGACCTTACAACGGCCCTGCGCAATGTGATCCGGAAACCCCAACATAAAATGATAGTCTATATTTCAGTGAGCAAAGCGCTTGTTTGTAAGACGCCCTATACTTTGATTGACGTTTATCTTTCTGTTTGATTGACAGATATAGAGATCATCCGCAATGGGATCTTCGTCGCAGTTTCTCTTTCACAAGTTGGTCATCGTCGTCTTGGTTGGACTGATGATGTTGGCCTCGACATGTGTGGCCATGACGGAGGATGAGGAGATGACTGGACTTCCGGAGAGACCGAGTGTCTTCCACAGCCCTGAGGAACTGAGAGAATACCTCAGAGCACTCAACGAATACTTCGCTGTTGTCGGTCGACCAAGGTAACACACAAATGTCACACAGTCTGCAGTCTGTACACCTACTACACCTACATCGGAACGTCTTTGATAGTTCAAAATGCGCTAAATAAATCTAAGGATACAAGCATTATGTTTATGCCCCTCAGTGCTCGAGGCTCGCGCTCCCTCCGTTCAGGTGAGCATGGTCTTCTCTCTGTCTCTTTTGCTCGCTCCTCCACTAGGCAGAGCCGTGCCTTCTCTGTGGTTGGCCCCTCGATCTGGAATGGCCTGTCCCTACTTCTCCGCTGCCTTCCTAGAACCCCTTCTCAAGCATTTCCCTCTCATCTTAAAATGGTATTATTTGACCGCGCTGGGATTGGGAGCGCCTTTGGGTAGTTGAAGAGGAGCTATACAAATTCAAGTAATGAACGAACGAATGAATGAGTACCTACATGGCTATTTTGCTGTAGATTGCAATGTAATGTTATGTAATATAATGTGATGTAATCACGACAATTTCTATAGCAAGAATGATAATTCTTATCTGATTAGCTGTAATCTTAATCTCTCATTTCTGAAGTGCCGTTTTATAGCTAAGCGCAAGGTACCTGCTTATTCACGGTCATTGCGACAAATCAGAGGGGTTATCCATAGGAAGCACATGGTCCGAATGCCGGAAACCAGAGAGAAACAGAGAGACAGGAAGAGGGGGAAAAAGAGAAAGGAGATAGGGGTAAGAGAGGAAGAGTGATGGAGGGAGATAGGGTAAAAGCGGGGTTGTTAAAGAGGGAGACGGAAAGGCGAGGAATTGGATGAATCAAGATAAGGTGTCGAAGAGGTGAACTTCAGTTTTAAGTGGAAACCCTGGGAACAGATAAAGGAGCTTGATATGACTGAAACTACGTGACCAGTAAGCGGAAGCGAAGGATCAGAGATTTGCAGATTTCAAACGGGAGGTAGGCCTACAAGTAGTGTATACATATAGGAATAGTAGTACACATCAGCGGTCTTTCAGCCTATATATATCGTCTTGTGTTCCAGTTCTGCAAATATATATCAACTCAATGGAAAGTTTGTTGTGCGATTAGTTAGTTAACAGTGCATAGCAGTACTTAAGTCTTATTCTATAGATTGTGTTCAGTGTAGCGCCAGCAAATGACTTAACTTACAAACGCATTCACAATGTTTATTGTGTAAGCTTAATATAATTTTAGATTTCTTCGGTTTCTTTAGTCATTATTAGATTGTAGGTCTAAGCAAATGCATTCCTGTGAAATGCAAGCCTTATATTTGCAGCGCTTTTGTGAGGTAGCCTACTTAGAAGGCAGCCATATTAAAATATAATTTTATCTTGATACATGCATGCACATTATACAAAATATAAACTTAGCGTCACCTACTGTAAAGTATGAAGTAAATACGTTCTCTTTTTACGTCACGGTTCATCAAATAACTATTATGGCAGCATAGATAAGTAAGTAAGTAGGTAAGTAAGAATGTTTTTTATTGAACGCAAGCAAACGCTCAGCGCTTTACATACAAAGTCATAAATAATTAATGTACAAAGAAAACGATAATTAGAAGAAAATTAGGTCAACTAGAAAACATATGTCTAACTGTATAACATCCTATAGCTAAAAAGCCACGCCTGGTAAGGGAATCAAATCTAGGGAGAACACGGTTATGTGAGCGTGGGCGCAGGTCATGACCAGTGCAATTGACAGGGGGGAGAAGGTCGTGGAGGGTGTGGCTAGTATAGTATATAGATGTAGCGCAGATTTACTGTAAACTAAAGTAGACTTATAATTCCAAGATATCTAGGTTTCTGCAGAAGGTATCGGCGCCAATTATTGGGCTTTGTAGGTCTGCATTTAACTTCCCGTGTATACTTAAAAAAGCATTATGATTACAGAAGCATAATGATGGTTGGTTCTTCGCAGGTTTGGTCGCAGCGTGAGACAGACGTGGGCTCCGTCGGGCAGCGGCAATCATCTGTTCTCTCTGAGTAATCGCTCCAAATGAACTTCACAAGTCTTGAAGAGAACATCTCAATTGTAAATATTAAACAGGTAACTATAGAGAGATTTTTACTGCAATTTATTCTTCAAATATGAAGGTTTTTAAAAAAGCATTATGATATAGTGCCTTCTGTTCCATACCAGTGTGATTAAAGTTTTTGATTTATTTCAGTTTCAGTTTCAGTTCCAGTTAACTGGAATAGCCTCATTCCAGTTTCGATTACAGTTTTTCGGATTGATTTCAGTTTCTATTTCAGTTAAAGTTTTCACTGAATTTCTATTTTAGTTTCAGTTTTCAGCCAATTTCTATTTCAGTTTTTGACGTTGTTAAGCAAACTTACGAGCCAATGCGTGATATGAACATGTTCACACATGTAACTTCTTATTGAAAAACTGCTAAATGTATTCATAATTTTATACGACACAGAACCTTTCATCACAAAGTAAGATAGCCTCAGCTACTGAATACTCAGTAATGAAATAGATTAACAAATATTACAAGCTACCAAGGCTGGGTTAGTGGCAATAACCGGTTATTGCCAGTTGTTGCCCGTTTTTACCAAAGTAAAGATAAGGCAAATGAAAATCATATTTCACTGCACAGACTGCGTAGTACTAATAAATGTTTCTTGTGAGAAATTAAAACTACTCAGTAAATCTATATTACCCCATAGCATAAATGCAGTTAAAGTCAACTATGTGAGATTAAGAAACAAATTTGACCTACGGTTCAACTAGGCTACTCCAGAATAAACTGCCATTTGCACTGCACTAGTAATGTTCAGTTTTGCCTTTTCTATGTGTAAGCTTATAGCCTATACCTGGAAGTATATAATTTATTAGTAGTGTATAGAAGCCAATGGTAGGGTTAAATTTCTAATTCATAATTACACCAATCGATATTGACTGTACTTATGTAAAACTTGTAAATGACTTTTTGGTAAAGTCGTAGTTTACGTTGCTAAATTATTTGATGTTGTCACTGTAAAATGGAAGCTGGATTGATGAAAGAAATTGTATCCCTAAATGGAAGTGGGATTGATGAAAACGTTCCTGTGTTCAAAATAGAAGTTGGATCGATCGAAATAAGTTTTCCCGTAAATAGAAGCTGGATGGATGAAATTAAGTTTTGGATTCAATAGAATCTGGATTGATGAAAATAATTGTTTCCGTAATTAGAAGCTGGATCTATGAGAATATATCTTTGCTTAAATAAAAGTTCCATTGATGAAAAATATTTCTTTCATGAAATAGAAGTTGGATTGATAAAAGTAATTTTTTCAAATTAAATAGAAGTTGGATTGATGAAAAAATTTCTTAATGAAATGGAAGGTGGATTGATGATAGTTAACATGAACATAGGTAGACTTCTTACTTACCAACGTCAAGTACGGCATTGAAGACATTAGAATAATTTAGCAACGTAAACTACGACTTTACCGACTTTTTATTAGAAAGAAAGTATAAGGTTATTTAAATCAGGTGTGCTCTCTAATTTTCTATGATTAATGAATACTCATAGCGAAATATTTTGATATATTTAAACAGTCTAAACTATAACAGAAATTGTTCATTACTCAAAAACAATTTCAAAAACAAACATTCGGTAACTTCCGTCCAATCGATGAAACCGCTGATTTGTATTATATTAGAAATCACTGGATAAAACAAACATAGACGTTATATAAATGAAACCACCATCGAGGATGGCAAGAAAAGACATTGATATATGAATATTTATAGATATACATATTGATAAGTAATATTGCGCATTGATCTAAATAAAGTACCTTGTAAATTGGCAAATTAATGCATCTAACTATCAATTTCAGTTTTTGAATTTCAGTTTTTGAATTTCAGTTTCTATTAAAGTTTTGGCCATTCCAGTTTCTATTTAGTTTCAGTTTCTTGGCCATTTCCGTTTCAGTTTCAGTTCCAGTTAACTGAAATCAAATAAATCAGTTAACTGACATTTCAGTTTCAGTTTCAGTTAACTTGAATCACACTGTTCCATACCCGCGATTCTCCCATATCTCTACATTCCTGTTTAAGCGTCTACAATTCTACATTGGCTTCTTCCTCTAACTGCACGCATCCAGTTATAGGTACTTATCCTCATTTACCGGTATACCAGGGAGTCTTGCCCCTAAATACCTCTGTGACTCCATACGCCGGCCTATACTTCAGCTGCTTCCCTTCGCCCGCTCCGCTCTTCGGATCGTCTTGACCTTTTTGTTCCTCGTGTGAGAACGGCCATAGCCCAGTCCCGTGCCTTTGCCTGCAGTGGCGCTTCGTTATGGAATTGACTCACCTCCCCACCATACTATCCGGTGACCCTGCTAGATCTCTTCGCTACCTCAAAACTTGTCTTTATTCTCGGTGACTTTCGCACTGGGAAAGCCTCTGATTGATGTGCACTGTGAGAGGCGCTTTATAAATCTTTAAATACAATACAACACAATAAAATTTGTCTGGAATAGGTTGCTTCCAACCTGCAACATCAGCTTTTTTGGTCATTCTCTGCCCCTGTTCCGTTTGAAAGCCATTGTATTTGTGATCTTGCATTGTCGATTCAGCAACGAGAAGATTCTATTGATGCGAACGACGCTATACAAATTCGTATTAAAATTACGATAGGTTATAACTGAAGACATTGATACGTTTCAGCGTAATGTAGATTTTTGCGAAGTGCGTGTAATTTTAAACCTCTGTGTATTTTGGGTACAAACTGTGATTGAGCTATCGAATGACAATTGAATTAGTCAATGGATTACTTCAACTATTGGAATTGGAAATGTCATATTATATTACTGAAACTTTAACTGGAAGCAGTGGCGTCTACCCCCCCTCACCCCCACCTGGAATGGAAGAACAACCTCCATTCTGTCCGGCTTATATACAAGAGACCCATAAGTAACTCAGAACTGTAAATTACTATGCATCTGCATGGTCCATAACAAAAGTTACTACCATCCTACCTATAAAAACTGAAATAAGAAATTATTTTACTATAGATGTCCATTAATAATGTGTTCTGGCCAGTAACGAACACCCCACTTCTGGCAACCGTAGGATATCGTTCTCCCAACGCCCCATTGGAATCTATTGACACTGGAAATGCCACAATAGTAACAGCTTAATTGGCATAGAAATGTCACAAAAGAAACATTTCCGCTGTCAATGTTATATGTTTTATTGGAAGTTTATTAACAATTCTATTACTGAATGCGTTGTTTATTCATGTTGCAGGTTGTGATAGAAACTCTCATTGGATTAAAAGACAATGCTTAAATAAACACGATCAAATTGGTTAACCCATCTATCAAGGAACATCAGCATTTTTATTATATAATATTGTATTTCATGACAATACTCGAATGTATTCAAATTGTTTCACAACAGAGTTTTTCGGCTTTTAATTAATAAAAAATATAAATTGACACATTATTCGTGTCCAGTAACTTTGCAATTTATCATCACTACGTTTATTAAGAGACCAAAGAATGGAAGAAAGAAAAAACAGTGAAAATAAAGAAATTAAAGAGAGAAAACAATCGAGAAATCAGTAGAGATTATATTATTATTATTTATATAATTATATTATACACCCCACCACTCAAATATACAGAAACAAACACTTATACAATCATGCATCAATTATATCTATACATTCATCTACACGTTCATTGACCTTTCCATTCATCATCCACTAAGTGGCACTAACCCATCCAATTATTAACTCATCCATCCATCCATCTATCCATCCAACCGCCCGTCCTTCCATCCATCCATTCACAGGCATTGTTAGTCATGTAAAACTAGACAGTCACTTTCTATCTGATTCATTATACGTCAGATTTATTACATTTGTTTCATTTTATCAGTTTTTATCAGCTGTTTGTCGTTCTGCCTCTTTAGGGTAATAAAGGTGTTCATTACATTCACTAGTGCTTAAGCCTTGCGAATGTTCTTTATTATCACACAACAATTCATGTATTCGAAAGCATCATTGCTGCACTATACTTGGTGCTACTATGTATAGTTGAGTATGTATGTATCTGTTATGTATTTACTCATTTATTTATCTATCTACACACTATATCGCTTTTTAATTACCTCACAGAAGTGCTGGTGGTCATTGGCATATAGACCTAGCCTACTTTAAGCATATAGTTCCAGGCTACTCGTTTAATATCGTCTTTTAAAAATCAACTTAGTAACTTATTCTGCTTGTGCTCCGCAAAGGATGCTCAATTCACTCTTTCCGAAAGAATCATTGTTTAGAATTTGCTAAACAAAAAGGAACTCTAACTACAAGATACACAGTTTAAAATTAAACTGAGACTGCATAGTCTCTATAATCTCACACTTCTCCACTTTCCTCTGACTTCCACCCGTCACCCCGTTGCCGCCCCAAACTGCAGCAACACCCTAACGATGGCCACCGCAAGAAACGTAGCGAAGGCCTCCGGTAGCAGCGCACCCACCGATGACGTCAGCGCCAAAAACGGATTGATGGTTGTCGTGGAGACGGAGATGCCATTGGCCAGTACGTAGCTCGTGGTGATGGAGTCGCAGTTGGGCAGCGTGACCTGTGGCGGCTGGGTCACGACCACGGTCGCGGTCACGTTGGTGTCGTTGACGGCATAGTATTGGGGTGGAGCCGGTGTGAGAAGGCTGTTGTTGTTGTGCGGGTTGCAGGGAATGCCTGGTCCCATGATGAAGTAGAAGATGTCTGGAGGATTGGTGACCTTGTAGTAGTAGACGCCGTCCACCAGGTAGCCGCCCTGGAATTTGCTTAGGATTGAAGCCACGGCTGCCTTCTTCTTCAGAGCTGTCAAAAGAAACACTCATTGGCATTGACTGGCTCGACAGCTGCCTGGCTGACTGACTGACTTGCAAATGACTAGCCAACCGGACCCACGTTTTCACTTAATAGCAGAGCCGAAAATCTGTACACTACTTGTGGGACTGATTTTTTCGGGAGCCGGATTTTTGCATTGTTATGGGGGACAGATAGGCCCCAGTTAAAACCTTTTTTGGGGGGACAGTCCCCCTTTTCTCCATGATTTACGCCACTGCTAAATAGGTCTATTGTGCATAAGTGACATGCGACAGGCCATTGATTGATTACATTCCATTAGCAGATGCTGTAAGAACGTTTCATACCTATTTTATTCTCTGGTAACCGGACTCCTATCTTCCTTTGACCAACTCTGGACAACGCTTCTGGCACGACGCAGCGCTCGTGAACAAGCTGGTGCCCTGCGCTTAGCTTTAGAGTAGCGCTTTAAAAATTTGAATTTACGGCTACGATTACGACTACTTACATTAATAGTGACTACGTAATGATTAGTCTGCAAACTGTTCATGTAGGCCTACTAATACTTATCAAGAGCCCATAACGGCTAATGTTGAACGTGGTGCAACTGCAAAGGTGTGTATGTATGTAGGGCCCGATAGCGCATTGGATAACACACTGGCATAGAGAGCGAGAGGTACCGAGATCGAGGTCCGTAGGCGGACATGCTTTGTAGACTGCTATTGGCGCCGTGCATTGCAGGCTGTCTGTTGCGTTAGTAGTTTTTATGTCTACTGTCATTTGTGTTCTTGTGAATTGTTTCAATTCCAAAACAGTACACTGTAACCGGTTGTTGTTTGTCAACCGGATTGTTTCAAAAAAAAATAAAGAATATTATTATTATACCTGGCAGAAGTCCGGCCAACAGACCAATGAGGAGACCGAGCAGAAGCAGGCCGAGGATTAGACCCCATACGCATGCGCAGCAACGGCGTCTTCCAGTTCCCTTCATCATGTACATCTGTTCCTGACTGTAGGGATAACTCTGGAAGAAATACCGACTCAAACACTATATATCAGCATTTCGATACATTCAACGCATCCTGTCAGTCAGTCAGTCAGTCAGTCACTCACTCACTCACTCACTCACCCGCACACACTCACTCACTCACTCACTCACTCACTCACTCACTCACTCACTCACTCACTCACTCACTCACTCACTCACCACTCACTCAATCAATCAATCAATCAATCAATCAATCAATCAATCAATTTTGAACTGAAAATCGGTCAATAATTGGTTGCGAGAAAACGGGCTTCACTGTCACATAGATTTTAAGGCGCTTGAATAATTTACCACGTCGTGTATGTATGTATGTATTATGTACGTGCATATATATATATATATACATACATACATGTATGTATGTATTATGTACGTGCGTATGTGTGTATTTGTTGTATCGCATTCAAACATTTATTAAGTGCCTCTAGAAGCGTGAACCGTTCAGAGGCGCTCCCAGTGCGCCAAGAGAAAAGAAATAGGTTTTCAGAGAAGCAAAGGAGGAGGAGCCAGCTAGAATTTGAGTGCGAGTAGATGGAGACAGCGCATTCCAAAGAGAGGTACCAGTTGAGGTATAGGAGCGGGACTGCGCAATAGCTGCTCTAGTATGAGGAAATAGAAGTTCAAGTCCGTTTGAAGATCGGTGTGGGCGATGCGGGTAGGCTGAATGAGGCCGGAGTAATGCATCAGCTAGATATTTCAGGACAAGACCCCGTTGTGCCTTGAAGACCAGAATAAGGATTTTGAATTTATTGCGTGCAGAGAGAGGAAGCCAGTGCAGTTGTTTAAACATGAAGGTAGAAATGTGAGAGTAACGTGGTAAGCGTGGTATTAATAATCTGGCGGCCGCATTTAGGACCGACTGCAGAGGTTAAAGACGAACCTTGGGAAGACCAGTGAGAAGGAAATAACAGTAGGCCTAATCAATTAGGGAGCATATATAATAATTCCCTAATTTTTTCAATCCTGAGGTAATAATAATAATGCTCTCAGGTTCCTGCATCAGGCTCCATGCGACATTTCATTGAAAGTTTGTCGCATCATCTACTTACCCTGCTTCCGAACATTCCCCCTTGGCAGCACCCGGCATTTGCTCCTGCAGTATTTGTCGAAAAGTACTGGTCAGCGCAGCAGCTTGCATCTCCACATCCGCCTCCTCCACCTCCGTATCCATAGGGTGGGTACTGCTGGTACCCAGGGTACCCTTGATTGACGACCCGCATGTGACTGGAAGGCGGAGGTTGTTGGAAGATAGCCTGCGGCTGTGGGGGTAGACGTTGTTGGATGAAGACCTGTTGTTGATGTTGAGGAGGCGGATTCTGGAAGTAGACCTTCTGCTGGGGTTGGGGCGAGTGGTGCTCGATGTACATCTCAGTGTCGACCTGTGGTGGAGGGCGTGGCGGGGCGGGTGGAGGGGTACTTGGCTTGCGGACGGGGGATGGTGGGCGACTGTTCTCCCGATCAATCACAACCAACTTGGTGTTCTGCTGCTTTGGGGATGGCTTGTGCCAGTAGCTGGCTGGCCACGAGTTGGCTCCACTTGAGATCGGCATGGTGGTTCTTCGAGAAAAGACACGCGATTAAAGGAGCAAAACCTTCAAGAATCTTCTCAGAGCCTAGTCTATGGAGATCTCCTCTCCACAAAAGCGAACTTCGAGAGACAGCAGAAACAGTTCTAGGAGCTTCCCTTCGATCCACAACCGTCCAAACCAGTCCTCAGATGTCGAAATTGTTCTTCGAAACTAACGTCAACAAACAGAAAACTTAAATGCTCCGGAAAATGTAAGTCCTTCGCAGTTCAGTTCTCGCGCAAAACAGACTTCAGCGTCGGTATCTCACTCAGAAATGTAGGTTGTCGTCAACTTATTCAACACTGAAATTCTACTAAAACGATCGCACGGTCTACAGTCGACCGTCGACCCTCTGAGAAAGACTGACGTCAGGTTCTCTTAGTTCTTCTCACAGACTGATCGCAGGTAAACAAGACCTCGCCCTTGTTTCTTCGCAACCAAACCCCGCTGCCCGTTGCTCAGTAGTTGGCATTGTGAAATCACGACTCAAAGAGTCACTGCGTCTTGACAACGGCATGGATCCGTCTTAGGCTGCGGTAAAGTAAAGTAAGCTCTGGGGAAAAGAGTAATTAAATCTTGCAGATGATGCCCGAGAAATTCGACTGTTTGAAATTCACTTGTTTAGATCATTCACGTGGTCTTACCTTCATTCTGATCGTATTCAACATGCGCTATATTAAGTGTCCTGATATTCATACATGCATTCGTATACATTTATGCATGTATACATACATACATACATACATACATGCATACATACATACATGCATATATACATACATACATACATATACATACATACATACATACATACATACATACATACATACATACATACATACATACATACATACATACATACATACATACATACATACATACATACATACATACATACATACATACATACATACATACATACATACATACATACATACATGCATACATACATACATACATACATACATACATACATACATACATACATACATACATACATACATACATACATGCATGCATACATACATACATACATACATACATACATACATACATACATACATACATACATACATTGATACACAAATAGGCTACATGACATGTGCGTAGGTTTGGACTTGAGCCTATACGGCCCCCTCAATGCATCAAAAGAGCAAGCGTCCATTTACCAAAGAGTGATCACTCATCTTACTCATTTTCGTTTGTTGGAAATGCGCTATAAACAGACCGTTGTTCACAGGCGAACTAAGATCGTCGCTTACGTCAAACGTATCACGAGTACAAGCCCGTACTAAGCAAACTTCACTCTTTGACCCTCAAAGAGAACAGTCAAATACAGCAGGAGTGCAGCTGCTATGTGGGTCGTGCAATAGCCAATAAGTGACGCATGACTTCATTCGGTGCTACCAAGATTAGCCATTCGTCAACAGCGATTGTCAAACAATCAAAGCAATCGAACAACTTCTTTCAGGGCCGAAAAACTGAGCCTATTGTTACGATTAGACCTACTGTTATTGAACAGGTCATTTTCAGATTTGTCGTGCATATCATCTAATCTAATCTTCGCGTAGGCCTAATCTGATCTTATACAATAAACTCAAGTAAAATCCTGTCCAATCTAATCTAGTCTTAAGCAGTGAAATCCAAACCTTATGCAATAAAATCAAATCAAATTCTGTCTAATCTAATCTAATCTAATCTAATCTAATCTAATCTAATCTAATCTTATGCAATCAAATCAAATCCAATTCTGTCTAATCTAATCTAATCTAATCTAATCTAATCTAATCTAATCTAATCTAATCTAATCTTATGCAATCAAATCAAATCCAATTCTGTCTAATCTAATCTGGCTTATGCAATCAAATCAAATCCAATTCTGTCTAATCTAATCTAATCTAATCTAATCTAATCTAATCTTATGCAATCAAATCAAATCCAATTCTGTCTAATCTAATCTAATCTAATCTAATCTAATCTAATCTAATCTAATCTTAGGCAATCAAATCAAATCAAATTCTGTCTAATCTAATCTAATCTAATCTAATCTAAATCTAATCTGCTTATGCAATCAAATCAAATCCAATTCTGTCTAATCTAATCTAATCTAATCTAATATAATCTAATCTAATCTAATCTAATCTTCTTAGGCAATCAAATCAAATCAAATTCTGTCTAATCTAATCTAATCTAATCTAATCTAATCTAATCTTAGGCAATAAAATCAAATCAAATTCTGTCTATCTAATCTAATCTAATATAATCTTAGGCAATAAAATCAAATCCAATTCTGTCTAATCTAATCTAATCTAATCTTATGCAATCAAATCAAATCCAATTCTGTCTAATCTAATCTAATCTAATCTAATCTAATCTAATGCAATAAAATCAAATCAAATTCTGTCTAATCTAATCTAATCTAATCTAATCTAATCTAATCTAATCTAATCTTATGCAATCAAATCAAATCCAATTCTGTCTAATCTAATCTAATCTAATCTAATCTAATCTAATCTTATGCAATCAAATCAAATCCAATTCTGTCTAATCTAATCTAATCTAATCTAATCTAATCTAATCTTAGGCAATAAAATCAAATCAAATTCTGTCTAATCTAATCTAATCTAATCTAATCTAATCTAATCTTATGCAATCAAATCAAATCCAATTCTGTCTAATCTAATCTAATCTAATCTAATCTAATCTTAGGCAATAAAATCAAATCAAATTCTGTCTAATCTAATCTAATCTAATCTAAATCTAATCTAATCTAATCTAATCTTATGCAATCAAATCAAATCCAATACTGTCTAATCTAATCTAATCTAATCTAATCTAATCTAATCTAATCTAATCTTATGCAAAATCAAATCCAATTCTGTAATCTAATCTAATCTAATCTAATCTAATCTAATCTAATCTAATCTTAGGCAATCAAATCAAATCCAATTCTGAATGCTAATCTAATCTAATCTAATCTAATCTTAGGCAATCAAATCAAATCCAATTCTGTCTAATCTAATCTAATCTAATCTAATCTAATCTAATCTTAGGCAATCAAATCAAATCCTATCTAATCTAATCTAATCTAATATAATCTAATCTAATCTTATATGTAGTTTTGTTGTCAAGATCAACAAGACATCCATCGATGGTCGCTTCAAATGAAACCGCAATTAATCATCATAATCTGTTGGAGAAGAACGATAAAACTAGCAAGAAGAGGAGAGAGTCGAGTAAAACTAGAGTCGAGTTTCACGGTCCGAGGAGACCACAGCTCTATAGGAGCATTCATTCTGGATCACGTGACAATGTTTACGTAAGTCAAAACAAATGTAAAAATGCCGTCAACATATTTCACAGTTGATTTAGACATTTAAAAAAAGGACTACAGCATTAGTAATCGTCAAAATATTAATGTTTTTACTCATTTGTTAACAATATTGCTTCCAGCAACAGCCGAATGAGCCGATGTTTTGACTTACACAAACGTTGGCGGGCAGATATCACAAAGATATCACGTGACTTGTGAATGCTCCTATCACGATCTCATGCTAATTGAACTTCTTAATATGTGTAGATATGATCCCGCTGGACTCGCATAAAGTAGAGACTGAACACGTGATGTCCATGGGTAGAATAATAATGGAGCGCACACCGTAAGCGACATCCAAAGCGACATCAAATGAATAGTATTACGCTTTCACTGGAAAATTTTTGGAAGTATTCTGAGATGCAATAACCGACGTTTGGCGTCTAATACAGGTTTAACCTTTAGATGTATGCTGCTTGGTCCTTGTCGTCTTAGGAGTGGACATTTTTCGGTCATCTTGGAAGTGGACTATGGTATCTCACTCTGTCGCACAGCGCATTCAACAAAATGTTGCTGAATAGGCCTAATACAGACGAGCCCAGACTTTCTAGATAGAGTATACTTTCAAATTGTTTTTTTTCACTCTTGCTCTGATGTTTCTCACTCTTGCTCTGATGTTTCAAACCCTTTTAAAATTATACGAACCTTATTTTTTCATTTGGTGTTGATTTATATAGCAATTATTATTATAGCAATTATTATCATTATAATCCTGGTGCACCACTACTTCTACTATTTGTTGTTCCAACAGAATTATAATTATTTTACGATAATTGTTTATTTCTCCCTTTGCTTGTGTGTATGGCAGCAAAGAGCCTACAATTATTGCCAAGAATGATAATAATAGGCTAATATTCGAAATCCCTGACAACAAAGATAATCAAGACTAAATTTCAATCCAATCAATCTTCATTCAAGCCCTGAGGATAAGTTTCTTTGCGTCAATCTAACAACTAATTACAAAGCAGTAATTGGAAATAAGTTTACAAATATTGTGATTGTCGACAGGCACATTTCCGATGTCTTTATTAAGAGAAACTTTAGGCCCATTTATCTTTGATGAGTTAGGCTAATCACAATACTAGTCGGTTTTAATACTTTACAGTTTTCATACTTATACTTTCAAATTGTTGTAATTACTGCGAAGTCCGGAAAACTTGCCTTTTTAGCCAAAATAGTGAATAACAATTTTCTTCGTTTTCCAAAGGCTTTGGATCTTTCGATATACAGTAATAACAATACTCTGCCGCACGTGTAACATGCACGATGTTTCTACTATATAAGAGGAATACGCTAGGCTACTCTTAACGGGAAAAGTATCTAGCTAGACTCCGTCAAATGGCGAAAGATGCCAGAAACCAGGTTCCGCTGTTCGCCTGTGGATGCCGCCGCCGTCGTGGCTCAGAGCGCTCGACAGCGTTCCTATACGAAACGACGATTTTCTGGGAAGTCTTCTTTCCTGTCTTCTGACTCATCGCTACAAGATATACATTACATTCAAATGTATACTATATTTTTATGAATCTGTCTGTGTGTTTTATGTTATCGTAATCGTAATCGAGAATTTATAAAGCACCACCTAGAATCAGAGGTGCTTCCGACCAAGGCCAGTGTCTTCACTTACAAAAAGAGAGGTTTTAAGGCGCTTGAATTGGATGCGTTAGCGAATGGGAAGCCAGTGAAGAGAGTCTCAGATGAAAGAAGAGGTATGGGCAAACTTTGCAATGCCCCTACGAACCGGGCAGAAGCGTTAAGGATGGATTGAAGTCTGTGTCTGAAGTCTTTTGTCTGTCTGTCTGTCTGTCTGTATTGTATGTCTGTCTTAAACAGAGCACAACAATTTAATTATTTGCATTCTGTCCACCTAGGCATTTAATTTCTGTCGTACAACGCAGTAGTTCAGTCCTGAATTTGGATGTTTTTGTATAACCTCAGCCTGTCATTCGGTGAACGTGCACATTTATGATATCCGTAGGATCAGGCACCACATTCCCTTTTCTGCCTTGGTTAGTTTGGGTTATGTCCTGATGTTCTACAGTATGGACTACTGCAACTCGCTTCCTACTGGCATGTCAAACGCTAAGTTGAGCTTCAGAGTCAAAATACCTTGGCCAGAACTAGGTCTATCACTAAAACTTCAAAGTATGAACACCTATTACCGATCCTATTGGCTGCTCATAGAATAGCTTATTATTTTAAATGTTCGTGCTGTCTTATAGAAAACTCCGCACTTCAGTCAACCACACTATCTTTACTCTATGCGGACTCACATTTTTTTCTCTATATAATACTCGACCAAACCTGCCTGCCTGCCTGTCTGCCTGTCTGCCTGCCTGCCTGTCTGTCTCTCTTCCTGTCTGTCTGTCTGTCTGTCTGCCTGTCTTTCTGTCTTATTGTGACTGAGGACAAATTCAGGTCTCGAGGCAGATGAGCCTTTCCTGTGGCTGGCCAGAGACTCTGGAACTCCCCTCCAAAAAACTTTCGCTGTCCAAAATCTGCTTTGGCCTTCATAGCTCATCTAAAACGTTTATTAGCAACATCGACTGACACCTTGCGCATTATTACAGAGGCGTTATAGAAGTTCTAAGATTGTCGTGGCTATTATAATTACTTTTATAATAATAATAATAATAATAATAATAATAATAATAATAATAATGAGGCCTGGGGACGGGCATTTGCGAGCCGCACGCATGCCCATGCGGGGCTCGAGTGACGGCAGATGGAGCACACGGGCTTTCCTGTGGATTGGGACCGGGACGGATCGCCAGACACGCCGCATTGAACGACCTAATCAGTCGCAGCCTCACACGCGCGGGATTCCCAAATATCAAGGAACCACCCGGATTATCTAGATCGGATGGCAGACGCCCGGATGGTCTCACGCTGATTCCATGGCGCAGAGGACGGAGTCTCATCTGGGACTCAACGGTGATCGACACCGTGGCTCCGTCATACCTCCAGGCGACATCTGCGTCGGCGGGCGCGGCGGCGGAGGTGGCGGCCACCAGGAAGAACGCTAAATACATCCAGCTGGCAGGCACCTATTTCTTTGTTCCTCTGGCCTTCGAGACCATGGGCCCCATTAACAACAATGGAATGGATTTGATTAAGGACTTGGGACGCCTTGTAAGCCAAACCACCGGGGACCCTAAAGAAACTAGTTACCTTTTCCAACGCTTGTCAGTCTGCATCCAGCGATTTAACGCCGTGGCCTTCAGAGGCACCTTTGAGCAGCAAGAACTTGTTGAGTGAGCGGTCGTTCCAGACACCACGTCTTCGGACATAGTTTTCATAGCCTGAGGGAATAGAACTACCTCGGGCAAAAAAAAATCGTGTATTATTATTAATAATAATATTAATAATAATAATAATAATAATAATAATTATTATTATTATTATTATTATTATTATTATTATTATTATTATTATTATTATTATTATTATTATTATTATTATTATTATTATTATTATTATTATTATTATTATTATAGCAAAGTGAGTAATTTAGCATGGTAAGGTCGAGGAAAAACAGATGGCGTTCCCGCGTTGGACAGCTACCGAGAGTCTTTGGAATAGGTAGTTTGTTTCGAGGGTGTCATGGGTTGCATCCGTCAACCTTCGTTCAAGCTCCAACACAAAATTCAATCCTTCTGAGCTCCAAGCACCGCTGGACTCAAGTGCTACCGCCACAAAAGCATGTGTTCGGGTGATTGTGGCGTATTTCAATCTCTTGGCGGCGGCTGCCCGGTTTGCGGCCTCACCCGCTTCGGTTGATGTTGTTGCCAGATGTGACTTTGCGAATGTGTCCGAAACTGTCACATCCCAAGTGAGGCATCTTCCGCATGACCACGGGATGAGTGTCACGCCGTCCGGTCGTTTACCATCTTCTCTGGTGAGGCCCAACGGTTCTTCCTGAGAAGGGATGTTGCTCTTATTATTATTATTATTATTATTATTATTATTATTATTATTATTATTATTATTATTATTATTATTATTATTATTATTATTATTATTATTATTATTATTATTATTATTATTATTATTATTATTATTATTTGTATTATTACCGTAGACATCTGTATTGACCGCGGTTAGGCGAAAACAGGCAAGCAATGACGTCATCGATAGTGCGAGCTGTTGCTGTGTTTAGCGTGACGTCATCATCCGCCTGAGGATCTTTGATGCTACGAGCCTGCTTAAGCAGGTGCGCGAGATCTACGAAAATCAGAGCAGCAAGAGAATCGTAAAAACAGTTCCGAAAGAGTTAATCAAAGCTAAGCGCAGCGCTTAGCAACGCCGATTGCTTTTCTCATCTCGCCTCGAACCCCAGTCAGAGGCGGATTTAACAAACTGCTCTCCCAGACCAAGGTTTTTTTTGCCACTCACCAGGTTTTACCTTATCATCCATTTTGGTTATACCACAGTATTTGTGTATGACCGGTTTTTTTACTTGTAACTCGCATTTTCTATTTGCACTATTTTGCAGTCTATGGTTTCAGCAGAAAACAATGACGACAACCTAAAAAAGCGACCTGCAGGAATTAGCTTCTTAGCCTAAAAAAGACAAAAACATCTGTGCGTTAAAGCTAAACTTATTCAGATTGCTTGTAGGCTAGCGTTACCGCATTTCCGATAAAGCTTCGGATCGGCGCTTTAGACCACAACCTGAGATCAAATGTAATTGTCCCTGGCAGATGTGACTCGAAGCAGAGGACAATTATAAGAAGTTGATGACGACCGTTGATAAGGGAAGAAAAACTAAGAAGCTCTAAGCAGAGGCTCAACTTTAGCCTAGAAAGTGGGAAGTACCAATTTCTTCGCTCTTTTTTCCCTCTCGCGTAACAATGGTTTCGCTCATAGTATGAAAAGTTCCTTGAGCAATACCTTGTCTTGTGAAACCTAACGTGCATAATTGTTTACTGTACGAAGCAGTGGGGACTTGGGGTACAGAACCCAGTGCAAAAGCGGGGTACGCGCGCTGTCGTAACCACCGAATATGACGCCTATGGCTGCAGGTCTACATTCGGAAGCTGTGACATTGTATTTGCGTGCCATTGTAGGCATTTTCCGTGGTATTGATTTCCAACCATCAGTCGTGAATATATGTCATCAGTCGCTGATTAGGAGAATTGCTGTCACGCTGTTAGTTTAGTCGTCTCCCATGTGGTCCAACGTCACATAAATGGCGATCATAACAGCGACTAAACAAACAGCTTTTCGTTCACTGTGAACCCGCAGAGTGCATCCATATTTCACTACACTGACGCAACAGTTCATCATCGACAGGTTTCCAAAACTCCCCCACAAAATATTTTCTTTCCTCGCCCAGTTTCTTATAGTTCTGAAAGATTTAGGAAACAGGGCGTAGGCCTATGTCTCTGTCAAATGTCTTCATGCACTCATTCATCCTGGTATGAGTGAAAGGCTTTCGCATGCTAAGCGCTCGTCACGTTACGCGAAAATTGGCGACTTGTGGTCGGTTGGCACGTCACACCGAGCACGCGATACGTTGCTAGGTTGGCGGAAATGGCGGATCGATATAGAAAGATTGACGATCAAATCGTAGAGCTTTGTGTCGTGTGGTATTGTTTGCGCTTTCTTTCTTCTGATTCGTCTTTCGTTTTCTAGCACGAACGGAACAGCTATAGAAGAGAAATGACTTTTATGCAAATGGAGATCGTTTGAACTGCTATCTCTCTTCCGACGGAAACTGTTTTTCAATTTATCGCCGACGCAGAGGATAACAAAGCGTTGGAAAGACAAGCGAGTAAATGACGAAATCGGCATTAAGTTACGGCAAAACCATATTCACGTCCAATCAAAAATATTTACATAAATCATTTACGACAGGTTGCGTTGAAAGAGGAAAGCTTCTATTTAAAGACTAACTGATTAGGCGATGTTAGAAACGCTCGGCCAGCCTAAAGACCGTGTTTAGGCCTAGTCAGGGAGTGATATGTAGCCTAAGAGAATGTAATGTTTTAAAAACAATTACTGCTTTTATTACAGAGAATTAGGCCTAAGGGCCTTCCTCCTTCAGGTGGCTCAGACTATTTTCATTTGTAAAGAGTTCTCAAAGGGTTTGTGAGTTAGACTTTGGTTTCATTTCTACTCTGCTCAACGTAGGCCTACATTCCCTAATTATCTTAAATTGCACCTGTTTAAATTCAGTTAGATGGCCATTAATAGTGTACAATAGCCTACATAGGCGTAGGGGGAATTTCAGTGGTAGGGGGGCAAGATTTTATTTTTGCCCGAAAAATATAAATAACGAATAATTGGTGTCTTGCATTTATAGTCGCTCACGTCTCTCTAGAACACGATAGAGTTTCTGTTCTCGCGTCTAACAAGTCTCAATAATGTCTTTCATCTGCAGTTGACCCCAGTTGTAGTTGCACGTTAAATGTTGATAATCAAACGATCATTGAGCCTATCTTGACCCATGGTTAGGGAGAGGCCTATAGTAGAAATTCACGAAGTCATGGAAGCCGTGAAGTCCGTGATTTTCGGCACTTGCCGTGATTTTCCGAAAATGCCGTGAATTGCCTTGATTTTCTGAAAAATTTTTGACATATGCGTCGCAGTTTTACATACGAGAACTTGGCGGTATAGGTATGTGTCTACAGTTGCAGAAACTATGTGTCAAACGTTGACTGACACTTAGGCGTAGGCAATACACGGCAACAGCGCGTCGCTGCTTGATCTATGCTAGGCTATAATTATTAATATGATTAAGACTACATCGATTAGATCTTGGTAAATACAAGCATGATTTGAAGGAATTGAAGCAGGACGTTTATACTGACATTAATACATAGCGAAGCGTTCGTTTCTTTCTTATTTACGTGATTGTTTGGTCGGATCATATATAGCAAAAAATGCGTTAAGCCTTTTTCATGCCCTGAATTTGCCGTGATTTTGCCCGTTTTTACAAAATGCTACCGCGAATTTTGAACTTTTTGCCGTGAATTTCTACTATCCCTACCCATGGTGCTGTGCAGATATGTTTTCATCTTCCGCAGTCCACTGAACGCTCGTTCTAAAACGATCTGAACGATCGTTCTGAAACTATCTGAACCATCATTGGAACGATCTGAAATTCTGCACTCAAAATTAACTTACTTTCGGAATTGCACGCTGAAAAGTGGAGTGCAGCAACTTGAATTTAATTTCTTTCTTAAGTCGGTAGCCTACCGAGCCAACAGGGGTCAACCCGAATCCCCGAAACCCGAATCCGTGAAAACGCTGAAAATAGGCTACACAAAAGCCCGATTTCCCGAAAACAGTTTTCTATAGAAAGCGGCCGAACTCCCGAAAGCTATTCACGGTTTCAATTGTATACATGACATAGACCTAGCATGACCTTGATGTATATCGATATTCACATGTTTGTTTGTTAATTATATTCGGGTCGGACTTAGAAAATCAATTTGGAGGATCCGGCCGAAATTCGTTTAGGGGATTCGGGTTTTGGAGATTCGGGCAGCACCCGAGCCAACATGTTGAATGCTATAAGTGACTAGCTAATTATTCAGTAGCCTACACCAATGAATAAAGCTGTAAATATTATGGTGGTTTGCGAGCTAGTAGTTATAATTATTCCGATTCGGGCAAGTTGGAGCTGGCAGATCGCGCTGTGTGCTACCGATTGCTGAACTTTTAATTGTTTGTTCAGCATTTACCCTGGCACTTCTTGCCCGAAAAACAGGAATGCCCGAAATTTGGGGGGGTATTTGCCCCTCTGACCCCCCGCCTCCTACGCCTATGATAGCCTACTTCTGAACAGTGGCGGCGCCAGGGGGGCTAGGGGGTGCTTAGCCCCTAACTGCGGCTCAGCCCCCCAAAAGTGGGAAATCACTGCAAATCACAGCGAGGAGGGGACAAAAGGGAAGTTTTTAGCTTTAACCCCCCCCCCAAACCTGAAATCCTGGCGCCGCCGTTGCTTCTGAACGGTTTTAAAGATGCTAAGTAAATGATTTTACCTAAACTTAAGTCTAATTTTGAGCAAGGATCAAGTGATGCCCTATCTAACCCACTTTAGTCTTGTTAAGCATTTCGCTCATTTTGCAAAAAATCACCTAAGATTGTGTTGAATTAATCGTGACTATAATGGCAACTAAATTCAAAATTATGGACAGTTACGTTATTTCGAAAAAGGCTATGACTGGCGGACCGCCAGGCGACCCTCAAATTTCGAATGCTAAAAGGACCGCCAGGCAGCCTTCCAATAAAGACCAGGCCTTCTAACTATCCGCCATGTAGCCTACCCTTTCAAATCGGAATACTTGGACGAAAACATTGGCTAAACTAACAGTAAAACTAAATCTATAAACGCCTGGATCCTCCCCGCTGAAGCATTTTGCCGCTGTACGTGCAGAATAATCGCAGTTAGAAATGAGCAATATCGCAGTTCATTCGTGACACGTGCAGTCTCCTTCTGCGCAAACATTTTCATGGATTCTAACGTCTTGGCATCACGCAGTGCAAGATTACTAAAATTACTCGTTTCATACAGCTTCTTGGAATTTTCTAAGTCGTAAAAGCTATAAAAAAACTTGATCAACATAAAAGAATCTTCCCTTAGGCCGCCAGGTTAGTTATGAAAGTAGCCACGTTCTGGAATAACGTATTGTATTGTATTGTATTTTCGTTTATTTAATAACTTGTTGTCAAGACGCAACAAGTAACATCAATGCATGATGTTACTTGTTGCGGTCACGTGATACGTGACCTCTAGTTTTGAAATATATTGGCCGCCTGGCGGTCCACTAGTCACTTCGTTCGAAGCTTGTAAAATTGATCATCAGCTGGTGGCCGATCTTGTCACAAAAGAGTCACGCACTGAGGTCGAATTCATTCTTTGGGAACGAACTCAGATGACCGTGGCCTCGTGTCCACGATATGATGCCACACTATACCGTCCTGAGGAAGAGTTCCGCTTTACCTCCTTCCACCCCTTCCTTTCACTCCCATCACTTCTCTTTACTCTCCCCCTTTTTTTTATCTCCCCCGCCCATCTCTTTTTGAAATTTATACAAACTTGATAATAGGACGCATAAGCGGCTGTTACCAGTAGCATAACCCCTGTGATAACGTCGATTATAAGATGGATGACATGTGCAATTTATGCAACATACAATAATAAAGTAGATAAGCTCAAATAAAGAGGCTGTTCTGCCTTTGATCACGATATTGCTCACATAATCCGAGTAGGCCAACAGGAGATAGGGTATGAATTATAAAGTAAAACTATGGCTAAATTAAATCTGTAAAAAATCATTTTAAAATCCTTCTCTAGAGTAGCCTATACATTGACCATGAATAGATTACTATTTTACATTAATTTTAGAATTGTATATAAGATTCGTTTAATCCGTTCACTGTGTATTTATATATTTATTCTATATATGCCGATACTCATTTATAGCTCCGTTATTGGCAATTGATATGCGCCTATATAAACATTAGCTCTGAGCCTTGAAGTATCTTTCTACAACAGCAATCCAAACATAAAGACAATAATTTAATGTTGCGAGGGTGTAGAAGAAAAGCCAGAGTGGAGCACTGAGCTGCTCGACCTCTATTTGACGAGATCGCCAGAACGGACGTCCGATCCGACCTAATACTTATTAGATTCAGACTAATACACACGAATGGTAACACTGTGACATAAGGTACATAAGGCTATAAAAGGCCATCGAGTGTGTGTGTGTGTTCTTATGTTCGCTGCTGTCTCCTTGTTTATGAAAGCCCTTTTCCCGATCACTTGATCTTCAACATGATTTATAGCTAGTATACACCAATTTGACCCATACACCCAACAGAAAACTCTGCTGTTCTTGTCACTGAGACTCTATATGAACATGCTTCGTCTAAATCAGTGATTTAGCGATCCTTTCCCTACATTTCGTGACGCGTCTGTTGAAAGCACTGCAATTCATTAAGTTAGAAACGCAACGTAGGCTTACAGTTAAGCGACTGTCGATGACCCTACTGTAACCAGTGGATGCGCCAGGATTTCAGGTTGGGGGGGGGGCTAAAGCTCCAAGCACTTCCTTTTTGTCCCCTCCTCCCTGTGATTTGCAGTGATTTCCCACTTTTGGGGTGGGGCTGAGCCGCAGTTAAGGGGACTAAGCCCCCCTATCCCCCTGGCACCGCCACTGACTGCAACATAAAATTTTCGAAAATTTGTTTCCACTTCATGCAATGTGCACATATCCTATCATTATCTGCATTCTTTGCTGATTCCAAATATGTAATGTTTTCGCTTGTAGGTGCAAAATGCACAATGTTACAGTAACAGAAAGGACTATAATTATGGTTAGACGGAAAGCATGCAATATAGAGTAGCCTAATACATAATCCGCTTCTGAGTAGACTGCCTTGAAGGGCGCTATATAAAACTGCTGTAATAATCCAGCCTAACCCATTCTCGAAACAAATCCAAACTTATCGAAAGAAAAACACATTGACTTAACAAATTAAAACCGGTATCAGCTAACATTAAACTACCGGTACTCTAGAAAACGGTACAGTAGGCTATGTAGCTACATCATCTAAACTAAACACATTTAAACTGAGCCAAATAAATTTCAAAAAAATAAAAAGTAATCTATAAAGAACTGAGCTACCACACTGATCTAAACCAAAATAACCAAATTTGAACTTTAACAGATCGAGTAACAAATCAAAAACATAATTATCTTTCTAACAAGACCTGTAACATAATAAACAGTTCCTCCGCGTAGTCTATATTACCTATATATCGAGGGGTTTAAGCCAGAAGGTCGTATCTACGATTTTTTGTCAAATGGACATTTTCACAGAAATTGAATCAACTGACTACAAAGCAGGTACTGCCAGAAGGCCGTAGCTATAAGGCTTCATTTAAGAGAGTTGGTTTGAAGATACAACCCAAATTATGGGTCACATTTATGCCATAAGGATGTAAAAATAGCAGTTTTCATGCCAGAAGGGTTGCATCTTGAAGAAGATACATCCATCTGGCAGTACGTGAAACCCATGCATTGCTTAGATACGTCTCTATGGCACAAATGAATTATTTTTAGGCAATTAAAATTAGCGTGAAAAAATGCTTATTTTACTTACTTTACTCTTCAAACAACTTAAACCACTTACTTACTTGCGTAGAAATTGGAGAGCGTAATATCATCTATGTTATTCTAAAGTTATTAGTTGTTTATACCATTTTGTAAGGGTGCGTTTTATGATTTTACACCAGAATATTGTATCTTCAGAAAAAAATTATTATCTTGGCCCATAATTATTAATAATTTGTGCTAGATTGTGCAGTATGACTCAGTGTTTCTTCAGATAGTTTTTGTTGGTGGTTATCTTGCAAATTACACAGAATTTATGATGGTTTCATCATAAAAAGTTTTCTCTTGCCAGAAGGTTGCATCTTGTCAAACTTTGACAAAATTCACCAAATTGTCACGTTATGTGTAAACAATACAATGCATACTTTAATGCATTTTGAAAAGGAGTCTTATTGCTCAGCATTTAGCTAGAAATAATTTTCATTGTTTAAATAAAAAATGCTGAAAAAATTGTTTACAAAAAAATACTGTAACAAAATTTCCGTTTTCTTCGTTTATCTCGAAATGTCAAAAAACCTTGTTACTCCCGTCTGGCTTAAACCCCTCGATATATAAGTGTTGTAGTGACGTCTAGGCCTACCGAAAGATCAACAGGTGTGCATCAAAGCAGACAAGCGACATCCTGATTTGATTAACGGCATATTATACAATAATTACGGCGTATTTTCGCAAAAACAGTTTATCGCAGGCACCCTGAGTGAGTGCGTAGGCCAAGTCGTCCAATGAGGGGGTCTTTGGAATCACAGGCACCAAACGCATGGTGGCACCACGTGCTCCAGAAAATCACAGTCACGATAATTGCAATTTGTGGAAACAGGTAGGTGTCAACACTGAATTGGCTGTTTATCTGAAATCATTTTCGCGCCAGCATCGTCAGCAGGCGTCACATAAACTAACTACTACGCATGCGTCGTTTGTAATTACGCGCATGTCTCGTATGAAAGACCTAGGCCTACGCTGAACAGGTGAGTCCAATTTTAAGCCTGTATGTGGGATCTGGGAGCCAGTAAATGCTGGCGTCTCAGGGGCTTCTGCGTCAACTATTTGCGATGACGCGCACGCCTACATCCACACCCGTTTGGCGGATGCGGTGGCTACTGTGAGTCAGATGTGTCTGACTATGGATGTCCTCTTTTTCTTGGATTGACGCCAATCAGCTACTCTTACATCCCTCTAAAACACAGCTTATTTGGTTGGGTGGTCGTACATGTAGGCAACTTGAGGGTATCAACTTTCCCCAGCTTACCCTGATCTTTCCTTGCATAACCTTTTTCCACACATTTCGTGATCCGGGCTAATTAGGGCCGCCCTTGTATCATGAGACAAATGAAGAATGACAAATGATTGACCTTTATAAGTCCAACTGGACTATGAGGCATAAACAGAACCTTAGGACTTAGGTAAAATAAAGACTATACCTTAACTAGGAAAGCAGAATATCATATAGTAGTTATTTATTAAATTATTGTGATCAATTAAGTGTGCAAACAACGGATATTGTGGGATAGACTGTTCCAAACAGATGGGCCGACACATTTAATTGAAAATAGTCTAGAGTTAGTGCGAGCAAAATTTCCTCTGTAATCACCCCGTGATCTAGTAAAAAGTGCGTGGAGGTTTTGATGAACCAGAAAAGAGCCTGTAAAGGCAGGTGGTAGTAAACTATGAGTACTAAAGCTAAGGGGCCGTCCATAAATGACGTCACGCACCTAGGGGGAGGGGGGGGTCAGAAATTTGTGACGATGTGTGACATGGGGGTGGGGGTCTGAGAAGTGTGACGTCACACCAGGTCTATGTTATAAAATTTAACAATTAACAACAATTTTATTTGATTAATAACAGCACTAATTTTGAGGATTAAATTTTCATAATTTTTTTAATTATTTTAATGTATACGGGCAATATTATTAATAATTTTCTAATTATTTCAATATTTGGTCACCGTTAGATTTTAAAATATTCATGCTTTTCCCTATTTGTTCCATGAAGGAGCATTTTGCTTCGCCATGGAAATTTGGTTTTAGGGGGGGTCAGAGCTTTGTGACGTCATTTTCAGAGGGGGTCTTACTTTTTGTGACGAAGTGTGACGAGGGGGGAGGGGGTTAAAAATCGGCCAAAATTGCGTGACGTCATTTATGGACGGCCCCTAAACATAAATTCACTAATCTGTAATAATTTATTAATCTATTCAACAGGCAAAATACCAAAGTCGTGAAAATTGGATTTGTATGAGAATTATACAAGCTACCTGTGATGTCGCGCAAGCTCGCTTCTGGAGTACAAATTTATCTCCTAAGCCGGGAATGATAAGTCGAAGCCCAAGCAATGTTACAGTAGGCCAGATATGGAAAAATAAGAGAGTAATACAAATTAACAAGAATGTTACGAGGTAATGAATGAGAAATGCGAGACAATATTCCTATATTCAGCAGCAGCAGCAGCAGTGCTCCTGAACAACAGGGAGAAGAAGAAGAATTCGAAGAAGAAGTATTCGATGAAGAAAAATTCGATGAAGAAAAATTTGAAGAATTCTGAAGAAGAATTCAATGAAGAAGAAGGAGAAGAAGAAGAAGAAGAAGAAGAAGAAGAAGAAGAAGAAGAAGAAGAAGAGGAAGGAAAGGGAAGAAGAAGGAAGGAAGAAGAAGAAGGGGAGGAGGAGGACGACGACGAGGAGGAGGAGAAGAAGAAGAAGAAGAAGAAGAAGAAAGAAGAAAAAGAAGAAGAAGAAGGAGGAGGAGGAGGAGGAGGAGGAGGAATGATAACTCTTGGGCCTCTTGAAGAAGAAGCCTTGAAGAAGGAGGAGGAGGAGGAGAAGAAGAAGAAGAAGGCCTCTTGGGCAAACAAGAAGAAGAAGAATTCCTGGCTTGTCATCAGAAGAAGAAGAAGAAGAAGAAGAAGAAGAAGAAGAAGAAGAAGAAGAAGAAGAAGAAGAAGAAGAAGAAGAAGAAGAAGAAGAAGAAGAAGAAGAAGAAGAAGAAGAAGAAGAAGAAGAAGAAGAAGAAGAAGAAGAAGAAGAAGAAGAAGAAGAAGAAGAAGAAGAAGAAGAAGAAGAAGAAGAAGAAGAAGAAGAAGAAGAAGAAGAAGAAGAAGAAGAAGAAGAAGAAGAAGAAGAAGAAGAAGAAGAAGAAGAAGAAGAAGAAGAAGAAGAAGAAGAAGAAGAAGAAGAAGAAGAAGAAGAAGAAGAAGAAGAAGAAGAAGAAGAAGAAGAAGAAGAAGAAGAAGAAGAAGAAGAAGAAGAAGAAGAAGAAGAAGAAGAAGAAGAAGAAGAAGAAGAAGAAGAAGAAGAAGAAGAAGAAGAAGAAGAAGAAGAAGAAGAAGAAGAAGAAGAAGAAGAAGAAGAAGAAGAAGAAGAAGAAGAAGAAGAAGAAGAAGAAGAAGAAGAAGAAGAGAAGAAGAAGGAAGGAGGAGGAGGAGGAGGAAGAAGAGGAGGAGGAGGAGGAGGAGGAGGAGGAGGAGGAGGAGGAGGAATGATAGCTCTTGGGCCTCTTGGGCAAACAAACCAAGAATTCCTGGCTTGTCATCAGCCTTGAATATAGCGCTTTTGCCCGGATAACTATGAAGCCAGAAAGAAAATTAGGCCTACATTTCTTTATCAGCGCTTATCTATGACCATCCATTGCTTTTCTGATCCCGATGAGTCATGACTGTTATACAAAGTGTTGCTTCTTCTTTTTTATATTTTTGTTCTAGTCTTTGCTAAGTTTGGTTAGTTACTCTATTCTGCTTTGTGCGAAAATAAAGTATATATATATTTTATTATTTATACATTCATTAAAAATATATATATATATATATATGCGGTCTTAAACTGAAAGCACCAACCGATAGATGGCGATCGTACGTCGGCCATTCTCTTTCCGAAACGTCCCTGTGGCTTCCAGACGTAGTGTTGCTTCTTCTTTAATTGAGTCTCTGCTGACGGCATCGTCACCAGTATGGTCGTCATGACGACAACGATGACGACGAAAGACTTTGACGCCGTTGTGACGATCATATCTTTGCTTCTTTTGAACGACTTCCGCGAAAAAAATTGCCACTGCTCTATCGAACAAAAGAAATCTGCAATTTAAATTTCCAAGCGCATGAGACACAGACCTATATAATAGTCGCCATTCTATTTTGCGAATGATAAATTCATTAAATATTCACCATTCTATTTTATGCATGCTACATGAACGAAAAGCAAACACGTTGGCACGAAGATCAGATGGACGCGGGTTCGATACCCGCTAGCCCCATAAGGTTTACGCAGCCTTCCATTCGCCCGGATATGTGGCGTTGGTAAAATGAGCAGTAGTAGCCTACAGACGGGCGCCTTGCAGGCTGTTATACAGGGTGGCCCAATATAAAATGTCCCACCGGATAAAATGCAATTTCTCCGCAACCAATTGTACAGTTAAATTCGACTCCTGTTAAACTTGTAATCATACAGGTTACTACTACTATATCATGTAATCATACTGCGGTTTGTCAGTTTGAATTGGATAAACGAAAATATTTATACATTCATTAAAATTAATAGTCACCATTCGTTTTGCGCACGACACATAAGGCCTACATTAAATCAATGTTTTCCAGACTGAGTGCCGCGGCACTCAAGAGTTCCGTGAAGCAGAACTGGGGCCATTTTGGGGCCTTGCCATTTCAATCATGCAAGGGTCCAGGCCCAACATGGAGCTGCTCATAATAAATATATTACTGATATAAATAATAGCAATAATTTGACAGGCCTTAAACGTTGCTGTTATTGTTTTTAAGTATTGTTTAACATACCACTTGATTGATTTGTTTATGCAAATTTTTCTTTTTCAGCTCTAAGATATTGTGAAATAGAAAAAGCCTGAGAAGTAGGAAACTGACAGCATTTAACACTTAAAGGACGAATATTGGCCTACATGTATAGGCCTACAAGCGAATGGAAACCAGTGCAGCTCAACGTTAAAGTGCTAAATAAAATAAGCATCATTTTAAACGAACATGAACAGTTGTACAGTTGACCAACGTGTTAATTCACTTTAAAACTAGTAGCAGAAATTTAAAAAACAAATCAGTTTAAAGAAAATTGCGAACGGTTTAAATTGAACATAGAAATATGTTCGCAGACTCTTTGTAATAGCATCTAGGCCTAGTGATATTGTAGGCCTATTCCTCCTGCTACACAAGGCGACACAAGGCTGTTTCCAGGACAATGTCAAAGTCACGATTCTTGTGATTGCCAATTAGAGATACTGGAACCGTTTGCAAGTTTCTCGTGTTCATCGAATCTCGACCGATCAGTTGACACCAACTTCAGTTCATGTTCAACAAGTTGGATCGCTTGCATGGGATCCAGGCGTAATCGTAATCGTAAGCTCCAAACCAGCTTAATCACGATCGCTGCGTCAAGTCAGAGGGGTTGTCCAAAGGGTAGTCAGAAGGAGGTCCGAATCCGGTAGCCAGAGGGTCAGAGTGGGCAGAGTAGCTGTTAAGGCGGGTGTCGTTTAGGCCCTTAGGGCGAGAATTAAAAGATGAAGGATCAGATGAGTCTGGGTGTGAATTCTTGAAGAGGCGAGACTTCAGTTTTGAGTGGAAAGCCCGAGGGCGAGGGGTGATGGATAGAGGAGCCTGAAGCAGATGATTGTGGGTGATTGGGAATTATGGTGGAGGGATTGAAAATTTGCGGATTTCATTAGGAAGATCGTTCCACATTGCAAATGGTGTACAGTGTGGGATATGACTCGGTTGGAGAACGTGAGATGGGTAGTGACGGCCGGGGCTTCGAGAAAGACTGCTCGAGATAGGCTGATGATTGGGTCGATCGGGTTGGCTGGATGGTGAAGTGTTCGCGAAGATATTTGGACTGGGAGGAGTTGTGTGGAGTTGTAGGTCAGTGGCAGGAGTCTGCAGATAAATTGTCACTCAACCACATGCTTTAATTACATCTTGTAGGAAAATTGCTTTAAGCGGGGAATTGAATTTAAGACCATTTTTCATCAGCGCATCACTCTGGTCTTGTTTTTCTCAGAATAGTCCACAGAACAGCTGAGCTGACATAAGCCATCAAAAAGTATCATGTAGCTCAGAGGCTAATCACAGACGCACTTGACGGCTTAGAAAAAGACCACCATTGCAACGTGTTTTCCCAGTTGTAGAAATATTGAATGGATCGATTGTGACGACGTAATTGTCACTGACTCACTGTTAGTTTAATGATCGCTTTGGGAGTTCGCATATTTAGCATTATGTGTACTGGCGTATAATTAATTCTTAATTTCTGCCCAAGGGCCCCGCGCGCTGTCACCAGAGAAGGAGGAGGAGGAAGAGGAAGAGGAGGAGGAGGAGGAGGAGGAGGAGGAGGAGGAGGAGGAGGAGGAGGAGGAGGAGAAGAAGAGAGAGGAGGAGGAAGAGGAAGAGGAAGAGGAAGAGGAAGAGGAAGGAAGAGGAAGAGGAAGAGGAAGAGGAAGAGGAAGAGGAAGAGGAAGAGGAAGAGGAAGAGGAAGAAGAGAAGAGGAAGAGGAGGAGGAACATGAAGAGGAGGAGGAAGAAGAGGAAGAAGAGGAGGAGGAGGAGGAGGAGGAGGAGGAGGAGGAGGAGGAGAAGCAGTTCGTTAATCTAACCCCGAGAGGCAGCTATGGTTATGAAGCGTTATCGACTTCATTTTCTTAGCCTCGGAATATATGAAGGCGGATGGCAGTCCTCTCCCTCGTCGTCTGACCTTTCCACCGACAGTATACTCATTATACCGGAGTTGGCATTCACAGCTGACGGAGGGAGAATTAGGGAGAAAGAGGAAGTTGTGTGGAGTTGCTGACGCAGCCTGGATTTGATAGAAGAAGAGTCTGGAGACGGAGAAAGAGACAGTTATGAGGGAGAACGATTATTATATCTAGGTAGGTGTTTGATAGCGATTATCTTGCGATTGAATGAAGGCTGAGGAGGTTGATGGGTGTTGCAGGCAGAAGATACAATTTTGTGGTGGATGGATCTAAGTCAATGAAGGGATTTGAACACTAGGATTAGTCTACATTGTGCTAAATTTTGGGGCTTTGGTGACCGCACATATGAGAGCGTTCGGGATTGCTGTAAAACGTTTCATTGCAGATGTGAATGCAAATTAACACGTTTTCTGGTGTTACAAAGATGATTTAATGCGTCTGAGAATGTGTCATCGGCGTAAAGATGGTGATCAGCATAGGTTTATACAATGTAATGTAACAGAACATTTTTAATATCTGGTATAGCGCGTCTTAAGAATCTCTCAGAGGCGCTGTGTACTGTGTATCCGGGGGGCGATATCGCATTGGATAACACACTGGCATAGAGAGCGAGAGGTCCCGAGATCGAGTTCCGTAGGCGGACATGCTTTGTAGGCTGCTATTAGCGCCGTGTATTGCAGGCTTTCTGCTCTGTTAGTAGTTAAGATTTATGTCTTCTGTCATTTTTGTTCTTGTGAATTGTTTCAATTGCATAACTGTACACTGTAACCGGTTGCACAGATATTCGTTTTATTTTCTGACAGGTTGACAGACCGCAACCAGTTACAATAGAAATATGTTAAATAATGAAATCAAAACAAACAAAAAAATCAGACAGGTGTGCAGTCAGGTGAGACTTAGGCAAGCGTTTGTAAAGTACACGGCGAAGGGAGCGACAATTCCAGCCATGTACTGTGGTGCGACAGACATGACACTATATCCCTCTCGAGAAGTAGGCCTACCTGCGAGGGATTGTCCACTAATATGCACTTGACCTCACGTCATAGATTGGTGGAAGAATTAGACATTGAGTGACACTTCCAGTACATTTTATTAGACTCGTAGCCTAGATTAATTTATTGCATTTGAATGAGTAGCCTACATAATACATTTTTGTCGCTCTTTAGAATGTTGACTTCAATTCTTAGGTTGTCACCCTTTTGATACGGTATTTATGTCACTCTTAGCCTATGTTGTGTCGCTCTTTCGTTATTTCGCTCTTATGAACAGATCCCACGCAGTCAGATGGAAAAGGCGTCTTTAGTGTAGACCTGTACGTATGCAAACTTAAACGACTTAAAAGCGATTTCAGACTCTCACCTTTTCAGAATTTGACGATTCCTTTAAGTCTTTCACAGTCGATGATTGTTTCAGTCGAAGAAGTCAACAGCAGAGAACCCGAATATGAATTCAGAGATTAAACAGCCACAAAAGCTCAAACGTCTGCAATAGCAGTAGCCGAAATTAGTAGAAAAATCACAGGCCTACAACTTACTGCCGCTCGGACTGGAGTTCAACACCCAACTGCTGAAAAATCGTTAGCGCTCAGGAAGTTATTAAATCGGAAGTGTCTTCGAGTGGGAGGAGTTAAACCGTTGAACGACAGATTTGGATCATATGGTCGCTACGCGCAACGTCTAGGCCTATTCCCTGGCAGGCATTGACACACGCAACAGATATAACGGACTTCTAATAGTTACGCACGTAAACGTTTTCCGAGAGCTACGTTCAGCAGGCGTTCAGCCGATTTCTGAGACCACCCTGCCAGAATTTCCATGGGCATTAGATGGGACCCTACAACAGATAATTAGGATGATTCTCTACAGCTAAAAGATCCAGGTTACATTACATTAGGCTACAGGCAGCACGAATGATAGAACTGTAAGACTAAGTTTATATCGTATAGGGCCTAATATAGCCTATAGAGTCTTAGACAGTATACTGTACATGTAGAGCCTTACACACATACAAGCTAAGCCTGATTTTCTATTACTGACTGAGAAATTCTCTGCATTCACATACTCATCTAGAGTCCGTGTATGCGTGTAAGGCTCCATCGACGCCTCCCTCACTTTCATTCAGGAGATTTATATAGCACCTTTTCAAGGGAATTACTCAGAGGTGCTCCCGACTCCAGCACGGCCAAAAAGAACAGTCTTCTGCAGGTTAGTATAAAACGTGTAAGAGAGCGTTCTGAGAAGCAGGCGCAATTCCATGGGCAGCCCATTCCACCACTGAGAAAGCACGATTTTGCATGGTAGCTTTGCGGGCAAACGGGACTATGAGCACCCCCTCCCAGAGCAGCGAAGGGAGCGACAACCCGGGGCAACCCGATACCGGACGACAGAGGTCCCGCAGATAGGTTGGGGCAAGGCTCAGCTGACAGCGCCACACCAGAGCGGCGACCACGGGGCACGTATCGAGCCTGACCGGCTCCTGTTTCTTTCAACTGAGGCATCTCAGGGCCATCAGTCTCTCCTATCTTTTCCACCATAGTCCATGCATTTGTCTGCTCCCGCTTGGATCGTAGAACGATCCTTACTTATTATTATTATTGGTAACCGTAAGAGGCAATACGTAACGTGGAGAACACACAGGACAGAAGGGAACCAGTCTGCGCTGTGAGGCTTCTGTGGCCGAATCGACCAATGAGAGTGCAGAACGTAGCCAATGGGAAGGCTAGAAAGTTTGTCGACTGAGCGCGTCAGGCCAGCGCTGAAGAAAGGATCTGATATAGCAAAGCGCCCAACGCTACCCTAGGCCAGCGTCCGATTATCTGTCGTGAAGGAAGGTCGTCGTATATTTGTGTGATGAAGAGGGGCGAAACGCGCCAAAGATAGAAGTCGATAATAATTGAGATAAAGTCACGACGATGCGAAACGATCGATAACGGTATTCAAACGACCACGAGACGAGATACGCTGAGCCAGAGAAACGATGGAAACGATACGCTGCGAAATATCAGAGGAGTTATGGAGAGGAGGAATTTCGGATAACTATAAAGACAAAGACATTTGAGGGAAGGACGCCTTTCCAGCATTCACAGGCTGGGGCATCATTTCGGATTACCTTGTACTGTCTGATAAGTGAGACGCAGGTACGCTAAATAAAAAGATGAGGAGATGGGTACAAATAGGCCACGTCCTCTAAAGTAATGCATAAATTGTCTTTAAGTCACCATAAGTTCTGTAGACATTACGTAAAATCTAGGGATAGATAAACCCCGGAAGAGGTCTTGGATAAATACTAGATTGGAGTATGTTGATGTGGCTGAGAGTGAATGATTACATTACTATCGTTTAACTTGTTCGTTTAACCTGTTCATTGCTTGTTGCTTAAATATTATCATTGCTTAATATACGCTATTCTCATGGCTGATGACTCCGTTACATTCAGGCGTAGTTCGGAGGAAGGTGAGGTAGATGAATTGCCCTCCAGAGTAGAGTCACGGGCAGAACTACCCGCTGACTTGTTAGATCATATGTTAGATCGCATAGCTGCCCTATCTACGGATTTAGATGAAGAACGGAAGAAGGAGAGAGAGGAAAGAAAGAAAGAAAGAGAGGAAGACAAACGAAGACAGAGAGAGAGAGAGAGACGGTTGGACGAAGAACGAGAGGAAGACAGGCGAAGGCAGAGGGATAGAGAGATAATGATGGAAGAGGATAGAAGGATACAAACGGATTTATTGATTACACTGTCGGCCCGGATTGCCAATGTAGAAGACTCCATGGTAGGACCAGAACCCGCTTCCGCCCACACGAACCCAGCTCGATCTCAGGGATCGGGTCCTTTCAGCTCGAAAGGCGGCCTACACTCGGACACCTCCGTCACGTTGGCTAACAACCAACCCACTTCTGCGGCTCAGGTAAGGGAGCCAGGCCATGAGATACCTGTTGGAGGCACTGGCGGAAGGCTGCAGGAGCCTTGGTCGCAAGACCAAGGTCAGTCTGGACTAGTAACCCAGACTGGCAGCGAGAGGGGAGTGGGATTTACGCCCCACTCATCCTGGCACCCGGGTGTGGACGATGGCGCTCCCATTAGAGACAAACGAATGGCGTATTCAGGCGCTATAGAAGCGGAGGCCACGGCCACACTGAGGCAGAAAACGTACAATGACGACGAGTTGATGGAATGTTTTATCGATGGTGCTCCAACAGATGAAAAACTACATGGAGAGAAATGATAACATTGCATTTAGGAATGATAGTGTTATAACTTTTAAACCTGTTAACTCTCGTGTGATGGATGTTGAGATGAATGATTGCCTTGACGAGAACCGTAAAAGAGTTGAAGTCAGGTTAAATAGACATGTGAATGTGGACCAAATGAATGGAAACTATGGTAGGCCACAAATTGTGAATGAGGATGTTGATGAAGCAAATGGAAGGATTTTTCCAAGACTCTCTGATCCAAGTGGCCCAAGTTTTATAGAAACACGTCCAAACGAGGTTGCAAAGCAATCCTCTCACGCATTCGTTAGATGGCACAACATACATCATACTGATCCAATAGCCAAAGAAACACGTCCAAACGAAGGTGCAAAGCAACCTTCTCACGCATTCGTTAGGTGGCACAACAGACAAGCAGACATGTCCATAGTTGAAACACAAGAATTGCCAGTTGGGGTCCCAAGGGATCCAACAACAATGAATATTAGATCACAGTCCGAGCCGAGGAAAATAATTCAAGAATTAGGGATGCAAACTGTATCTGCAAGACAAGAAGCAGTGCAGATAACAAATAGAGATGAAATTAGGGGGCAAATAAAAAAATCTGCCACACAAGCCACGCAAACTGAACGTTCTAGCGTCGCATCTTCATCCAATCCATCTGTAATATCAAGAGGTTACGGTCAAAAAGAAACTCAAAATGAAAGAGCAGAACATGAGTCCTATCTGAACCTTCTAAACAGTAGATCATATATTCCGAAATCAACTGTCAATTCTATGGAAAAGTCTCAGCCAAACGCAAACGAAAGACATGTAGAAGTAAGTGACAATTCATTCGCCAGAGGTTCTATCACAAACTACCACGCATCTTCGACAGAGGGCTACGACGACACACTGCACGCGAGAGCAGTCGGTCTGCAAAGACCATATTCGACTCGGCAGATGGCGTTACCCTACGAACACCCAACCATAACGGTCACCGAGGCGAGTGCATATCACGAGGCTCCAAACAATTCCTCCAAGTCTGTGACAAACGCACCGACAAACACTGTAAACGCTAAGAGTAAAGGGTACATTAAACTTGGTACTTTTGACGGTACTTCTGAACTACATTTATTTCTAAGACGTTTTGAAATCTGCCGTACTCAGCAGGAATGGACACCCGAAGCTAGCGCACAGCAACTGATCTGTTCATTGGTTGGTAATGCAGGACAATTGGTCGGCGAGAACGATGGAGCAGACGAGTTGACAACCGATAAACTGATTGCTAAGTTGAAACTCAGATATGGAACCGAGAATTTAACTTCATTATACCAAGTAAAATTAATGACCAGACGCCAAAAATCAAACGAGGGAGTATCTGCGCTTGCTTTAGATATACAAAATCTAATGGCCCGTGCATTCCCAGGAAATCAACCTGGAGGTCCTGGTGAACTTCTAGGAATTAAATGTTTCCTGGACTCTCTTTCTGACCGCCGGATCGCTCTTCGTGTACGAGAGACGGAGCCACCTGACTTATCTTCAGCAGTGAGGACGGCTCTTCGTCTGGAGTCTTACAAACTGTCGGAAGCAGAGTCGCATCCTCAGCATGATAGAGCGCCAGCAAGAGTGAGGACGATTCGACAGGTTGAAACACAGCCTGCCGTACAACCACGCTTTGCGCAGAGATGGGACGGTTACAACCGACCGAGTCCGTCTTGGAACCGACGACAATCCAATGACGTCATGCATCGCTCCCCTCCAAACCATCAGAACTCTCGACGATTTCAGCCACCTAACTACCAGCAACCACAGCAGAGCTACAGAAATGATCAGAGACAACATTATGAACGACGCCGCTGTCATATTTGCCAGAGTGAAAATCACCTAAGAAATTGGTGCCCATATAGAAATGCACCCGCTGCAACTAATGACACCAGAAACTTTTATAATCATAATGAAGCAGTGACTTTCCGAGAGCCGCCGCCTGCCGAACGTTTCAGAGACAATCCGCAGAACGGAGATTTCAACGATCATGATGAGGCTACATATGTCCGCCGCACGTCGGGTTTTTGTAGCGCACATTTAGACGTCAGAATATCTGGGGTGAAGTTTCCTGCAATCCTTGATTCAGGTTCTGAAAAAAATCTGTGCCCCAAGCATTATGCAATCAACACTGACATTCGTCCGTTGGCACAAACAGTCCGAGCAGCTAATCACACAAATATAGCCATTTGTGGTGAAACGACGTTAGGAGTCATGATAGGGGAACAAACGTTCGACACTGTTTTTCTTGTGTCGGAAGATATCAACGAGATTTTGATCGGATGTGAGTGGATGAGAGAAAATCAGCTGATGTGGGACTTTGGAAGGCAAACCGCGTATATGCGAGGATTAGAGATTCCCATGGGTAGACATACCAGTTCTGCGCAGTGTCGACGCCTAGCGACCACCCGTGTAACTGCTGGACCTTCTCGCCGAGAAATCAGCATCCCGATGTATGATACACCAGCATCCGTGGAAAATGCAACGGTGGTTGAACAGTCGAAGGCATGCTCCGACGTTCGCCAGAGATCGCACGAAGACGAGACCGAGACCGTCTTGAAGTCACTGGCAAGTGCCGCCGCCGACGGACGTGTTCCGGAGGATGACCGGAAGAAGTCAAGAGCGTATCCGATGGGACATCACGCGACTTCTCCTCCCTACGAATACGACCTCGGTTGTAACAATGGACAACGACCTGGAATCGATACCGGATGGAAACCAATGGACAATGCGATGCCGTACATGGAAACCTACGAGATGATGACGAACCAATGATGGTGACAGAGCGACCGAAACGCGACGTTCGCCTGCCAGCCCGATTCCGCGATGACGACTAAAAGGAGCTACAGAATTGATGCTTATTCACGGAATTCTCTGTTCTGTACGAACTCTGCCGAAATTAGAAGTCGTATGTCTGTTATTTTACGTTCGTATAGTTAGAATTTACGTTATCTGTTAAACGAAAGTAGGCCACGAAGAGCCTCGTACGCGAATAAAGTCACGTATATCGTATATGAAACTCGTATCTGAAGTATAGTAGAAATCCACGAACGGATGCGTAGAAATATTAGTCAGTTGAATTACGTGAAGCTTATTCCTGTTCAAGCAGATTATGTGCATGTTAGATGTTAATGGTATATTGTGTTATGATTAACTATGTTATGTGTGATTGATTAGTGCTGTTATTGGAGATATGTGAAGTGCATTGGTGTAGACGAGATTAACCGAAGAATGTGTATGAACTGCCTGTGTAACTGCTATCGAGATGATTCTATTGCATAAAATTCAGATGATTAAGCTGAATGATGATTGCATTGGAACAGTTATATACTTAGATGGATTATCGTCTATACTGCGTTAGTTGTGGCCATGAATTTGTGTATGTCATGTTGAATGATGACAAATGGATTTTGCTGAAATGTATTGACTGGAAGTAGATATGGTAATTGGTTTAAGTGAAGTAAGGAGCTTTGATTGTGCAGATGGTAGATGATATATGCCACAGGAGGCATAGATGGTGAACTCGATGATTATGGTGTCTGACTATGTGAAGTATTGAGATTTGGTTTAGGAACACAGGATTACTGTTGCTGATGCTGATTGATGTTGTGTTACGGAATAAGTAGATGTAATGTTGCGGTTTGAAAATAGGAGCATTCTGAAGTGTGATTGAAGAGTTCATGAGATTATGGTTAAGTTGATTAAGAGATTAAATGTTGTGCATAGGGACACAAATGTGTTAGACGAATGTTGAAGTTAAACAGAAGTGCAGAGATTTAGAAGTTATTGCCGCTTATTGAAGATTGTTGCAGAAGGAATTGGATGCATAAGTTAGTGCATGGCGACTGATGATTTATGATGATGTGTCGAATGGAAAAGATTTTGTTGTCAGGATTGTGCATGATTAGCACGGATTTAGAAATGAATTAGGGATTTTTGATGTTGATGTTGCATGTTTATGAGATGATGTTGTGTGGAGAAAGTGCATAAGGTTTACCTTACTAGCCAGATTTCTTCCCATGATTGTGGTAGATTAAGGAATGTTTTGATGAGGTTCCTACTTAAATTTCGAGGACGAAATTGTTCGTAAGGTGAGGTGATTGTGCGGATTCGTAGAACGATCCTTACTTATTATTATTATTGGTAACCGTAAGAGGCAATACGTAACGTGGAGAACACACAGGACAGAAGGGAACCAGTCTGCGCTGTGAGGCTTCTGTGGCCGAATCGACCAATGAGAGTGCAGAACGTAGCCAATGGGAAGGCTAGAAAGTTTGTCGACTGAGCGCGTCAGGCCAGCGCTGAAGAAAGGATCTGATATAGGAAAGCGCCCAACGCTACCCTAGGCCAGCGTCCGATTATCTGTCGTGAAGGAAGGTCGTCGTATATTTGTGTGATGAAGAGGGGCGAAACGCGCCAAAGATAGAAGTCGATAATAATTGAGATAAAGTCACGACGATGCGAAACGATCGATAACGGTATTCAAACGACCACGAGACGAGATACGCTGAGCCAGAGAAACGATGGAAACGATACGCTGCGAAATATCAGAGGAGTTATGGAGAGGAGGAATTTCGGATAACTATAAAGACAAAGACATTTGAGGGAAGGACGCCTTTCCAGCATTCACAGGCTGGGGCATCATTTCGGATTACCTTGTACTGTCTGATAAGTGAGACGCAGGTACGCTAAATAAAAAGATGAGGAGATGGGTACAAATAGGCCACGTCCTCTAAAGTAATGCATAAATTGTCTTTAAGTCACCATAAGTTCTGTAGACATTACGTAAAATCTAGGGATAGATAAACCCCGGAAGAGGTCTTGGATAAATACTAGATTGGAGTATGTTGATGTGGCTGAGAGTGAATGATTACATTACTATCGTTTAACTTGTTCGTTTAACCTGTTCATTGCTTGTTGCTTAAATATTATCATTGCTTAATATACGCTATTCTCATGGCTGATGACTCCGTTACATTCAGGCGTAGTTCGGAGGAAGGTGAGGTAGATGAATTGCCCTCCAGAGTAGAGTCACGGGCAGAACTACCCGCTGACTTGTTAGATCATATGTTAGATCGCATAGCTGCCCTATCTACGGATTTAGAAGAAGAACGGAAGAAGGAGAGAGAGGAAAGAAAGAGAGAAAGAGAGGAAGACAAACGAAGACAGAGAGAAAGAGAGAGACGGTTGGACGAAGAACGAGAGGAAGACAGGCGAAGGCAGAGGGATAGAGAGATAATGATGGAAGAGGATAGAAGGATACAAACGGATTTATTGATTACACTGTCGGCCCGGATAGCCCATGTAGAAGACTCCATGGTAGGTCCAGAACCAACTTCCGCCCACACGAATCCAGCTCGATCTCAGGGATCGGGTCCTTTCAGCTCGAAAGGCGGCCTACACTCGGACACCTCCGTCACGTTGGCTAACAACCAACCCACTTCTGCGGCTCAGGTAAGGGAGCCAGGCCATGAGATACCTGTTGGAGGCACTGGCGGAAGGCTGCAGGAGCCTTGGTCGCAAGACCAAGGTCAGTCTGGACTAGTAACCCAGACTGGCAGCGAGAGGGGAGTGGGATTTACGCCCCACTCATCCTGGCACCCGGGTGTGGACGATGGCGCTCCCATTAGAGACAAACGAATGGCGTATTCAGGCGCTATAGAAGCGGAGGCCACGGCCACACTGAATAAGCGAGCAAATGAGTGCATGACTGATGACTTGCAATTATGATAGATATCATAATTAATAATGAAAGAGTGTGAGTGAACGAGTGTGAATGAATGAATGTGTGAATGAGTCAGTATGTAAATGAACGAATGACCCAGCGGAATTATCGAATGAATGAGCTAAGAGTCGTCGGTAAATTTCCCAGTCCAACGGCTGAAGGATATTTCACCTAATATGGCCACAAGTCAAATATTTAGATGACCATTCCTCGTGGTTACATGGCAGACAATTGAGACAAAAAATTTCAATTCCACATCGGATACACTGCCATCCAAAAAGCCAAGAGCATTCATAAAGGAAAGCTGTTCTGCTTCTATATGATGGCCAGGGCTACCAGATAATTATAATTATAATAGTGGTAAAAATAATAATAATAATAATAACTATTATATTCGTTTATTAATTCAAACTGACAAGTGCGCAGTAAGATTACATGATATAGTAGTAACAGATGATAACAAGTTTAGCAGGAGTTGAATTTACCTGTATGGCAGCCTGCAAGGCGCCCATCTGTCCTACTGCTCATTTTACAGTCACCCAAAGGAGTGGAAGGCTGAGTAAACCTTCTGGGGCTTGTGGGAATCGAACTCACGTCCTTCTGATCTTCATGCCAGCGTTTTACCATTCAACCATCTCCCTGCCCCCACATACCTAAGTATGACCACATTCTGTAGTTATTACATTCACAAGAACTTCACAGACGCAACCAGATAGGTTCATAGCACAGACAACAAAGCACAAACAACCGTTGTCACTGGTTCAAACAACGTAGTTAAGTGTGAGTCATCAACAACCAATAATTGATCATTAATCCTCAGTTCAGTTCAGTCAATTACATCACTTAATTTCAGTCAAGGCTTTATACGACATTTACTATAAAAGCACTTTAGTTTTAAAACCAGAAGCATAATATCTGAATGCCGGGGATAAAAAGGTCTTTTACCACTTCTAACGTTTGACAAATTGCATCTGTTATCAGTTCTACGCAGTTACAATGTCAACAATTATAATATCACTTACGACAAATTATATAATTAAACTAACAATAATTATAAAAGCAATAATTAAAGTTCAAATACAAAACAAAGGGAATTTGTTGACATTTTTTAAACGGTGACAGAACACGGTAATTGCAAAGTCGAGTCTCTCCTGCAACAATTAGAAAAGCTCCATGGAATAAGTGACCGTGGCCAGCGGTCAGTCTGAAACGCCCCTCCAGTCGAAAGCTGTTTGTAGTCTATTACCCTGAGATCAGAGGCAGTTTCAGTCATGCGAATGACCCGATGACATCAACATGTAAGCCTGATTGTGATGACTGATGGTGATCTAGAAGGAGAATAAAATTACATGTATTAACATATAAGACACTTATACAAACTCTGAAAATCATTTGTACATTATAAATAAGAATATCACTTAGACTGTGTAATCTTTCACCGACAAGTGGCTTTGTAAGCTGCTTTGTATGTATGTATGTACAGTGTGAATTCATTAAAGTGAAGTTACTGGCGGGTGGGGGGGCAAGCTATATGATACAGTATGCAAACCAGGTCGCACGTTACAATGGGACATTGCTGAAAATGTCCATGCTTAGCACAACGCTGCAGTCTGTATGGTATGTTAATCAAGATAACAAGTTAACTAAGTTACTAGCCTTGGAGGACATAAATTCACTCCACATTAAACAGAGTGGCGTGTATTTATAATAGAACCTAAGACAAAATAATTACAATTTAACAGAAGTATTGCTTTACAGAGAAAGATAGTGTTTTATTAGCTGAAAGGATTTCACCTCACAAGGTCCTTGTATCCAAGGTTCACCATCAATCTGCATTGGAAATTTCTGTGTAGTTCTGAAATAAATCCAGACCAGGTCAACTATATCAGCTTAGTTTAGAAAACGATGCATACGAGGAAAGCACAACAGCAGTAAATCTCAGCTCAAAAGACAAGAAATTCTAATCAGACAACTCTGCTCCTCGAACAATATCTGCTCAGGCCTTTTATTCAGAACTGAGAAGTTATCTTTCAAAAATCCTATCCAAATTCGTCTTCTCATCTTTATCTCTCTCATGACTCCATTTCCAAGCACTTCTCACCATCTGTCCATTTACTTGCCTCATCTTTGCATCTGGACTTAGAACCAACCCGGACCAAATCATCTGCATCATTGCTTTTGCTTTTGATTAAAACCTGTCAGCGGCTTAACTTACCTGGGTGCTGAAGAAATATGACGTTTAGGTAGTTTGGCTGGTAATGTCCGCGGAGACAGCGTTGTACAGTAGGGTGTCCCAGAAATATTTTTGGTCGAAAATTTTTATGCACTCCCTCTAAAATGTTGCTTTATGGTCCCATAATGACACCTGGAAAATTTTATAAAATTTTAAAAATATTTAGGGGTCCCGCAAGACACTCACATTTCACCATGTTGGCATAATTTGCGTCGGACGTGCCCATTTTATTAATGCTTTTAGACAACGACCTTGGATCCCATGATAACATGTTTAATACCAATGGAAAGCTCCTAAATAGTGGAAACTACAAGTATCTGACTTTATTGCGTACATAGGTATGGTTTTACGAATAAATAATGAAAAAATTGTACAGCAACTCAAGAACTTTGAACTTTCTCAATATCAGTTATTGCCATTAATCGTTAGGAGGAATCATTATTACAAATTCTTGATTATGCAACCAGCCATGGTTTCAGCTACCCCATACCTGCATCTGCTTATTCTTAATCACTGTTTATACCTTCAGCTGCATATTGTTCAGTTCTACATTTTACAATAATCTACATGTCTACAAGATTGTCACGATTGCACTTAGAAAAGTCATGCCTGTGTTTTTCAACAACTTGCAGAAGAAACTGTTTCTGTTCTTCGTTCTTGTTGAATTAAAATTCTGTATAAGAGCAACTCCAAGCTCAGCATTGTAATTTACACAGGCAAAGTTATTAACAAGCTGACATGCGATCTTATACAATTGGCTTTTGGGTCACTCTTCACATGGAATATCGAGGGTACAAGCCACGATGAGTTGGCGGTAGTTCGGAAGAAGCTTCGAGAAATATATAATTCCCTTTTCGTACGGGAAAGAGATTGAACAAAGTGCAATCCTCGATCACCTTTCATTGTCAACATAAGCTGTGCTTTATCTTCAGAAGAGAGATTGTGTGAGAACAGAGAGGGGTTTCCAGCTCTTGGCTTAGGTACCAAGAATGACACAGCATCATCTTCAGTGGTCTTCAGAGCAGCAGCATCGTAATATTGCAGCCTTGTTATTAGTTGAATGTCATTGATGGGTGAATCAGCAGTGACTCGACACGAAAACCACGATTGGATGCAGATGTTGACTAAAACATAATGTTAAATCGTGGATGCCCTGTAATTCACGGGCCGTCAATTGGATAACCGATTGGGTTCCATCAAAACGCAACTAAATCTTCATTGAGTATAATGCATTCGCCATCCAACGCGCTCTAGAGGGGCACCAGGCTTGCGAACCGCTGTCGAACTGCTCAATCCAAACACGGATGCCGCGAGTTGGAGAATTCTCTCTAATCATCTTGAGGATTGTCAAGTTGAAGCTGTTCAGTAATGAACTCCTTCAGTTTGTCAGACACAGACAGACATTAATGAGGCTTTGGTTGAAGGTGAGCCAGGTCGGACCATTTATCTTTAAATCGCTTGAAGAGAAGAATGCCTCCCCAGTTGATGGACAAACTTTACAAGGCACACTACGAATATATATAAGACAACAGGACTTCAAACATGTGATGTTGACAAGCCATCTGCAGCAGATTACGACCGGTGGCTGCCTCTAGAAGGGTGAAGGCTCCATTAACTCTGCCGGTATTTGAGGCCCTTGTGTCAAAATACATGCCGATAATAAATGTATCGCACTGCCACGACTTCATATGGTCTAGAACTGGTACTGCTGCTGCCTGTCTTGACACAGAAGCCAACTTTGGCACACCCAGAAGTTTAGTATTTCTATTAACTAGAGAAGAAATCAGGACTGGCCATCGGTTCACTTTGTCCGTGTTTACTCCAATTATGTCAGGGAGCAGCTTGCCTTCCCAGTGCCCGACAGATTTAAAGGCTCGAAAGTCTTCCTTGATTTGCAAGCCAAAAAATTTGATCTCTTCTGGTAGTGTGCTTTATGTCTTCTTCATAATTGAAACTTTATGCATATAATATACAAGAAGGTTAAATCTGTAGATTCTGCTGTTTAAGAGCTTTATAGTGATACTAAACATGTTATTATGGGATCAAAATGTTGTCACCTAAATATTTAAAAGTCAATGATGCCATGCGTAATTTACGACAAACTGCACTAACTCTATGAGCCTTGCGGGACCCCTAAATATTTTCGAAATGTCATAAAACTTGGCAGGTAATATTACGGGATCATAAAGAAACTTTTAGGAGGGAGTGCATCAAAAGTTTCAACAATTTTATTTTTCCTATGCTATCGTGGGACACCCTATTGTACAGCCACTGGAAGGGACTATGATTTACATCAGCCGTTAAAGGGATCTTGCCATGGTCTTAAACCTTACACTAGCAAGTGATTATGTTTGTAGACACTAGTCTTAGCCTTTCACTCTCATTTGGTGTGAAACAGTTGCCTATTCGGTCACTGTGATAGGCCTGTAGCTGAAAGGTTGTGGGTTTGCATCTGCTAAGCACACTCTGTGTAATGCAAGTTGTGCATGAGTGCCTCTGTCACCAAACAGTACAATTGGTACCAGCATAAGCTGGGAGGTAAACAGCAAATGTGATGCAATAGTCCCATGCCCAGGACCCACACACTGCCAACTCAAGGGCAAGACATGCCCACCGTCCGTCCCAATGTTTCACTAGGGAGGCACATGGGTGCCATATTCAACTATCGTTATAAGACTTCCTACCTGATGGTGATTTTTGAGCACTGGCATAATCGTTTTCCATTCTGCATTCCACTTTTGACTTGAGCGAGATGAATACAGCTTTCTAGTCCAACAACTTCTAGCCTACCATCACCAAGATCTACAAAACATTCAAACTATTATCATATAGTGTGAAAAGTTCAGCATATTAGAATCAATCAAATAAGCTAGAAAATTACAAGCAAAACCATTTCCCAACAAAATACACATTAATTAAACACATGGCATACACACATTCACAAACATACATACCTACATACATACATACATACACACATTCACACACACACACACACACACACACACATACAAACATACATACATGCATTCATACATGCATACATACATATATACATGCATAGTTACATACATACATACACAAATTCACACACACATACATACATATGTACATATGTACATACATAGGTACATACATACATACATGCATACAAACATACATACATACATACATACATACATACATACAAGCAAACATGCATACCTATATTATATAAATACATATATAAAGTCATACATACAAACTCGAAAGAAGCATGTGGCAATGTGTTCCAGGATCACCTGTAGCTAACAGTCTCCTTACAAGGTACCACTACCAGTGCAAATCTCCAAATCATGGATCATTACTTCTTTAAGTTTTTATATTTTTGAGACTCGACCTTTTTGAGTATATGCATCATAATATATGCATACATAAGTATACACTGGTGTCCTACAAGACATGCATTTAGTGTCTAGCTAAGAACCTCACTGGACACAACAGTTGTTGGAAGCCCGTCATAGTCGTCCATACCTTGCTCCACTTTAGCCAGATTGACTTCTTTGATTTCTGGACTTGGAGTGACTTCGAAGCCAGACGACCGGGACTTGCGCTGACCGTCACCACCCCACAGGTCGGAGCCTCCATAGACGCTGCCTATGTTGAGCACTGCAATGCATTCCAGTGTTGTTCCATTGGCAATGCTCAGTGGAACATCATCACACTGTAACACAATGAATGAAAACCTCGTAAAGTTCTGGTATTGAGCAAATGAATAACAAAGCAAATGTAATGTACCGGGGTAATTAGTAATTTATATAGAAGAAATAGGTTTTAAGGAGAGAGAGAGAGATGAAGACAATGATCCAGAAAGCAGTCTCACGCAGAGTGAAGGGAAGGGCATTCCATAAAGAGGGCCCAATTATGGCAAAATAAAAATATGGCAAAGTAGTCTATTTGATTCTATTTGATTCTATTTTAGTCTAGTTTTGGTACATTTTTAGTCCATTTAGTCTATTTTTTAGTCTGTTTTTATTCTATTCTATTTTTATTTTAGTCTATTTTGTGTGGTGTTGTGCCCAAGTTTCTTTATCAGACATCTCAGCATGAATCCAGTCCAAATTATTTTCACATTCAAGGCACATAACAAGTGCTTTAAATGTGGAAATAGGTTGGACTTTGCAGCCAAAAGGAAGCTGACTTGTCCACCCCAAATGCTCTGCCAAATGTCTCCATAATGTAAAAAATCTTCTAGCACATTATTCTTGCCTCACAGTTCAATGACACCATTTTCACTTTTATATTCAAATTCCATCTTTATCAGAGTCCATAATACATATCCAGACAGTCCAAAATCAGTTGCAAACCTTCGTTTACTGTACTTTCATTCACTTCTGAAAACCGATTATGGTTTTAGATTTCAATAAAAGGGTCAAGAAACACATTTTTCATGACATTTGGCTGCTTTTGTCGGTCCTGCGGTCTGGACCAACCTTTCTCATAAAACTAGAGGTGAGCTAGTCAGCCTATCTCTTTCTCTGTTTCAAAGCAATTCAAGTAGATTCTGTTTGAACGAGGGTTCTCCTTGTTGTGCCAGGAGCGCTACTGATGAGTTCTTCCTTGAAGTGTTGTGCTTTACAAATTTTTTTATGTTATGACTGAACTGACCCAGTTCCAAGCGAAAAGTACAACTAATGTGAGACTAAATGAAATATTTATTGCAAGAAACGGCAAGTCACTTGATCAATAATAACCGCCTATATGCTTGTATTACAGGGTTAAGGTACACATGGCGGATACATCAGTCACAGACAGCAAAGCTGGTGTTATTGCTACACGAATTCACAAAGGATGAAACTGCTCCAGCCTCAATCCTTGACAATATCTAAGTAAAAATCATAACAAGTACATATAATACCAATCAGCGCATCAACTGAAATTCAAGTAGCATAACAACACTTGCCTCAATTTCGATGTTTTCTGTCAGATTCTTGCAAGTAGATCGTAAAGTCTCCATTGTGCCAAATTCAAAATACCACAACTTGTTTCTCGTCCTATACAAAGGCCACAAGGAAAATTTTAAACTGCAAAAACCTTAACAGAGCCTGAAAACGTAATTGATATATTATGATATTACATACTTTTTCCTATGCCCATCTTCAGCAAGGGCATCATTTCAGTTTTTTCACAGGGGGTCAAAACCGTATCCGGCCAAAATAAAAATTTGATGAACTTGGGCTTAACGCTGACACACAACACACTTTAGAACATGATAGTTAACTGAACATCGAGCATCAAGTTCAGAAATAACCTTGTCTACACGCGAAAAAAGGATTCTGGGACGCATTGAATTATCACTAGTTTGAGTCGTTTCTTACTATGTTTGATTTTCTTCTGGTTATTCTAGACTCCTAGTGACGAATAAGGATGTATTTATTTAATCAAATGCACTGACATACATATAAATAGTTGATTTTTCCATAAAATTCAGGGGGACATGCCCCTGCCCTCCCAAATGATATCCCTGGTCTTCAGAGACTCAGTCTTGGAGCAAAAGGTTTATTTGGCTAAGTATTGAACAACTCATGCACGGGGTACATGACTCAAATACAAATTCGAAATATAGGAATAACACAGTGGGATTCAAACTCTGCACCGAGTGGTGAGAGGCTTTTTTCCATACCTCTGGGTCATAGCGCCAGTTAATAAGCTGGTCTCCCTGACACAGTATTTGTGTGGAGCTGGAAAATTTCAAAAGATTTACATTTACATTTATTATCAGGCCAACTGCATAAGGTAATAATACAATTGTATTGTATTTTATTGTATTGTATTGTATTTGAACACTTGTTATAGCGCCCCTACCAGATTTCCCATTCAGAGGCGCTCAATGTCTTCGAGAAACTTTTTTTTAACAAATCTCGCAATCATCTGTGCGGAAATCTTCTATCCAGGGATGTTTGCTATTAATGGAATAAACTGCATTTAAATCTCAACAATTACATAAGAAAAAAGAAGTCTGAGAGCAAATAACTTTGCACCTGCTGCTGAACTTTTCCGGATGTTTTTCCCGCATTGTGTGGAACCGGAGAGCAATGGAAGCGTCAACACCGATGGAAAAGTAGTTGTTCATGATGTTGATTGGAACATCGTTATATTCGACGTCATCATCATTATATCCATCGCTCGGCGGTGGATCGGGATTCTGCTTGACATTAAGGTGCCATCGATCCATCTGTACAATATGGCTATCTTCAATCTTTTTCAGCATCACCCTCACATCTTCCCCTTCATAGCCTAAAAGATCAAGTGCTTCCAATAAGGCACGCATTCAAGAGGAGACAACTTCACAGACCATTGGCACAATCCAGGTCATTGGCGTCATTAGTCAATGGAAATTCCAGTAAATATGAAAAGCAAGAAAATGCAACTGCCTCCTAAAAAAAGTTTTCTGCTGCTCAGGTTGTTGCTGTTACGATAATGTTATTTCATGCATTGTAGTCTTTGCTATGTTTTTTATCTATAGTACTAGCAATTTTTACCCGGCGTTCGCCCGGGTTTTCCCCAGGCGTAATTTTTAACGGCTGCAAATAAAGGCTACTTACTTACTATATTTGCTGATGGGCTTCAAATATTTAAAAAAATGTCCATATATCTGAATGGAAACGATATTTAGAGGTGAACATAGTTGCTTTGCCCGTGTACTGCACGGGTTATCTCTACCTTATAATTATAGGCAATATTATTATTTTGTTCCCCGTTCTTTACGGTTTATCTCTACCTGAAATAGGCGTATTATTTTGTTCCCCGTACTACACGGGTTATTTCTAAATTATAATAGGCGTATTATTTGCCGTTGGCCAGCGTGACGTAAGATTGCATATTTAGCCGCGTGACGTAATTTAAGATTGCATATTAATTTTAGTGACGTGGACAAATGGGCATGCTTATAATGTCCATAAATCGGAATTGAAAGCAAATTATGAGCTGAAAGTAATTGGGATGAGATAGAAATTCGAATAGCTAAAGTAAGTTTCGAGTTGCTTTGACCTAGAAAATCGGCAATGGCCGTGGTTGCAAAAAATGTGAGCTTAGTGTAATTAGGTCACCAAATCTGTAAATGGTTGCGCTGACCTAGAAATTCGCCCGTGGCGACTTCTGATTGGTTGCTAGATGCTCCGTGTGACGTAAGATTGCTTATTAAGCATGCGTGACGTGAACAAATGGCCTTACTATGGGCGGTATTGAAATAAGCTCGCTGAAAAGTTAAATTTAAAATGGCCATATATCGGCGTTTAAATAAAATTGCGAACTGAAAATAGTCGCGTTGACCTAGACGTTGCGTAATAATGCTTTGTAAATTTTTTCAACTCGCTAAACCGTTCCGTTTCGGAGCCTTTAGCCGGACAGCGATGCATTGCAAACATACATACATACATACGGAAGGACAAACTTTAAGAATTATAGTATAAGATTTGCAGAACTTACAGACTTATGTTCTGTGGGTTAATATAGTCATCAGACAGAAACTCCTACCTCCTCCCCATCCAAGGCATCTTGCCAAATCATTTCCAGTTCCAAGTGGAAGAATTGCAACTGGTGGAGGCTGGGAAAAGCTGATTTTATCTACAAAAAACAAAAATAAAACTAGATGAATAAAACTTATATCTGGACTAGACTTCTCGAGGAATTCAACTTGCCTCTTGGATTACGATAGTCAGCTGTGGTTCCAGTAAGAAGCAACTGAAGAAGTGGATTTTGATTACAATAGTAGTTGGGATGCTACAAACAATTTCCACATAATTTAAAACACTTTTTCATTCGCCAGATGGCGTTGGTAAAATGAGCAGTAGGACGTGATGGGCGCCTTGTATGGCTGCCAAACAGTTAAATTCTATTACTGGTGATCATCCGCTCATACTATGAATTGCAATCATAATGCGGTGTGTCAGTTTAAAATAATGAAAAAAACGAATATTATTCTTTCAACGAGGCCTAAGTCAGAAGCAATTAAAGTAAATATCATCAAAGAAGTTAATATAAGAGAGCGTGTTCATCCAACCATGTTACAAATACATTTACGAAGGCTGTCTTACCCATTTCTTCTAGAAGCCACCCAACTGTTCCATCTCCCCCACAACATAAAATTTTGAAGCTGCCATCTTCCTTGAAAAACTTCAGCCTGAGCACAATTACAACAAATGCTTTACCTTAAACATATCAACAAAAAAGGTAATCACTAGTTTCTAAGTCACACTGAAAAAATAACTGTAACATGATCAGCTGATTACATGTATAGCGATAAAGTATTTGCAGAGAGAACCTATTTTAACAGACTTAACTGTCTGTTAAAATAGGCTTTCTTTGCAAATACTTCAACATTGAAATTACAGTTTATCTATCTAGGTCAGGAATACATGATGTTATCTATCTAGGTCAGCTTATCTTGTTCTCAGTATATCACACTCACAGGGTAACCAAAGCCTGTTGCTTAAGGGTGGCGGTGTCTTCAGGCGCCATGGCCTTCACTCACATTCACTGGAGTACCTGCCTAAAAGAAGCAAAGCTTGACGTTCCTCTGTACCTTGTACAGGTCATACTGCTCAAAGTTACAGCTAATACTCATTGGTAGTTCACAACAAGACCAACAGGTCATCCTTAAAGCAGTAGGCCTAACTCATAAGCACTGACCGGAAGCCATGAAGCCAAGATCTGGCAAGTCTGTCAAACTTTACCTTCAGATCATTGCCAGGCCTCACAACATCTTTGCCCAGAGATATGCCAAAATGCAATGTTTTTCCCTGTGAAGCAGTATTTTAAAATTACACAAAGTCAGTCAATGGTACACAATCCAATAACTTCTACAGTGCCACAATAACTTCTACAGTGCCATTATAACTGCAATTGATACATACTTTTGGGCACCTTTTAGATCCTTTTAGATCATTCTTAGAAGCTGCTATAGAAATGCTGTGACTTGAAGTTCTAACTAACCCAGGTCCAGGCCCTCCGTTTCCAAGGTCAAACACTTGACGTGGATTGAGTAGATACTGAAATACTCGCATAAGTCTGAGAAAAAACAAGAAAACAATCTTTCTATTAATCTTATTCTACGAACTTTATCAAGAACAACTCTACAACCGTCAGTTAATAAAGTCATATCCATGTCATATACAGCAAACCAATATTTCTCTAAAGCCACTTCATCAACATGTAGATTCATTGTTCAACCACATTATTTCCATGCTCTCTGTTGGCAATCTGTTATACCTCCTTCATTGAACAGTTGCACTGAGTAACAATCTTCCAGTCTATATTTATACTTGTGAAAACATAAACTAAAACAAAATATCCTAAATATGTGAGTTCAGCTTTAGTCCAGGAGACTCATGAGAAAGGTATGGGTAAACAAGAGCAGAAGATTCTTTTGCCACTGAGAAAGACTGTAAACAATAGTAAGGCAACCAGTGATCACAGACTTTTATTAAATCAGGAGATGCTTTATCACTTGCTTCAATTAGGTGTGATCAAATAAAGCAAAGTTGCACGTATCCCCATTGTTTATCAATCGAAACCCTATCAGTTCAGTTTGCTGCAAACACAAAATAGCATGTGCATCAGTACGTGGAATGAACTTATTTACAACTAAATGCCAAATTCATGAGAGTATGTATTACTTGGATCCCTGTTTTCCACCACTTTTCTGATTAATGAGAACTAGAAGAGGCGTAACACCGGGTGTTGGCTTGATTTGAAGATCTAAGGCACAGCTCTACAAAACATCACACAGATCAGATACTCACTGGCCAAGACTCAAGTACAGGCTGCAAGTAAGTCGTCTACGCTATACAGAGAAAATCACTCAGCAAAATTTCTTCATGATAAAATGACTTTACATGCAACTACTTTACTAGAAAATGACACTACATGCATACCATCATGGTAGATGGCCAAATGTTTAATTTATTTCTCATAATAATCTAAAGCAGTGAAATCATAAAAATTGAAATTAATTTAAATGGAAATTCATCCACCATACAAAATAGAAAGATGAATAATTTATTCAGCATTCAAACAAGTATATTTTCGAGTGTAATTATTTATACATCATAAATTTAAATTGACCGTTTTGTCCCTAAATGAAATTATATAAATGCACTGCATGAGAAAGTTAGCAGCAAGCAAGGAGCTCAATTAGGCAGGCGAAGTCTCTTGTCCCCGTTTGTAGACTTCTATTAGGCAGCGCCGTGCTTTCTCTGATGTTGGCCCTGTAATTTGAATGGGCTTCCTGTGTGGCTCTTCGCTTGGTACCCAGTGCCCTTGTCATCACATTTTATTTCAACCTAAGTCTGATCTCTTTAGCCAGGGTTGAGTTGGGAACACTCCTGAGTTGATAACCTCGAAGGGAGCTATATAAATCTCCGATATGAATGAATGAATGTTTTGTACATCTAAGGTAACCAAGCTATTTCAGAAGTGTCACACATGCCTCAACTGTCCAAAGACTTGATGACAGACACAGAGTTCTAGTCGTAGTTTGAACAGCAACTGAAAAGCTTAGCTCAACTGATGCAGTTTAACAGCCAATGAAGGACGACTAACTGGATTTGGAGAGTAAAGCGAGGAAGGTCGAAGTATGTGTTGACGCAAGTCACCAAAGTCGCATTCTGTGCTCACAGTTGAAAGACAGCTATCATGAACCTGAAGACATCAAAAAGAACAATGGTGATCCATTAGCAAAAACAAATTACAAAGCAAAAAGCTTTAAACAATTAAAGAAAAAACCAACTGTGTTGACCAATATTTATTCTTCAACTAAAATAACAAAGCAAATTAATGCATGCAATATGATTGCTTTGAACACTTGAAAAATTTCTTTGCATAAGAAATAACTAACACCCAATATAAAAACTGCAGTAAAATCAATGCTCCTGATATTTCATTTTCAAATTTTATAAACAAATCATAAAAAAATTGGGCCAGTCACTACCAACTTATCAAATGCAAGCAAATCTGACTAAGAATACAGCAACATCTTCAACTCAGATTAACACTTTTTGGTTTCAAATAATAACAATTGATAACAGTAACAATAGTCTGTGATTGATTACCGTTCTCTTACACCATCGACAGTGTTGACCGGAAAGACCCGTGAGGTTTGTTACTGTTCGGTTGCATTGGCTGCACTTGCTCGAAAAATTCCCTTCAACCCAATGGTGCGGATTTAAAACCTGAAATACCAGAATGATTGAGCATCAAAGATTCAAGCACTTCAAACTGTGTTCGGAATTGACTTACATCAAAGATCAACGACACAAGTTTCTTCATTTAATTTCTACTTATAAGTTTCAGAAGTATAAAAGAGTGGGACAACTTAAGAAATATCATTAACTTCTCACATGAAATCGTATTTTTTAGTTGTGTTAGACAGCCACGTTTTATTGTGTTTTGTTATGGTCTTCAAAGCTCCTGAATAAATATCCATATGTATAATATTGTTACTAGGCCATCTGCTACGGGTAGCTTGTCTAGGTTTGTGCAACAATGGTGCTTGCTAAGTCAAGACACCTGTCTGGTGGGCATATTTGGTAGGAAATAGGAATGCCAAATTCTGGAGTAATTGAACATTCCTTGCCTTGACTAGTATGTAGGCTACTCAGAAGATTTGACAATGGAAAGAGAGTTAGAACTGAAGTGGAATAGAAAAATGAAATGAAACGAAATGGAACTGAAAACGGAAATGAAAGAGAAGAGATTTTAGACTTGAAAGAGGATGCTGGAATAGACTGTGTGTTTGATAGTTGATGTAATTGAAAGTCAACTGAAACTGAAGTTTAATAAAATGTCTGACAATGATTTTGTAACTCATATCTTTTGCAAGAGACATTTAAAAGTAAACTAAGTACAAGTCCAGGAAAGCTAGAGCTAATTCTAGTCATATGAAATTAAAACTGTTGAAAATAAGCTCCCTGATTCATCACAATATAACTGGATTGCAACAGTAATTGTAAGAATTTATTTATATAGCACCCGTTCAAGAAAACTCATCAGAGGTGCTCCCGACCTGACTACACAAGAAAACAATCAAACAAAATGGCTTTCAACAGCCTGGAAATAGAATCATGGAATCGCACATCGCAGATAGAATTGAAGCCTGTTCCAGAATCAGAGTCTGACCAATTATTCATATATATATATATATATATATATATATGTATATATAAATTTACACACACACACATATATATTTACATATATATACAAACTATTACACATACATAATGTAATGTACAGGTGCATATTTATATAGTCCATTTTCTGCCTCTCAAGCATTATGCATTTATAACATAATGGCTGTCTGCTGCATGACCGGCCAAGAAAGCAAGAGCCGAAGGTGACAGAAAATCCATTTTGTTCTGACTCGAGCAAGCATTGCAGATCAATCAGAAACGTTTTATATGACCAGTGGAAGCCACACATCAACAGTAACAATGAAATCGTGTTGCAATGAGGTCAGATTCTAAAGATTTTTCATGGAATCTGCATTTCAAAGCGTGGTGCACCACCACCTGCCTTATTATGGCAATGCATGCTGCAGCATGTACATTGTTAGAAGGTTGAGCATAGACGTGTGTCAATGTAATAGATTCTGACCTCGCTGTATGAGTTTCGTGAGCAATAGGTTGTGATGCATCCAGATAGAACTTCTAACTCAGCACATTGTTCGTGAAGTGTGTATTTACAATCTGCAAAGAAGGTTTAACACTTCAGTAATAATCTTTCATTTACAAAACAGCAATTAATATCTGTAGATTAATTTATCAAACTCAACTTCGGCAAAGCACATATGGCAATGCATTAGGAAATAAAACTCTGCCAGAGTAGGATACATATGACATACACCACGGCAGGATACATACAATGCACATACACCAGGGTATGATACATAAAGTACATATACACCAGCGTAGGATACATAAAATGCAAAGGGTATACACCAGAGTAGGATACATACAATGCACATACACCAGAGTAGGATACATACAATGCACATACACCAGAGTAGGATACATACAATGCATATACACCAGAGTAGGATACATACAATACATACACACCAGAGTAGGACACATACAATACATATACACCACGAACTTAATGTAAACTCTAAAATATTTCATCTGCAGGTGGTGTTTGTTTACCTTTCACAGGGCCTGAGCCCGCATAGGGTGTAACCTTAGAACTAGCATAGGGCTAGGGCAATGCACGACTCGCCACCATTTACTTCCTAGTAAAAAACTGCTCATAGACAGAGGCAGTCAGTCATGTGCAAATGACCTCTCCAGTGTCATTACAATGAGTACTTCATGATGCAACAGACTTGAACTTGCAGTTGGGGGGGACACACATTTACACACACATACACACATACACACTCTCACACAAATACACACACACAATAAATATACATGCAAATACACATACAGACACACATGCATATATCTATTATGAAGGAATGTTTATTTTTTTATTGCACAAAACCAGTATTAAAGTATTATATAATTATATACATGTATGTACAATGTACACATCAATAATAATTACCTACCAGTACCAGTATATATAATACGTATTTATAATTGTGATTACAATTACATAGAATTAAAATTATATAGCACCACTTTGAATAAACAAATCAGAGGCGCTCCAGACCCTCACGAAACAAAACCACAATGAAATAGAATGGTTTCCGAGCAATTAACGGAAATGAAAAATGAGACAAAAATAGACTAAGAAGCTCAAGATGCATGTTGCTAGGTAGATCATTCCAAAAAGATGGGTCGACAAGTACGAAAATATACATACACACATAAATTATATATATATACATATATACATATATGTATATATACATCAGGGGAACAATAAACATAATAATTCATGTATATGAATATATACACACCAGTGCTAAACCTACAAGCATGTTACTACACACACAGGGCATATTAATATATATGTAGGCAGGTACTGATTAAACAAATAATCAATTAATCTCCAAAAATTAAAATTAAAATTCGATTAATTTTCATATCTGCTATGTAAAGTGTGAAAACCTGCTAAAAATGTAGTCACTGAGTCAGTTACTACTTTCTTTCTAAAAAACTTCAATCATTCCACATGCTCAAGGTGATATGTCAGCAATGCGTTTGGACCATGGTAAGAAAACTGTTTATTGCGATGAAGACAGTAAATTTTGTCGCCATCTTCAACTTTTCCATCAGCATCTACCTTAAATGCAAAACGATCGCTTGATTTTTCACTCAAACGTTTCACATTCATTGTTCGCCATATTGTTTACTCCGGAAATGGGCCGCTCGATATCTTGTGCATACAATACATTTGTGTTTATAAATAAAAATCGTGGCGGAAAACCAATGGCCGACGTTTTCGAGGAAGTCACAAAAGCTACCACGGGACGGTCCTTACAATATATACTTATGAACATAATTATATATATGTACATACATACATATATATATGTATGTAATTAGATATGCCTTCTATGTAAGTATGTAAGTATGCAAGTATATATATCTGTGATGACTTACATACACAGCAGAGGCCCTGCTTCCGGAGACCAAAGAGCAGCCGTCGGCATCGGTTACAGTAAGTCGGTCGGTTGAAATGTTTCATGTAAAATTTATGACAGCCTTCATCACTCGATCCCTACAACAATCCCATCAAGATAACAACAGAAGCCTAGAATTACCACCAGTGTCCACTACGAAAGCACATGCACACCAGACAGCCACCTGTTTCTACAAGGAACCAGAAATGATGTATCCTGGTGTATAAATAAATACATCCAAGCTCATCTACATAAGTTCTCTCCACACTGTTTACAGCAGTGGAAATACATATTTACCATTTCTTAAAGTAGTCAAATTTAGACTTGTTAATGCTTTAACAATAAGCTGCATTGGTTTCCCAGTCATTATTACCGTAGTACACTTTTTGCTAAAGTGTTACGTGTGTCAAAATTCACAATTTCTTCAGGCCATGCAAAGAAAATATCATGGGAGAAGCATACATGGAAACCATTTTATTCTTCATGGTTTGTTAAAATCAAGCATGCAAACACACGTTTGCTGAGTCACTTTCTGGCCACAGCAAAGCATTTTGTATAGGTTAGGTTCAGAAAGCCCGTGTCTTGGAATGTATACATACGCTGCTGTGTTTGTACAAATGGTGAAAGAGAGGAATCAGGACAAAAGAGCAGGAAAAGCTCAGACCTAAGTAGGGATTTAAGCACTCAAGGAGGCTGGTATCCATTGTTCTAGGTCCGACCTGGTGCAGTTTTAAAGCACTGGCAGCTCAACATAGGCCTCTCTCTCTCCTTAAAACCTATTTCTTCTCTCGGGGTTCTCGCACTGGGAGCGCTCCTGAATGGCCTCGGCTGTGAGCGGCGCTATATAAATTACTAATTACATTACATTACATTATATTTGTGAGTTGTAAATCAATGGCAGCTCAACGTAGAACTATTTTACCATGCCAAGGAGGACCAGAAGAGGAACGGTAGTAAGTCCAGCATTCTTCCATTCAGAAAGTGAGACCTTTCCATCGGAGTCTGTGTCCATACTGATGATCATTCGCTGCAGAATCTAACCGACAACAACACAAAATAAACTAAGCACACAGATAGGTCAGTATAGATACGATTTTATTGCATTAGTAGTGAGGGTTAAAAGGCGCTATATAAATGTTCAGATACATACAGACCTACATGCCTACATATATACATGTACAATTGTACATTGTACACATATGCATATGTACACAGCATTGTATGTGACTGGGTTCAGTCACATACATACAGCTGGTGGGCATGTGTGTGTGGGTATATATAGATATGTATACATATACCCACACCTAGAGACGAAATGCTAGGAGGCCCAGGTTTACGATAAAACACTATTTATTCAATAATTAAATATGCAAAATATACCTTTCCAACAAGAAGAGACCTCGACAAACATCAACCAACGCAGAACACGACAATACCAGCAATGTATGCATGTATGTGGGTCAATGCGCCTGGTTCGAAAACAAATACAAATGTCATCATCCGTAAGAGGAGACCCAAACCATCTGCTTAACGAGACTGGCCAACTATCAGAGATCCTAACTCAGTCTAATTCTGATAGGCAATGAACCCCCATTTATACCCATGCGGAACTCGGCCAATATCATAAGGCCTAAAACCATCCTATCTACTACTACACGTGGTACATACACAGCCTACATGCAACAATCTATATATATATTTATATATATATATATATATAAACATGCCTACATGCAACAATATATACAGGAATATAAATAAATAAATATATATGTATACAAATGATGCTGAACCATAGACATACAAACATAAATATACACATACAAATGCAAATACCCTGGGATATTTGTACAGCACTTCTTGTAATAACTAATCAGTGTGATACAGACACCACATTCATTCTGTTTATATTCATTCTATTGGAACAGGGAAAAGAGAAGTTGTTCTGAAAGTGTAACTGCTCCTACAGATCTGAAAGTATCTATCTACTGCAGTGTCTAAGTTCCGGAACCATTCAAAGGCACTGCTTTCTAATGAGTTGACCTTTGCCTTTCCGGTTCAAGTTTCAGTGCACTGTGTGAAACTGAATCTTTTGTCAAGTGATTTAATTTGTATGAGAAGATAAAAATCCGTTGTTTGACATTAGTGATGTCTGAGCTTTCGCAGAAGATCTTCAGTCTCAGGAATATTGCTGATAAAAGCAGGTATTTAATTAATAATAACTTGAGAAAAATTGCATGTACTTCATTTGTACTGTAAAGTATTGTATCTGAACATTTATAAAGCGGCTGCCGCAGTATGGACTATTCAAAGGCGCTCTCAGTGTAGAAGCCCTCGGGGAAGAGAAACGTCTTGTGGGAACGAGCAGACAAGGAGGGGAACCCAAACAATAGTTTTGCCCGCAGAGGAGGGGGAAGGTTATTTCAAGCAGAAGGGCACACATCAGCAAATGACCGACGTTGGGTTAGAGCGGTCCTGGTCCGAGGGACAAAAAGATCCAATCGGTCCGTAGAGCGCAACGAAAGAAGCGAGGTAGCAGATAAAAGTTTACTTACCTGTATTGATATCTACACTCACCAGTATCATAATTTAATCATGCACACGAACTGTAGGAATCCAAATGATCGCAGTCACATACGGGCTGATGCCATACCAAATGGGCTCAATCTTGATATGCATATGCAATATGACATGCAAATACGCTATTCTTATCCAGTTCTCTCAACTGCTGACTTAGTCTTTAAATAGGTCTAAGTAGATTGCAATGAAGTCCTTGACCCTTACCCACGCCTTCTTATCTAGACATGTGTATTGATGTAATAAAGTTGAACTGAACTTTATATACGTGTTAAATTAGCATTGGTAATCAACGTATTTAATTAAGTAACTGATCAGTACTTTTGATGAGTGCTTTAAGGGATAAAAATAGAATAAGTTGGGGATATTTATCATGAATTCATGATATATGGTTATGGATGATGGCATGGAGCTTGTTGATTGGTCAATTTGATAAGTCATTTGATGTTTGCATAATATAATTGATAATTCATAATACACAACAGCTGACTTGTCTGATTGGATGAAATTATTTCTTATAACCTATTTTCCACCAATGGGGTAAGGATTGATTACCATACAAGTAATGTGGTCATAGATCTTGGACCAGTATCTTATTGCCTAAAACCCAGTAAGATATGCTATATAGATCTCTGCAGTACTGGACGAGAGGCTCAGAACCTGTTCTCTGGTGTGAGCCCTCTACACCTCTATTCCTAGTATGCCTATTCATTCATTCATTCATTCCGAGAATTTATATAGCGCCTCTTCAACAGACCTACTCAGAGGCGCTCCCAGCCCAGCCATGGCTAAAAAAGCTATCACCCTACAGGACATAGAGATTCTACCTGCTGTGCCCCAAGTTCATAATAATAATTTAATAATATTAGTCACCATGCTGCTATCTCACAGTTGCACCATTTCGTCCCTATTACAGAGTGGAAAATGCAGGAAGCTGGCAAACCAAGTCACTGGAGTTTGTCCAATAACTATGGGGCAAGATTTCAGCAGTGACAGATGACCAGCGTGAGACCAGCCATCTGCTTCTTTGATCTGCTATCTTAATGCCACTGCCTCTACAACCTCTACAGATCTAGATTGGTAGAAGACTTCTAGTGTGCAGGTAGGTGTGTGTGTGTGCGTGTGTGTGTGTGCGTGCGTATTGTGTATATATATATTATATATATATATATATATATATATAAGGTAGATCAGAAGAACACACATACCTATCAACAGGTACCTTTTTCCAGACAAGATTACCTATTTTGGTATTTTTATCCATCTAGTTTAACTTGCGGGAATCTTGATTGATTGCTTGCTTGCTTGAGCCACAGGCTAAATAGTCAAATCTTGCGACGACTAGTTCGATCACTTACAATCATTCAATCGTCGTGAAACTTGGCAGACAGACTCGCCCTCGCACACACTTCATTCTATCAAAATTTCAGCTCCCCCAAAAGAGGCTAGCTTATAGAATCGGGGACTAAACTTTTCGAATCGGGGAATCCCCTTTTCCGACACGGAGCGTTGTGATTGGCCAGCGTTGCCATTGGCTGCAACAGAAACGGGTGCGGTGCTTGATTAAACGGACGCTATGTTGTAAAATGCTATATATTTGTAGAGGTAACTGCTTAATATGACGGATTATAGGATACTAGATGGATATAGTAAAAAACTTTGTTTTTACTATTGGTTCTTTTTATTATCCATCTAGTTTAACTTACGGAAATCTTGCTTGAATATATGTAACTATGTTTGAGCCACAGGCTAATAAGTCAAATCTTGCGACGACTCATTCGATCACTTACAATCATTCAATCGTCATGAAACTTGGCAGATAGACTCGCCCTCGCAGACATTTCATTCTATAAAAATTTCAGCTCCCCCAAAAAGGCTAGCTTATAGAATCGGGGACTCAACTTTTTGAATCGGGGAATCCCCTTTTCCGATACGCAGCGTTTTCATTGGCCGCAACAAAAGCGGGCGCGCTGCCTCATTAAACGAACGCTATGTCGTAAAATGATCGCAGACTATATATTTGTAGAGGTAACTGCTTCGTAAGACGCATTATAGGATACTAGATGGATATAGTAAAAACTTTGTTTTTACGGGCTGTATTTTATAATTACTTCATTTAACCGAAATAGTAATGGAGTCGTCTCACATGTAAACACACAACTGGGGAGACATCCTTTGCCCATTTGCCTATTCACTCATTCAGACAGACAGACAGAAAGAAAGACAGACAGAGGCAGACAGACAGAGACAAACAGACAGACAGAGACAGACAGAGACAGACAGAGATAGACAGACAGAGACAGACAGAAAGACAGAGACAGACAGAAAGACAGAGACACACAGACACTCACAGACAGACAGACAGACAGACAAACAGAGACAGACAAATTGACTGACAGACAGACAGAGACAGACAGAAAGACAGAGACAGACAGACAGAGACAGACAGAGATAGACAGACAGAGACAGACAGAAAGACAGAGACACACAGACACTCACAGACAGACAGACAGACAGACAGACAGACAAACAGAGACAGACAAATTGACTGACAGACAGACAGAGACAGACAGAAAGACAGGGACAGACAGACAGAGACAGACAGAGATAGACAGACAGAGACAGACAGACAGACAGAGACAGACACACAGACAGTAAGAGAGAGTTCTTGCATAGTCAACCAAGTAAATTCTTCCTATCAGAAGCACAGACAACAATGAAACCTGGCAGTTCAGAAGCTAACACAACCATTAGTCTGCATCAATGACTTCCTGACCTCAACAAAAGAAAAGCACCACACAAGGCAGCAACAAAGCAAATCAGCCATAAGTCAATTACACACATCAATGCACACAGAATTCAGATTAATTCAACAGGCAATATATAAAGAAAAAAAATCCATAATAACTTCCTGACGTTTATGAGTATGTACTGACAATACCCTCTACATGTAACAACATTCACCAAGATTAATTGAACATCCAGCAATATTTACACAATTACACATGTATAAAGAAGAACTAGAAGCCCTTCCTTGTTGGGGTTTGGTAAACTGGCCACGTAACACATTTTCTATGTGCACTGTAGAGGAAGTAGAGTAGTCACTTAAGCCCTGAGCCTCAGGGCTTAAGCGACTACTCTTCTTCTTCAGGGCCTGAGGCAGCCACGGGTATGAAGTGTTAGCAACTTCCTTTTCTTAGCCTTGGCATATAAAGGCGGGCGGCCAGTCCTCTCCCTCGCCGCGACGCCGCGTCATCTTCCCACAGTACAGTGTACGGTCAGTGTACTCATTATAGCGTAGTTGGCTAGGGGTGCAAATAGAGCAGAAATCTCGAACCAAATTTTTGCCGTGACAGGGATTTGAACCCCTACTTCTCAATTGACAGTCTAGCACACTAACCACTACACTATCGAGCACCCTAATAAACTGAAATGCTTCTTTTCTTCATACCTTTAAATCCAAGATTATTCAGGTAACCCATAATATGACCCAATTATGCAAAGCACAATCCAATAAGAAACACACCGAGACCTGCCTGCTGTTGGTCAAACTTTTCCAAATAGTTTCTTGAATATAAGGCTAACCCTAATAGAAGAAAATTTCAAACCATACCAAAGGAACACGAAGCAGAATGAAGAACCAATGTGCATTCATCACAGCTATAGACTAACACAAGGAACTGATGTCTGATATCACACACAAATTGAAACAATGATGACTGATGTCCATGAAACTATGACAACTATTAATTAATAACAGACCTATAGATGATGATGGTGAGTGAGGATGAAGAATGAAGATATGTGATAATTACGTCAAAGGTGATAGATAATGATGATGACAAAGATTATGAATGATGAAGACTGATGATTTATGACAAGTAAGCGACAAGCATATGTCTCTTAATGACTGATGACAATGATGAATGAATTGAATGAAGACTAAGATCATGTTTAAATGACAATGATTATGACAGTGAAGTTGATCATGATGGTAGTGGTGGTGATGATGCTGATGCTTATGATGATAATTGTTGATTTATGTCTTCTGTAATTTGTGTTCGTGTGAATTTTTACTCATCATAACATGTACATGTACAGCGCAGTGCGTTTGTCAGGTGCTTCGATTAAAGAATGATGATGATGATGATGATGATGATGATGATGATGATGATGATGATGATGATGATGATGATGATGATGATGATGATGATGATGATGATGATGATGATGATGATGATGATGATGATGATGATGATGATGATGATGATGATGATGATGATGATGATGATGATGATGATGATGATGATGATGATGATGATGATGATGATGATGATGATGATGATGATGATGATGATGGTGGTGATGATGATGGTGGTGGTGGTGGTGATGATGATGATGATGATGATGATGATGATGATGATGATGATGATGATGATGATGATGATGATGATGATGATGATGATGTGATTATGATGATCATAATGATAGTGGTGGTGATAATTGTTATGCTAACGAAGCACAGGCATATGAAAATCCCATGAGCATTCATCACAACAATAGACTTAATTGCAAGAGACTGATGTCTGGCATAAAAACAATGGATGCCAATAACAGACAATGAAGGTCACTGATAATATGAATGATGCTAAATGTATTTTGATACAATACCTAGAATATATATATATATATATATATACTAGGTATTGTATTCAATATATATATATATATATATATTGTATCTAAGTATATATATATATATATATATATATATACTAGGTATTGTATCTAAGTATATATATATATACATGGCTCCATTTAAAAAATATGTATTCAAAAGCTTGTAAAGACACTGAAGAAGACATACCGGCTTTAGTGCGTTGACGTCCCACTCCAAGTGGTCGGCCAGGGATGTCATTTGATCCACTATGTGTTCAAGTTCCTAGGAAAAGCAACCAATTAAGACAGACTCTAATTTAAATTAATACACCATTTCTTTCAAATCTAACAAGTCTCACAACATTACAGGCAAATATAAGCACATGTAATTATTATCAAGTTAGTATAATTCACTGAACCATTCATTATGTTGTGTATGTTATATATATATATATATATATATTTATATATTTATATATGTTATATATATATATATATAATATATATATAACACAAACTCAGACACAAATTATATATGCATAAAATTATATATATATAATTTATATAGCTTGTTTTAATGAGCTCTCAAAGGTGCTATACTAAGAGACCCATAAAAGCGGCTCTTTTCATTATACAACCCAAATGCACACATAATTAAATATAAATGTATGCATACACACTTGTTTTAGTTTGCAGTGGCTTGTACTGAACTGATCATTGCACTTAGTTTATCTAAGCAAAGTTTTATATAACAGATTTTAAAAGATATAACTTAATATAAACTGATCACAGGTACTTTATTACCTGTAAGGGACAATAAATGAATTTCCACTTAAAGCATTTACAATGTTATTAAAGTTATCATTCAGCTTGTTTTTATCAGTTGTATTATCAAAGAGATCCACCAAAATAACTACAAAGTTGTGTTAAATAAATAAATAAATAAATAAATAATAACAAGAAGAGTCACTTAAATTAGCCTGAGAGGCAGCCATGAGTATGAAGTGTTAGCGACTTCATTTTTCTTGGTCTCAGCTTATGAGGATGGGTGGCCAGCCCACTCTCTTGCCGTCTCATCTACCCACTGATAGTGTATGGTCAGCACACTCCAGTTGAGTTGATACGGGGCACAGGTGGAGCAGAAATCTTGAAACAAACTTCCACCCAGGTGGGATATGAACCCCTGACCTCTCGATTGACAGTCCAGCAAGCTAACTACCAGATTATCACTCACTCCCCACAATATTTAAATACTCCATTAATTATGCGTGAAGGAAAATTAACTGCAAATAAGTAGGCAAGTTAATTTTATGAACATCTAATAGAACTATCGTGTAAGGTGCAATAAATCTCAAAAAGTACAGACCTTTGCATCAAGGAAGCCATTACCATCAGTATCGTAAATTTTGAAGACAACTACAGAAAAAAAACATGAATTTTCATCAATAAAAATTTATTTGAATGTTTATTTATTTTAATTTATTTTATATGCAATGAATTGAAGTTACTGGTAACTATATAACTAATGATTTAATGCCAGTTCTAAGATGGTTGAAATTACCTTCATAATGTATTCGAAATGAGTGTAGTCCCTCTCCCGTCCCCTCCCCTTTCCCCTGTCCCATCCCTTCCCACTTCCCCTTGCCCTAACTCCCTCCCCATTCCCCTCCCTCCCTTCCACCTTCCCTCTCCATCCCTCTCTCCCTTTCCTCTCCATCTCTCCTCCTCTTCTTCCTCCATTCCCCTCTAATCTAATCTAATCTAATCTAATCTGAACATTTGTAAAGCGCTTCTCACAGCAGAGCTATTCAGAAGCGGTCTAACCCCTTTCGTCACTCTCTGTCTCTGTCTCTGTCTTTCAGTCACCCCACCTACTGAAAGAAAGTGAGTCTAGTTCATACAGTGTGGTGCAACCTATCAGCCTAACAGGAAAAGTTGACTTCACCTCAGACAATTCTCTTCTATTATGTACAACGTATTAGAGCTTTACTTAAACAACTTCCTAAATTAGCAACTGGTTTAACAGTACATTTTCAAAATCATTTTAATGAAAGACAGTTTTTCAACTATCGATTTCAAATATTTTAGACACTTAGAAACAACCAATATTTTATGTGCTTCAAATAGTTTAACTGCTCATTTAAAAACCAGTTTAACAACAAATTAAAACTTGCCACCATCTAATGAAAATGTATCCGTTAGTGTCTAGCAGTAGTAGCACATAACCTGATACCAGACATGGGATTATTATGCAAATCCCTGTGGCAGATGATTCAAACAACATGGATACATCACACGTTGCATTGGACCATGCCAAAGTCTGTGACCTATGATATCAGGCCCCACAAGCCTCGAACAGACCAGCTGGATGCCCTCACCACATACATGAGGGCACAAGCAGTGGTACGCCACTCTGAATTTCAAATTACATATGGCCTGGAGATGAGACCATAACAGAGACTACTGGCAAAGCATAGTGGAAGCCATAAAGGTCCAGAGAGTAAAGGGCAGCAAGCAGATGATGTTGATGGGTATGATAATAATTATGTTATAAAACTCATTGCTGACTACATGCGTGTGAAGTCATAAATTCTTAAACCCACAGATTATGCCCCACTTGAGGTGCCCAAGAAATACAATACAATACAAAACAACTGCATTTGATATTGCACTCCTTCCAAAGTTCAGAAGTGCACACGACCACAGAACATTGATGTTGTAGAGGAACTGTGTGTGGAGGATTTGCTCAAGATCCCTACATGGTAATTGCCTTGAGCAAGGTTCAAACCCTCCACGAGTTACAGGCCAAGTGCTCTAACCAATTGGCCACTGTGCTTCCCAACAATTTCACATAGAGATTTTACATTTTAGAGAAGACATTTATACCAAATATTATGTCTAATGAGTGGTGTAGTGTTCTTCATACACACATACTAGCAAAGACATGAAATCATGAAGCTCGAACCCATATACTCTACGCATTACAGGCCACATTTTCTAACCAATCAACCACTGTGCTCCCCAAAAATGTTACATAGAGGTTTTTCACATTTCAGATAAAGGGGCCGTCCATAAATGACGTCACGCACCTAGGGGGGTCGGGGTCGGAAATTTGTGACGATGTGTGACATAAGGGTGGGGGGTCTGAGAAGTGTGACGTCACACCAGGTCTCTGTTATAAAATTTAACAATTAACAACAATTTAATTTTATTAATAACAGCACTAATTTTTGGGATTAAATTTTCATTATTTTTTAAATTATTTTAATGTATACGGACACCATTATTAATAATTTTCTAATTATTTCAATATTTGGTCACCGTTAGATTTTAAAATATTCATGCTTTCCCTATTTGTTCCATGAAGGAGCATTTTGCTTCGCCATGGAAATTTGGTTTTAGGGGGTCAGAGCTTTGTGACGTCATTTTCAGAGGGGGTGTTACTTTTGTGACGAAGTGTGACGAGGGGGAGGGGGTGGGTAAAAATCGGCCAAAATTGCGTGACGTCATTTATGGACGGCCCCAAAGACACTTACACCATATGTATAGTGAGAGTAGTACGCCAAGTGTCATCTATACCTCTAGTGAGAGTAGTAGTGGTCTTTATACACACTTACAACCAAAGAGATGAAATCAAACAGGTGATTTTCCACTAACGTTCCAGTTTGTCTTTGGGATCTCCAGCTTCCAGAAGAGAGAGACAGCAGACGAGTTCCTTGATGCTGATCAGCTCAGTGTCGTCTTCTGCACCCAATTCATCATCCACGCATTCATCCGCAGAAATCACTGCAAAAATCACAGCCCAACTGCAAATGCTAGTAATTCAGAATTCAGAGGCAAGCACATGTATACGTATGTGGGAATCTATGTAGTGGCGAGGTCAGTGCCGCCTTAAGGCATGGGCACGTTGGCAGACCAGGGGCCCCACGATTGTTGGTCCCAATAGCTGGAACCAGTCACCTCAGTCCCTCAGGACTGACCTTTTTTCTATTTCTTTTGACCTGAAAACCTCCCTATACCAGTGAAGAGACTGGCCCGGGTCGGGAGCACCTCTGTTTTTGAGTGGCGCTATATAAATGCTTGATTATGATTACGATTACGATTCTATGACCCCCAAATTCAAAAGACCAAAAAAATTACGGTACTGCGTGCACGGTGCATGAACTCTATGCATGGCAAACTGAAACTTTGCTCAGGGTCTACAATGCTGTTAAGACGGCACTGAGCCGAGTTCAAGTTCTGGATGCCAATCAAACCATTCCCCCCTCAGGATTTCCTCCCTGGTCTGGCATGCCTCTTGGGTGTGGTGCATATCTACCTTTGAGACCACCTCCACTCTGTCTCGTCTCACAGTGGTCACATCCAACCCCCCCCGTGCCGCCAACGAAGACCTGGCTATTCCTTTTGCTGCAAAGCTATCACGTAGCACGGGCATTTTGCTTGATTGGCCAAGCGACATGGAATGGACTTCCCCTGGAGATGCGTCACTTCCCCTGGAGATACGTCTCCTCCCCGGGGTCCCCTCCTCTCTCCATTCTATCAGTTGCTCAAGCTGTTCTCTTCCACCTGCCCTGGGTCGGAAGCGCCTCCGAGTAGAGATCTTCAAGGGGTGCTATATAAATTCCAATTGATTAATTATTTATACATTTTTGAGTAGCAATCAGCAGTTGTCTCTCTCTTTACTTACTAAACTGCTTGCTTGATTGAAAAAGGTTAAAAACACATGTATGCATGTACGCATGTACACATGCATGAATGCATGTATGCATGTATGTATGAATGTATGTATGTATGTATGCATGTATGCATATATGTATGTATGTATGTATGTATGTATGAATGAATGTATGTATGTATGTATGCATGTATGCATATATGTATGTATATATGTATGTATGTATGAATGAATGTATGTATGTATGTATGCATGTATGCATATATGTATGTATGTATGTATGTATGTATGAATGAATGTATGTATGTATGTATGTATGCATGCATGTATGTAGGTATGTATGTATGTATGAATGTATGTATGTATGTATGTATAGACATGCATGCACGCATGTATTGTACGTACATATACATATGTACATATGTATATATCAGGACACTTAATATAATGCATTTTTAAGTACCTCACAAAGCGCTGTGATTAAAAATACATCCACGCATACACATAAACACACACACAGACAGCACTATTGCAAATGCTCACCACTGGCAGAGCATTTCTGTGGCACAGCCAGAACAGCCTTAGACAGATCCTGCAGACGTCGAATGAACTGCGTCATTGTCTCTCGCTTCACGCATCCTACTCGGGAGATCTGTCGTTTGGCCTTTGCTGCCGATTCCCCGTCAGCCTGACTTCCAAAGTCCCACGAACTGGACCGAAAGACGAGGAAAAAGCTCCGCAACAACGACTCTGGAACGTCAGTCTCAATGTAGTTTCGCATCAACAGCTTATATCTTGCATAGTTGAGATGACCCGACGAAGTCTAAATAACGGCAATAAATAATTAATTATAGAAACAATAACATGACCACAAAACCAAACAACTCAAGATTAATCTTATTCGTTAAGTATAGGGCTAAGTAGGGCTCCAGAAGCTCTTAACCGGCAAGATGAGGGCATTTCTGTTCATTCGTTCATTCATAAATTTATATAGTGCCCCTTCAAGAGGACTACTCAGAGGTGCTCCCGACTCCAGCACGGCCAAAAAGTACAGTTTTGAGTTTAATAAAGAATGCTTCAGTAAGAGTCCCAGGGAGCATGCGCATCTCCTGGGGGAGCCCGTTCCAGGCCACTGGGCCCACCACAGAAAAGGCTCGATTCTGCATAGTTGCAGTTGTGCAAATGGGACTAAGAGCACCCCCTTATCTGTGCAGAGCGGAGGGGCGGCGACCTTGAATACCCAGGGGCAACAAAGCTCCCGCAGGTAGTCTGCGGCTAGACCCAGCTGACATCATCTTCGTTTAGTATCTTCATTCGCTTGTAGCAGTCAAAGATCTAGGTTTGAAGCTTCCTCTGGTTGATACTGAGAATATCTCCAGAAAATGCACTTGCCCAGACCAATTAGACCCTAGAGAGTTATGTGGAGAGTGCTACTGAGAGATACTTAGAAGATGAAGAGCTTGCCAAGTCCCTTCAGCCAGCCCCGAGGCAGCCATGGGTGTGAAATGTTAGCGTCTTCATTTTCTTAGCCTTGGCATATGATTGTGGGTGGCCAGTCCTCTCCCTTGCCGTCTCATCTTCCCACCGACAGTGTATGGTCAGTGTACTCATTATAGTGGTACAATACAATACAATACAACACAACACAATATACTGGGACGCGGTGGGATAGGGGTATGTTCGGTGCCTTGCAGCTGGAGGGTTGCGGGTTCGAATCCACCTCAAAGCCGCCGCGTAGGGACCCTGGGCAAGTCCTTCACTCGCAATTGCTCATGCACTTCGGCGTGAAACTCCGATTCAGCGTCCGTGCAGTAGTCGGGAGCGCCTCTGAATGGGCAATCTGGTAGGGGCGCTATAACAAGTGTTCAAATACAATACAATACAATACAATAGCTGAGTTGGCTATACGGAACACAGGTGTAGCAGAAATCTTGAACCATATTTCTCCTCTGGTGGGGATTTGAACCCCAACCTTTCGGTTTAAAGTCCAGCACGCTAACCACTACACCAGTGCTTCCCAAAGTGGTGGTCCGCGGACCGGCACCGGTCCGCGAGCCCTCAGTTGCCGGTCCGCAGAGTGAGTCAAGAAACTGTTCAAATTGTCTCGGAATCAGGAAATGGCTATTAAAAAATTTTAAATTCATAAAACACACTCTTTATACTAGCAGATAAAGGGCAATAGAGTCATAGAATTGGCTAAATATGCATTTAAGTTAATTTTAGCACATATTTGAGGAATCTATTTTAGGTTATCGAAAAACATAACAAAATCAATAAATTGGGCACCGGTCCTCCTGCAGAGGAAAAATTCCTGCCGGTCCATCACACTCAAAAGTTAATTCTGCCGGTCCGTGACACTGAAAAGTTTGGGAAGCACTGCACTACACTACCCCCGGTATAATAAAAGCGCTATATTAAGAATCTTGATAGATAACTACACAATTCCTCAATTAAACAATAATATATTTCTTATGGGAAGCATGGTTCAATGATAAACATTAACACATTATACATTAACAAGCAACAGCGTGCATATGAATATTTATAACAGAAAGCGAATTAAAGCCGGGCCATTGAAACACAGCAGCCAACAGTTGTAGTGCAATGTAATGTAAATCTTTTATATATTCTCAGCGACACACAAAAGCGGTGTCAGAGAGACCAGCTTATTCACCAGCGCCAATCAAATCAAGACTGCAATAATATAATAATAATAATAATCTTTTCTTTATTTAGCGCCTGACAAACGCACTGTGCTGTGCATTTACATGTTATGCAATTTAAATCTTAACTACTAACAGAACAGACAGCCTGCAATACAACGGCGCTAATAGCAGCCTACAAAGCATATCCGCCATACGGGGCTCGAACTCTGTACTCCATGCCAGCGTGTTATCCAATGCGCTATCGCCCCCCCAATAGCCGCCTGGTTAGAATCGGGGAGGTCAAGCCGAGGAGATAGTTTAAATAGCCAGATCTGGCGCATAGATAGAAACGTTTTCATCCCTCCACCCTATATATCAGCTACACTTGGGATTGGCAAGGGGGATTTGCTTCATGTTGCACAATAAAGGAGCCAGCCAATAATTACCCAGCCAATTACCTTGCAGCATTTATGGATCTTTAATGCCCTGTTCTACTACATCTGGCTGGTCTAAACCCGGATAAGGCTTCCCTTATCATCTAAAGCAGGTCACTGCTTATCTCAACCTGTTTAGCACAATGCCAGACAACCTGTGTCGTCGTACCCCCCCACCCCCCACCTCTGCTGGTAAGCAACAATGCAGCAGCACAATCGTCATCCTGGCTGATGGAAGACATATCAAAATAACCCTTTAAAGTATCTTCTTTTTGCATTTTAAAATGCAATTATTTATACTGTCACAGCTGCTGCATGATGGCAGGAAACAACCGAAAACAAACACATCAGTCTAACCGAGACAGAATTCACTGGAATTTAAGAGACAAGCTATCACGCTTAATCTCTGACTGTAACAAGTAGTTGAAGCTAGACACATATCTTGGTTCATCTAGGTTGGCCATGCAGAAAAGCAATTACATTTAATTACAAATACACCCCAGTACATCAACTCAGTTTTCTTTTCATTTCAACCCAGTCATTATCCAGCCCCTACATACTTATCACAGGAAAGTCCGACGAGACTTTGTAGATAAATTTTCATATTTAGTTGTGTCCCATTCCCTCCCCCTTTGAACATGCCGGCAGGATATAGCAAGGCTATATTTGAATATGATAGTTACAGCTATTATGACAAAACCAGCTTCTCATAATTCTTCTAATCAATCAAGACCCACTTGTTGGTGTTGGCTGACTGAAAACGCGATCAACAATGACAGAACATATTATCGTAGTCTAATATCCGCCAGTTTTAGCCAGCAGGTATAGTTTTCGTTTTAAAATATCCTGCAAGTAGATATAATGTGTAGCAAGTAACATGGTCAATAATAATTATGTGAGAGAGACAGACAGAGAGAGACAGACAGATAGACAGGGAGACAGACAGAGAGATACCTTGTCATAGTTCTCAATTTTCAGCGTTCCACTGGCCAGCAGTTCAACAAGCACATCCTTGATGGATCGGCTGCAATCTATAAAAGTTATGACAAACCACGATTTATAAAATAATGATCAGAAAGTCAGTTAAAACAGAAACTGTCATTCACAGCAACTAGATGTTTCATGATGATCATGATGATGATGGATGATGATGACGACAATGATGATAATAATAACAATATTCGTTTATTCAATTCAAACTGACAAACGGCAGTACGATTACATGAAATAGTACGAACACATGATAACAAGTTAAACAAGAGTCGATTTCATAACTGTATGACAGCTGTTAGGTGCCGATCCATCCTACTGCTGCTCATTAACCATCACCCCCTAGAGAGTGGAAGGCTGAGTCAACCTTATGGGGCTAGCGGGTATCAAACCCACGTCCTTCTGTTCTTCATACCTGCATATTACCATTCAACCATCACCCCGCCAGACTACACTGCAGATATTTGCTCAGGCACTTGGTCATTTATGCATTACAATACAATACAATACAATACAATGTTCAGAAGAGCACACAGAAACGAGAGAGCAGGAAGCATCAACCATAAACAGACTGAAAAAGGCAAGTTTTCAGACTGCTTATCTACAGTGATTTGCTACATATTACATTATGTATTGCAAATGACTGCAATATCAGCATGAAAAGAGATTACTGGAATGAGCAAGAGAAGCAGAAACGCTGGTTCCGTTCGTTCGTGGCTTAAATCCTAATGCATCATCATCATCATGCTAACTATCATCTGCGCCCGATCCGTATTACTATACGCTGATGGCTGTCTCTGTGGAGGCTCTGCTTTTACTCTGATGCATGGATTATGCACTAGGCTGGATTATGGTAATGCCATGTATGCAGGTCTCTGTCTCTGTCTCTGTCTCTCTGTCTGTCTGTCTCTCTGTCTGTCTTTCTGTCTTTCTGTCTTTCTCTCTATGTCTGTCTCTCTTGTCTCTCTCTGTCTCTCTCTCTCTCTGTCTCTCTATCTCTCTCTCTGTCTCTCTGTCGCTGTCTCTGTCTCTCTGTCTCTCTCTCATTCTCTCTGTCTCGTTCTCTCTGTCTCTGTCTCTGTCTCTCTCTCTCTCTCTGTCTCTCTCTCTCTCTCTCTCTCTCTCTCTGTCTCTCTGTCTCTCTGTCTCTGTCTGTCTGTCTGTCTGTCTGTCTGTCTGTCTCTCTCTCCATCCTCCTCCCTCCTGTCCCTCCAACCGTCCGTCCGTCCGTCCATCCGTCTGTTCCCCTCTGAGGCTCTGTGTCTCTGTCTGTCTGTCTGCTTGTCACTCCCTCGCTCTCTAATTAATCAACTTCAATCCGTGTTAAACCTTCAGCTCGGCTAATTGATTGGATTTTGAAGTACGATCATACATCAACCTACATGCGGGATGAGCTGTATTGCATGTCCATGTGAAGAGGCACCGAGTTTAAGATCCTTAAGCTGATGCGGGAAACCACCTCACTCATCTCATCCCGGGTAGATTAAAAGCCAACGATGGACCTGCCTTCGGGCACAGAACTCATTATCATCATCACGCCAATGTGTAGCTGCCTGACTGTGCTCCATCCTATCTACAAGAGCTATATATTTGTGTGATCATTACCTGGTCTTATATCCCTTCGTAATACATGGTAATCTGGCTGCATACTGTCACAATGCCACATGGAAGCATCACAGTGACCAGCCCATCAACCTGGAATAGGCTTCCATTCCATCTGTGCCATGAGATTCTTCTACTTCCTATATGCCTCTATTTCACAAGCGGCTAAAGATCATTCTGTTTGATCGTAATCGTAAGTTTACTCTAAACTTCTACAGCACCCCACTCAAAAGCCAAGCGCAGGGCACCAGCTTATTCATGAGCACTGCTTCAAGTCAGAGGGGTTGTTCAAAGGGCAGTCAGAAAGAGGTCCGAGTCTGGTTGCCACGAGGTCAGAGGTGGCAGAGTAGCAGTCAAGGTGGATGTCAGACTGTTGCCTTGTGTAGTCAGGTCGGAAGCTACATAAATTGGCTCTTACAATTACAAATCATCTGAGACTGGCAGCAACATCACTCTTGCAGACTTCGTTTGACGTAGTGCAAGTGAGTAAGCTGGTCTGCACTCTGCACCTTTTGTGGGGCATTCAGATATTTCACAGATTTACACTAAATTACATCGCCCTTAATTATTATAATTACTATTATTATTATTATTGTTTTTGTTGTTGTTTTTGTTTAAATCTTCTTTACCCAAGGTATCAAGGATCCCTCAGGTGGCCTAAAAAGTCTGGAGACTGCTGGAGAAGACTATTATTCTGGAATGGTGTCATCAGTCATTTTGTCCGAAAAGGTTCCAGGAACGCGAAGGCATTGAAGCGTAGGACGTTTATTATTGTTATTGTTATTATTATTATTATTATTACTGTTATTATTACTACTACTACTGCCACTGCCACTGCCACTGCCACGGCCACCGCCACGGCCACCGCCACCACCACCACTATTACTATTACTATTACTATTATTACTATTATTACTATTATTACTACTATTATTATTATTATTATTATTATTATAATTATATATTCGTTTATTAGAACAGACTGACAAACTGTAGCGAGTTACAGCAAGTTACATAATAGATAATCCAGTTGTTGCTCTATTACTGGTTTTGCGAGAAGTTCTTCAAGTATAGGCTAGGTCCTTATTGGTTAGTAAGTAAGTATATCCTTTATTGAACCAATTGCTAACCGCACTTTGTGTACATTATGAAGTATATAATCATGAATAAATCATCCTAATAATAAAAGTTTTGCATGACAGACTGTCTGCAACAGGTAGAATTCTGTCATGTTTACGTGGACATAGCGTGTATACTACAGTTTTAATTGGGGGCAGAGGTCATGTAGAGCACTTGGCCTGTAACACAGAGAGTATGGGTTTGAGGCAGTTGCTATGTAGGGACCTTGAGCAAGTCCTTTTCACCTACAACCAGGGCTGTTAGAGGCTTGGTTTTTTGTTTTTTTGATTTTTTTGTTTTTTAAAACCAAAAACCAAAAAACCGCAAATTTTGGTTTTTGTTTTTTTTTACAAATTTCAAAATTATAAATGCCAAAAATGTCGTCTCTTCAACTCTCTTGGCAATTGTTGTATGGTCTTTGTTAACTTCGTTTTATGACATTCTACGGTTCTACTGTTCTAGTTAATTTCATTTATATGCATCTGATTAATTTGAACGGTATTATGCCATTTTATGAGTTTTATGATCCGAAATAGAAAAATCTCAAACACAAAAACAAAAAACCAAAAAACCAAATAAAACCAAAAAACAAAAAAACCAACTTTTCATTTTGAAAAAAGTTTGGTTTTTTGCACCCCTGCCTACAACTGCTCAGCTCCATTGATGTTCTGCAGTATGGTCGTGTGTGAACTTCTGAAATTTTGAAGGAGGGTAATAATATCAAACGCTGTTGTATATTGTTAAAAGGCACACAACCCTATATAGGGTATGGAAAACCAGATTCACTCTGTGTCTCAACCAAAAAGTCTAAGTTATATACATGTAGCATAAATGTGTTTTCCAGAAATATAGCATAAATGTGTTTTCCAGCAAAATGCTAGTAGCACTCAGGCACACACACAAAAGTATGCAGTAAACGTGCAATTACATTAGCCATGTTATCAAGTTATAATAGTAACAGATTATAGTTATTTGCTTATATTTTTGGTCTCATCCAAACTACAAAGTTCCATTTATTTCAAATATGATGAGTAGCAAACCCAGAGAGTCCTACAGAGAAACGTGGGAATGGGCAAATGCTGGCATGTCAAAGGTCATGCCGTTTAATTGTTTAAATTTTGCTCAATTTCTCAAGACATTGCTATAGAAAAGGTCCGGCAGTAGTTGGAGAGAATGAGGATTCTTCGTATGTCGGCAAGACAAAAGCAATGAAGACAATTATGACAGGAAAATGAGGATAATGATTGTCAAAGATAAACTGATGATAAAGAGGAAGAGGTTACGAGGAGGATGAGAGCGAGGACGACGAGGAGGAGGATAAGAAAGAGAAAGAGGAAAATAATGATTATTGAAGAGTTGATCGGCCTACTAAATTAATTAAAAACCATGCCAGTGAATGATTATAACCATAAGCATTGAACTGTAGGCCTAATGATACAAAAAGAAAGGAAATAAGAGAATTCAGCCTCCCTCTTTCCTTCTATCTCTCTTTCTCTGCCTCCCTCCTTATTTGCCTCCCACCTTCTCTCTCCCTCCCTTCTTCTCTCTCTCTTCCTCCCTCACGCCTCTCTCGTTCCATGTGGCAGTATCGGAACGGTTTGGAATGAAAGAATCAACCTATTAGGCCCAGGAGGTCTATCATCCAGACCTCCATGACTAATCCCACACAGAATTATAGACCGACCTATCAACTGCTCTGCATCACTGCATCAGTCTTTAGGCCACGAGGGGTGAAAAAGGCTGCCACATGACCAATGCCCTAAGCGGAAACCGAGCTCTATTCCCCCAACATCACTGCAAGCCCTGAAGCCTGGGCCTCAAGCATGTCTGATCCTAGCTATTTAGTCTCTGCACGAATGTAAACATCTCCGCAAAGGTAAACTGAACTAGAGTAAACGCTCAAGTAGGAGGGAATACGTTCAGCGCCTGTGGCCTAGCCATATCCCGGAGCATTGTTCCTCTCTCAGAAACAAAAGCCGTCTGCTGCTATGGGGCCTTTCCTGTCAACAATCTTCTTCACCACACCACTGGCCCAGTTAGCTACATTGGTTAGACTTAGACTTAGAGCGTAGGCAGAGTCTCATGCGCCTCCGTGTTAGAGAGCGTGCCGACAGCGGTTCGCTTCCCGATGCTGGCTTATTCCAGAGATTTAAAATCTCGGGCTAGTACGGTATTGTATTTTCGTTTATTTCATAACTTGCTGTCAAGACGCAACAAGTAACATCAATGCAGTTCTAGTGTTACAGACTATACTATTATAGCTTTAGGCCTAGATAATGCACTGTTCGGCACTATAATAGGTAGGCCTATAGTTCTAATGGGGCAAATTGGATTGGATTATAGACTGCCCGGGAACCTTAAATGGCGTGGCGCCTATTCAAACGGGCAAGTGATGGCGAAAGGGCAAGTGATGGCAAATGATCTCACCCGTTCAATTCATTGAAAAATGATCAGAGTCGAGCCCAAATACGGTCGCTATTGAAAAATGTGTACTAATGTGTACTGTTTAATAAAGAACACACTTACTTACTTACTTACATTTACTGATTTACTGAAAAAAGTGTACATTTACATTTACTGTTGAGACAATCCTCAAAAGGTGATATATAAATGGTTCAATACACATGAACCAACTTACTGTTTGCAACAGACTCCCGAACAAGAGAAGAATACAGCATATCTCAGGGTGTCAACATTTTAGTACACTTGGCACTGCCTACAGTAGTTTTAGCTCATGCGATACTGTCTGGTGGGGGTTTGTTGGACAGGAGGGGTGGGTCCGGCTCCAGCCCATAATAAGACGACTGGTTTGGACGGTTTTTCTTCCGGATTACTACTATAAAAGCTTCAAACAGCTATATCAGTGTGCAGATCTCTTCTTGGCCATAATTAATGACCCTCTCATGTACCCGGTACTACATGAACTATTACCCCCACCCCACCCCACCCATAAAACCAGCTACCCGTATATATATACTCTATGCGTCCACGTGCCTACAACTCCGCCACTACCCTACCTGTGGTAGTGCCAGTCCCAAGCCTGGAGAAAGGAGGAGGGCGACACTAATCATCTTTGTTATGACACAGTATCGTTAAACAGCAACCAAACGTGCCTATAACACTGTTATACCCGCTGACAGTTTGGCCCGTAAAACATTTTCTATTAGGATGATTTACTCTTGACCAAAATACAGTAAACAGCACCGTTTGAAAAACAATAGAAATCAAAAGGTAATATTAGAGATTATACGCTATAATAATTGTAGAATGTAAACCAGAATGTCGTCAGCAGTTGGTGCAGTAAAGGATATGCCGGTACATACATATCCAGGTCATAATTATGCAGTTAATGTCAAGGATATGTAGTTCGTGCCTGTCCGGTTTGTTGCTTATAGATACCATAGTTTATGCACACCTAGTTCTTGCTTATGTAGTTTAAGCCCTGTCTGGTTCATATTTATGTCGTTTATGCCTAGGCTATGTAGTTTATAAAATGAAGTTGCTAACACTTCATACCCATGGCTGCCTCAGGGCCAGCTTAAGGGACTGCTCTTCTTCTTCATCTATGTAGTTTATGGTAAAACTACGTAAAGTAAAATACATGCAAGCCTTTACAGAATCAAAATTGAGTTGTGTGAGGTCTTGTGGTCAACAGATCATTCAGCTGAGGCACAGGCAAGATAATAGTAACCCTGTGCAAGGATACCGGTTTTGTTGTTTCTCATTAATGACCCAAAGGGAAGGCTGAGCTTGCATTGTATTAATTGAATTCTCAACAATTAAAATGCTAACTTGGTTCAGTATTGTTCAACTGTATAAACAGTAAGCAACTGCATACACTCATGGTTTGAGCCACCCCAATATCTTCCTCAAAGAGACATACTGTAAGTCCATAAAAGGTTAATGTTTGTCTTGATGAACAGATTTCTGGGATCCAAAACAGAGGGAAAAGTATAGGAGGAGCACTGAAGTTAACTGCTACCCCATAACTGGGGACTAAGTTCACCTTATCAGGTCATGCAATGCAAATACACATGAGTGTATTTGGGTTTATTTAATCTCTAATTTATGCCTATTTAGTCCATGCCCTACCCAGTCTAGGCCCATCTAGATTACATGTACAAATAGTAAATAATAGACACCTAGATGTGGGTACGTTGGTCCTGTGTGGACCCACTGTGTTTATTATTACTAGGAGTATAATTTGAGTCAAGGCTTGTGTTTGTTTTACTTACGTGTGAGTACTTTTGTATTGACGTTTAGCCTATGTGTATTTTCATAGTGTCAATTTGCATGTATGTGTAGCTGTATGCCTGCACGACTCTGTGTTTATGCTTGTGCGTGACATTGTCACGGTACATCTGTCACCGTTCAGTGTCAACCTTAGTCAGGTGTACACATACTCAAAAGCGCCTTTGTCGTTTCTCCTGTGCACGCGGCTTATATAACAATAGGCGTTGAAGTATATTATTTGTCAAGCTGACTGAAATAATAGGTCGTAATATAATATATTATAACAACTCACAGTTGTCGATGTAATCGTGGAGCTTCACAAAATCCGATGGCGTCATAGTCTTTCCATGCGCTGTGGCTCCTCCGCTGGGAGACGACGTATCCATGTCTCCTCCTGCTTCGCCCCCAGCTCCCCTCCGTTGTTCCTATCCGTCGACGGGTACACTTGACCCAGGAGGCCCTGTTGTGGCCGCGCGCCGTTTCCTGCTACTAAACGACGTTCTTCCCACTTGAAAATTAACTGCAAGGTAACTAGTTTCGTCGAAACTGTATCGCCATGTGAAGGAAAGCCTTCGGACGCTTTGGGGGAAGGCGGACAGAGAGACGGACGCGTACAGGTATGCAGACCCACACCCACACACAACTCACACAGGCAGGCACGCTTAGAAAGACTTACTCGTATGGCACACCATTCGTCGAATAAACCCACAATAAAACTACTTCAACCAGCCAAGACGAATGTGTACCACGACAGGATACAGCGTAAATTTAACCTGCGAGCCCGGATGAAGGGACAGGCCGTGCAAAAACCATGAACAGCTGTAGGCTCATGCAAGCAGGCACAAATCCGTGGTGATTATATACTGCTAGGCAGTAATGAGAAGTTTGCTGTATGGAAAGCCGTCGGCACAGTAAAGCTTTGGGAGGGAGCCCACAGCCAACAACCTGTTCATGTCCCTGGGGAAAATTGACACTAATGATTCTGGATCGGTTTTGTAGAACAAAGGTAATTACTTGCTTTGTTCTAATACACAATAACTCACCCAGTGTTTACAATGGCTGTGGTCCACTGCCAAAATACAATTATGATTCTCTCGACAGTGTTTACTATAATGGGTGAGATGCCACCACACAGCTCATGCATTTATAATTGGCATAAAAAGAATGAAAAGGCCATGCATAAATGTTGGGCTATGTTAAGCATTTGCAATTAGTGCCATTATACTTCAATTATTATAATTTATTATTGTTATTTTCAACATGATGATGATGAAAAGGCCTATGATGATGATGATGATGATCATCATCATCATCATCATGATAAAGATCATGATGATGATGTTCTTGATGATGATGATGGCTCATTGTGATCAGTATTGTTATTACTCTTTTAGTCACTGTTCATATTAGTAATACTGATGATGATGATGATGATGATGATGATGATGATGATGATGATGAGAATAATGACATTTATGACATGCAATGACAATCATCACAGCTCATTGTGACCGTTATTGTCATTAAATTTGTAGTTCCTGATACTATCAGTATTAATAGTAGTATTTTTATACATCTATTATCGACATCATTGTCAGTATAATTAGTACTGTTATCAATTATTATACTGGTCAGGAGGTGGTGGTCTTATCGCATTTCCCATTTGGAACAAAAACCAAAACTTCAAACTTCATTAATCATCCGACCTTATCTCTCCACACATGTCTACACCATGGCCAAATAAATATAGCTGAATATACCTCATCCATTTTTCATGTAAACCAACTACAAAAGTGAAACGTGGAATAAAAGCCATGATCATTCTTCTGAAAGTATAGCAACCAACTGCTCTGAAGAAGTCAGTAGAAAATTAAGTCATACGTGTTATATTTACGTATTTCAGGTAACCAATCTCCCTGTATTGTTTTGGTCCATAGTGTATTTGTTGATAGCAGACCATATATATATAATGTAATATATATATATATATATATATATATATATATATATATAATGTATATATATATAATGTGTATATATATATATCTGTGTGTGGTGTGTGTGCACAGCACATGTATCTTTATATCTGTGTATAACATAAAATAAATGTGTACATACATTTAAAAAAATGAAAGAGAACTGTAGCATATTTGCCTGTAAAACTGCCATAGGGCAGATGAAGTTCTCCCATGCATGTGTGTGCACGTGCTTGTAGTCTAATAGCCAGACTACAGACTGGCCAAGATCAGAACAAGTTGTAATGCATAGGAAGTGTTACAGCAACACTACAGGCAATGGGGCTATACAATGCTACATACCACACATTCTCTGGTATTGAATACAATCGCTGTGGCCAGACAGATGTTTCTTTCTACAGACTAACCAGACAAAGGCGTGGTAGGGGATGGTTATAATAACTATTCTCTTATCAGAAAAGATGGAGGAGGAGGAGAAGGAAGAGGAGAAGAAGAAGTAGTGTGGAGCGATATGGTCATACCCAAGGATGTGCTAGCCCCGCAAGGCATCCATGGGTATGAAGTGTTCGCAATTTCATGTCTCTTAATGTCCGCATATGAGGGTGGTTGGCCAGCCTTCTTCCCTCCCTTCTGATCTTCCCATGGACACTTTGGACAGTGTATGGTCAATGTACTCATTATAGCCGAGTTGATATGGAGGTGCCAGTGAAGCCGAAATCTTGAGCAAATTTCTGCCCTGGCTGGGGACTTGAAACTAGGGGTCTGCGGGTATACCCGTACCCGTGGTTTTACCCGTACCCGACCCGTACCCGCGGGTCGGGTACGGGTCGGTACGCATTTCACGGGTCGGGTCAGGTACGGGTAGGGTCGTCACGGGTACGGGTATACCCGGTTTTACCCGTGCCGACTTGAAGTTTTGGGGTTACAATGTCACCGTTACATACAATAGTGAATCTTGCACCGTCAAAGACTTGCTTGCTATTATAGGCTAACTGGCACGTCCTAAATCTAAGTACTATAAATTATGTCTGCACACTAGAGGTCTGCGGGTAGAGCATTTTTGCTACCAGGACCGTTACCCGTACTAAAAATTACTATCCGACCCTTCCCGTACCCGCAGCAGGACAATGGAGAACATTAATTGTACCCATCGCCAACAAATGACTGGCGTCAGGAATTGATGGTGATGATGATGATGATGATGATGACGACGACGATGATGATGATGATGACGGGTGTGAATTAATATTCTCCTGCTGCTGCTGCTGCTGCTACTACTACTACTACTACTACTACTACTATCATTATCATCAGCCTATTTATTATTATTACTACATGCTGAGTTGAGTTGTAAGCCTAGTAGATGAAATTACTCTGGTAGGGACTGGAACTGTGGGAAGGCGCGCTAATGACTTGACGGGTGCAGTACGGGTACGGGTATACCCGCGGGTACGGGTAGGGTCGGGTAGTAATTTTGAGTACGGGTCGGGTACGGGTACGGGTATCGGTCCTGTGATACGGGTACGGGTCGGGTAGCAAAAATGCTCTACCTGCAGACCTCTACCTGAAACCCCAACTTTTCTATTGACAGTCCTGCATGCTAGCTACTGTTAGTGTTACATACAGCTGTGAGCATTCTTTAGTCACATTAGTGTCTCATGCTTGAGATCCAATTGGAGTCTGAATATGTAGATTCATATAGTTGCCAAATGCTCATACAATATTTATCAGTGTTTACAATCACTGTGGAGACCAGTGCAGGATGTTTCTGATGGTTCCTAAGCACCACAACATTCTATAGATACATCAGGGATGGGCAGTAATTGAAATGATGTAATTGAAATTACTTGAAATTATGCAATTTGTAATTTGTAATTCAATTACATTTTCCCATGTAATTTGCAGTTTGTAATTCAATTACATTTTTCGGAGTAATTTGTCCATCCCTGAGAAACATTAGTACCGGATGTGAGGCAGTAGTGTATTTATGGCCTATGATCCAACAGCAGTCTGGATAGTAGATGTATGGTAGCCCAAAGCTTGTAAATCGTTTATCAGCGTCAATACGTAATAGTGCTGACAAGCGCTGAAGATGTATGTATGTATGAAGATTCCTAATCTAGGGCCTTTTGAGTACCTCAGAAAAGCTGCACACATGGTTATCTGACTTACCTAAACAACTATGTTTTAAGACAGTTTTGAAAACGTTCTCTGTGCAAAGCCGAATGCAGCAGAACGTAAATGTAATGGAAGACTATTTCAGAAGTATGGTCCAATACATGAGGTGCAGAACGTTTCTGGTTGTTACTAGACATCACAACATTCTATGGCTACATTAGTAGCTGATGCAAGGCAGTGGTGTATTTATTGCCAATGATCCTACACCTGTGTATTCTTTTCCTCAGATGTTGTTGCATTGTTGGACAACAGATTCCCAATGGGACAACCCCAGTTTGTTATTGCAGATTAACCAAAGAAAATTCTAACCAAACAAAATTCCAATCCAACAAAGCCCTGTATGACATACTGCTAATTTTTGTCTGGTCACCTGTTGCACACACACACACACAGACACCCACACACATACACCCACACAGACACACACACACTAACACACACACACACACAGTAGAATAGTACCTAAGGCAAACTCTATATCTTGTAAAACATTTGTCACAGGGATGCTTTATACTTAAATTTGTTATCTATTTGATGATCTTTGTACACCAAAAATGCGGTTAGCAGTTGGTTTTTCAATAAAGGATACTTACTTACTTACTTACTTACTTACACACACACACACAGTCACACACACACGCACGCACACACACACACCCACACACACTTCCCCAAGGAGGTGTTCAATACACCAGCCAAAAACAGACAAACAAATGGCCTCAATAAATCTCTGCATTTATGGCATATATCTACCATTTGCAAAGCAAAAAAGTAAACTGATAGGGTTGTTATTTTCTACGACAACAATAAATAATACATATCAGTCAGTCAAACAGTGTAGATGTGGCCTCATAAATAACAGACAGACAGGTATACACAGCAGCCAGATGGAGAGATAAATAAATAATTGTGTACGATCATTTGATATAAGATCAATCCTTTCAGCTAACCCTAAGTATACCTATTAGTCATTCTCTGAATGTTGGCAGCCAGTCCTCTCCCTCGTGGTGATCTCAAAAACTAAATGTACTGATAGTAGTAGGCAGGAGGTTTTTGTGGAAATGAAATTCTGGATTAAAATGTCAGTGCTCTTTGGAAGTGAATCCTGAATCTTTCAATTTGCAGTGTTGCCATAACCAGTAGCAAAAAATTGACAAAATGTTGACCTATGTTAAAATGTTGACAAATAGTTGACAAAAAATAATATTTGTTTATTAATCCCAACTGACAAGTATGCAGTAAGATTACTTGATATAGTAGTAACAGATGATAACAAGTATAACAGGAGTCAAATCTAACTGTATGACTGCCCGCAAGGTGCCCATCTGTCCTACTGCTCATTTTGCCTTATGGTCCTAGCAGGTATCGAACCAGTATCCTTCTGATCTTTGTGCCAAAGAGTTACCTTTCAACCATTTCCCCCGCCCGCATGTCAAATGTCAATACAGCCCAACAGAACTAGCTATTCCTGAGCTGCTTGGGTTAAAACTGTGCCATGAATTCACATAATGCAAGGGGATTTGACAAATCTTTGCATGTGATATCTAAATGTCTTTCCACGTGTTATGTGTAAATATAGCAGTGTGGGAGAGCAAACACAAGCGCTTAGAAGTGTATGCACACAGATGCATTTGTGTAGCCTTATCTAACGCAGAAGGATAAATCACTGTGGAATAGCAATCCTTGGAACATTAATTTTTGGCACGATAATTTAATACAAGTATGTCCACAAAGGCTGTGACGGCGTACGCTTTGGACCATATCTTAGGGTTGTAAATTACTTAAGTCCAGTACACCTAGAAGTTGGTAGCTCCTGGGCTCTCTCCAGTTTACACTACAGTATATACCACATCACTTGGTTCACTACTTTACTCTCAGCTCTATATACTACCAATTGAATGGACATGATACCCAACGATTCCACTCAATTTGTAACCATCAGAGATGTTTCAAGTACTTGGGTTGCAAGTACAAGTACTTAGGTCTCAAGTACAAGTACAAATACTTAGGTCTCAAGTACGAGTACTTGGGCCTGTAGTCCAAATACGAGTACAAGTACAAATGGCTATTGCAAGAAGGAGATATTTACTTCTGTAGCAAAGCAATGGTGTATTGCCACAAGCACTCGTTTAGAATACAATCAGAACAAGAAAACTTGTGATCATGTGTGCTTCCAGTGTTACATATTACGTATGAATCGGTGCATTTTGTTTACATGTAAATTTCATATTGTAGTTTTGAAGACTTGAAGATATAAATAAATCTTTGTTTTTATTATGGAATTTCTCATAGTATTTCAGTTCTTTGTCTCTGTTTTTAAAGAAGTTTTTAACATTTCAAGAAATTCTCCTCTGGAGTGTCATCTCTATGACAATGTCATCTGTCAAAAATGGTTGAGTTTCAGAGATCTTCCAGTCAACCCAAGTAAGTCGGAGACAATTCCGTTTGCAGCCGAACAGTGATGTATTTGCCTCCCAACACTTTCGTGTTGATCTTTCAGAAATTAAAATCCCAATCTGCGAAATAATTAAAACGTTTGGTGTCACTCACCACTGATGATTCACTCATTATCACACATACATTATCTATTCCATGTTACACTGACAGAGTGGTTTGTGCTCAGTGCTCATATTGACTCATGTTTGCACTAAGCTAATTCAATACTGTATCCTATTTTAAATTTTTAATCTAAACAAAGGTCTAGACGGTTCAAAACTATCTGCCAAGGTCATACCTTGTTCTATGCTGTCTACAGATTAATTGGATTAAACCACTTGTTCGTTCACTATCTCTCCCTACATCCGCATTATTCTGCCTTTTTTCAGCTTCACTGGTTGCTTGTTGAGTAACTCAATGCAAAATTGCAACCTTGACCTTTTTGGCATACAATAACGGTACCCGCCCTCCATCAAGTCTTTGACCACTGCCAATCCCAGGCTGTCTTGTTCTTCTGGAATCCTGGTATTGTTCTTTTCTGATACTGGATGGTTTTAGGAACCTAGGTTCAGCCATAGATATCTACATGGTTCAGCACAGATGTGGGATCATGAGCTATCAGTTGCCATTCCCCATATGTGACTGTGTCTGACAAAACCCCACAAAGTTAAAAAAGTTATATAATTTGTGATAAACACACTCTGAATGAAACCATACATAAAATAATAATAATTAGCTGTAATAAGTAAATAAATGAATAATGGAATTTATCCCATGGTTATCCTTAAGTACTATTGAATATGTCAACCTTCTACCGGGTGTCAAATGTATAACGTAAATTCTTTCAGTTGCTTACTTACTGACATGCAATCACATAACTGTACACATTACTTGATGCATTGTATACATTATCAAATTATTAACAAGAGTTTACAATATTTTATCATTTATTAAATTTATTTTAAAGTTAAAACTAAACCACACAACAACAGTGATTGAATTTATATGATTTGGCATAACAATTTGTAGCTATTTCAATTAGTAACTCATTTTAACCAGATAAAAAAAATTTTAAATAACAATCAAAGCACAAAAACAATAATTATCAAGAAATTACAAGTAATCAAGAAGAAATAATTTCAGTATCAGACCAAGCAATATTAACCAATTCAAATAAAAAAGCAATAAATGACTTCAAGCATGCAAATTAAATAAAACATGATGAAATACAAACAACACAACATGAAAAGAGAATTCAAGCTTGTCAAATAAATAAAAAATTATTGCAACCGGAAACAGTGAGAAGACAATCCACACCATAATCACAAACTTATCTCAAACTTGTAGTCTTAGCACATTAAGAAGTTGATTCATAAACCTAACCAAGGTTACGCATTATGTCTGCAAACTGCTGACACCATTAGACAGTGACACCTGCAACCATTAGTCAGAGTCTGGTGATGAGGGATACAAATCATTTGAACGATGTCCACTTATGGTGTCCAGCGGCGATCTGCTCTCCGATCGACTGATCAAGCTGAACTCTTAGTCCCTCGCACACGGACTATTATTAAGCAGCGGCGGTCTTTTTCGGTTGCTGGCCCTAGGACCTGGAATGGGCTCCCTGCTGTGCTTCGCCTAGTGCCTAGAGGTCACACCACATAGTATGTTCTTTGCTAACTTAAAGACTGCCTTATTTAGCCGTGGTTGGACTGGGAGCGCTTCTGAGTAGATTACCTTGAAGGGGAGCTATATAAAAACTCCTTAATAATAATAATAATAATTGCGGGGCAGCTCATGAAACATTTTTCTGTTTTAATTCACACCTGTTCAGATGCACAATTTAGTCAGAAATACCTGCAGCTCTTTCAAGCTTGCTTAAAAATATGCAATATAACAGTTCACTGACAAAATCTAAACACATCAAAAACAATACCACTTAGCAGACAAAACATCTGTGAACATTAACAGAAAGTGTTTTTAAGAGTGTAATAATATTCATTGATATGCTGCCACTTGACTGTTTCACACAATTTTTAGATCACAGTATTACAGCACATGACTGCCCATCACATTTAAAATGAGCATAGCCTTTTGCATAATTAAATGCGAGCATTTCAAGTCACATGTCACAGAATAGCACAAAAAACACCAGAGTATTTAGCTTCCCCAATCAAACTTTTTGGCACACAGCATATCGATAGCCAGTAAAATTTTGGCACAATGTGTAAACATTATACATACCTGCTCAACATAACAAAATTTTTAAATAAAAGTCTGGCACAGCATGCAAATATAAAAACTGGTTGTTGTGTCCATACTGGATCCAAACCAGTATTACGCACTTTCAGCACCAAGAATTGGTCCAGTATTAAGTACTTTTTTAGCACAAAGATTTGGCATATATCAAGAAAGTCTAAACATACACATTGTACAGCCTGTCCTGTCTCTTGGACAAGACTCACAGCTGAGATATTTTCACAGGATATTTCCACTGCCTGAGTATGTATGCATTTGGATTCACGTGGGCATAATGAACACAAACCCTATCCATAACTTGGCAGACTATAATGAAACAAACGGTGTGACCTAATTGCTTTCATGTTATTAGCACAAAAAAACATCAAACTAACATTTACCTAATTGCTGATCGCTGAGGCACTGGGCCATATACCCATCTCATCAACTCATTATTCCATAACTCACATCCTACAGCTGCCACCTAAGACAACAGTAGCATTATGTTGAATTATGTCTGCTGACTAAAACCCACAATACATCCATGCAAAAAAGCCTTAAGAGAAGTCTTTTCAGCGCATGTGTCGTTTTGTCCCTGTTTTCATTCCATGTACCTTCCACTGCTAAGGTATTTTTGTTTTACATCCTACATTCCTCTTTTCCATTCCTTCATCCACTCTTTAGCATCTGTTTCAGCTCCCTTCTCATCCCCCATCACCTTCTGTAATCAGTCTGCCGTATCTTCGGTTGCTTGCACTGTCTCCCTTTTTGTTCCATCCATCTTGCTCTCTCTATTTCATTAAATCATCATCTCCTGCCCTTCTGCTACTTCATTCATCTACAATGCCCTTTCCTTCATATCCTTGTTTACCACTGTCTGTCTCTGTCTGTCTTTCTCAGTTCCATTAGTACAGGAAACTCTCAAAAGAAATATTTCCACAAACATTGATTTATGATACATTGTTTAAAAGCACCCCAAAAAACAACAAGTGCTTAATCATGATTGAAACACTCTAAATGTATAAACATATGATAGTAATAATTAAATAAATAAACTGGCAAAAACGCCACACAACCAACTAGCCACACAACCAACTACAGAATCTTACCAAGTACATCACATGCAAGTGGAACACAACTCTCAAATGAACAACCTAACATTAGAACTACTTGGCAAAGCGAGCACAACAATTCAAACTACGACGGAACATGAGGGTGTTCCAAAAGAAACAATCTAACATCAAAAACCAGACATATTTACAAGAAACCAGTGCAGCAAAATCTAAGCCTTGCATATTGACAAAACCGAGAAGTTGAAATCATTTTACCTGGAAGAAGTCTTAACTTGGAAAGTTACGAAAGATGGAATATCTGAACGAGTGTCTAAATTACACTGGACGATTTAAAGATGAACCAAACGAGGTTCAGTCATTAACCCGTTAACCCGTTAACCGAAAGTTCTGCGATGGCTGGACAATTCTCTCCAGTACAAAACTTCTCAGATTCCAACAGCAATTCGTCATAGTGCAGTCGCGAAATTCCACAGAATGAATCGAACGTTTGCAACCAGTGGAGCCGCAAACAGCATCACTTGGAACGATTCCCCTGCGAGCTGAACGGCCTTCCAGAGGTCGCATCCTCTGCCCTTGGAAGTGAGCTGTAGATGAGCGTACCACCACGACCGCGCATAAACCGGAACTGACGTGGAGGTCTTGGGTCACGTCCGTTTTCCAGGTCTGCCACTCGTGCAGACAGTGCCAGCTTCTGTTGGATCGCCATGTGGAGAAGTCGGTTCATGGTCTTCCTCTCGTTTTCGGCAGCGGAAAGCTGGCGTTGGAGCTGCTCTATGGTAGTTGCATACTCGTCGCAACGCTGAGCAAACATCACCCGGAGTGAAGCAAACATAGCTGCATCTTCCTTGAGCACCTTGAGCTCATTTCTCAGACGAGCTATGTTGCTCGCGATGATGGCCTTGTCGTGGTCATATCGCTGTTTGAGGTTGGTCATGGCTATTTCTGCGGTGACTTTATTTGCTCGCAGTACATTGCGAAGCGTCATCACGTGCTCGCGCTTGGTAACGAGCATCGCTCGCAGCTTGCTCACCTGCTCCTGCAGCTCACCGACCTCCTCAGACCCGTTTGTCTGTGACCTCTGTCGTGACAGCACAACTGTATGCTCAACCGCACGCGATGTACATTTCACCTGCTCAGCAACCACCTCTGCCAGTTTGTAGCAGGCTATGTACGCTGCTACTGGCTTCTCATCAACCTGATTCGTGCCATCGCCATCAGCATCCACAGTGGATGCTTCCTTACGAGGACTCAACTCCACACTCGGTGGTTTTTGTACGCTCATATACTCTGCCATCACTTTGTTTGGAGTCTCACAGTTTGCATCGCATGCCATGTAATATAGCTGAATGAGCTCCTCAGAAACCTTACCAAGGGTCTCCTGCACAGTCCCAAGACTAGCACCCATCTCACTGATAAAGTCCTTCTTATCGGCAACTTCCACCTCTAGTTGTTTTATCTTCTCTTCAAAGTTCTTCTTCATGTCCTCGTGAATCACCTGCTGTTCCAGTTCACTGGCTCGAGCGTGAAGCGTCTTTACTTCTCCCTCCAGCTGAAGGATTTTCTGAATTGCAGCCTCGTATGTTGGATACTGCTTTGTGAGGACTTCGAGATGTGGATGGCTGGCCACTAGACTTGCCACAACCTTTACCGACGACTCCAGATCAACTTTCAGCTGGTGAACCTTCTCACTCTGCTCCACGATCTCTTTCTGTGCCGATTCCAGGCGATTCTTTGCCTCCTCCAGTGCCACTTCGAGCCCAGACTTCTCTTCTTCCAGCTTCTCGAGCATCTGCTCAAGAGCAGTGATCTGGCTCAAGTGCACCTCCGAGAATAAATCCCCTCCACCTCCAGACCCCACTTCTCCAGGCATCGCTTTTGACGATGAAGCCATATAGTCAGCCTCTATCTTCTTAATTGTTGGATTGTCTGGGTCCTCAAAGTCTATCTTTGTTCCATCTTCGGAGCCATTGAGCTCGACCGAGCCCAGACCAAGCGATGCAAGCGTATGAAGAGCAAACATCGACTCCGATGAGATTCTCTGATCGAGCTCCCTCCTCATGGCACTCCGCTGCTCACGCTCGTGGTGCAGCAATTCGAGCATCTCCTGGGAGTTTCGCTCGACGATTTCCTTCAAATGGTTGAGTGACTCGACCTCGCAGCTGAGCTCCTCAACCTGCTCACGAAGCCGTCGGCTTTCTTGCTTCAAGACCTCAAACTCCACCTGCGATTGTCTCAGCTGGAGCATCTGCTTCTGAAGCAGGATGTTTTCCTCCTCTAGCTCAGAATAATCGGCCATTGTCTGAGCCTCACGTAGTTTCAGCTCTTTGACCTCCGACCTCAGCTGCTTCCTCTGAGTCACAACCTGCTCCATCTGGTGAGTAACCTCCGTCAGGTTGTGCTCGGCCTTCTCTTTCTCTACATTTGCAGTCTCCAGCAACTGTCGAACATTCTTGAGTTCCACTTCCAGTTCCCCAATTGAGTTGCGGAGCACCTCTTCCTCCTGCAGGAAATCTTCTTCATGGGAAATTCCCAATTCGCTCACTTTTCTCTGACGTAGTTGTGTTCTGAACAGTGCCTGTAAAACATCATACAATACAACAATCTGTAACTAACAGAGAACAGTGCTCACTACACGGAATGTAGTCCTTAACAGACGAAGATGAGTAGTTGATAACAAACATAGTAGAAGTGAACTACACAAAATCTATAAAAAGTTACACAACTCCAGCCTCAGGTTCTTTTTAGTTTCCATTTGTTTTAGCCAGAGACATCATCTCAATTTTTTTCCAGGGGACAAACAAATTTTCAAGGGGGCAAAACTTGGCCAGCTTGCTGTTTTCTATTTAGTCTACATGTGCAAAACTGTGGTTAAATGAGGTTAAATGGCCCCCTGTCCCCCAAATGACATCCCTGGTTTTAGCCCAAGATCATCTTCCTGAAACTTCCTTGCTTCACACTTCTTACCTTCCCCATCACTTTACTATTTCCAAGTAAGTTTTTCTCTTCCCCTTTATATTTACCACAACCATCTAGTTTAGTAAGTTAGTTAGTCATCCAGACACTTGACACAATGCCTTTTAAGCACCTCATGAGAGTGTCACCTACTTCCACCTACGCCAGTTAAGCAAACAATGCTCGAATACTACAAAAGTCATCACACGATGAGTCCATACAAAGGAATCCCATCAACAATGAACGCTTGACACCATATTCAGAGCTCCTGGATTAACGACAAGTGGTAGTGTCTGCAGTAACACCTCTGCTCAGCAGTCCCTCATAAACAGTAGATGGCGCAGTGTCCATGCATCCCTCGAGCCACTGAGTCCATGTAGAGCAGGAATTCATCATGGTCTGCTAGCAAGTAGGCCAAAAAGTCACCAGTGATCAACAGGTCACTCCATAGGTACCCATTCATCTGTTGAGACAAAACTTACTAGGCTGCATACAGCATGTGTAGGTCTGTAGATCATAGCATGTAAACCAGGATTGTGTGCGTAAAGAGGGATAATGCTGAAAATGTCAGTGTTTAGTGCTACACTGCAGTTCTTGTACGGTGTGTTAACCAATAAGGCATGCTAAGTTAACAGTTTTGGGGATATACCACTTCGTGTCAAGCAGATTTACACTGCGAGCATGTAAATGAGACCACGCTGTACTACTTCATCTTTTTTATTGTCTAAACTGCTTCCACTCTATGACTTCTTGGTCTGTGCACTAGTTCTGCCACTAACTTATTAGGTTCAGAGGTTCTCACACCTTTGAGAAGTATCAAAAGGTGCTACATAAATGCGTAATCTGTCCTGAACACTATGGGCAATCATCATTATTCAAAGTTCTATTAAGTGACATCATTCTGTGTGCCGGTATCATGAGCAAAGCAGCAGCCACTTGCACTGGCTTCCTCTCTCTGCATGCATTAAATTCAAAATCCTCTTTCTGGTCTTCAAGGCACAACGAGGTCTTGCACTTAAATATCTAGCGCCGATGTATTACTCCGGCCTTTTTCAGCCTCCTTGCATCGTATTATACCAATTTTATCTCACCACCAAAGGTCACACATTAGCCATACAGCTATCAATTTTTTAAAATTTTGGTGGTAATTGGATGAAATCTAAACTTCACACGTAATGTATAACACCACAGACAAATTAAGTTGGTAGTCATGAATGCTGCTAATGCAGATGCTTCGATTTGTTTAAGTTTTGCTGTACGCCCACTTTCCCACAGTTTACAAGCGCCTCATTTATTTCTTTATGAGCCATGGTCCTCTAAACATAGAAAATGCATTGCATTTTGTCTTCACTATTAATCCTATCTTGTGCCTTCAATCCGTCAATGGAGGAAAACCATGAGCGTATTTAGGGGTGGTTTTACGGGTTCAACCCACCCCAAATAAATGCATTACTGTTGTTGAAAACTAAAAATGTAGAGAAATACGACAATTTCCAATGGAAACCCCCAATGAAAACTTAAACCCCCTCTGAAATTATTTCCTGGCTACGCCTCTGAGAAAAACTAACTTCTTTAGATGTGATTTCCTTCAACCAGCGCTATATGAATGCTCGCTTACATTAGATTACATTAAATTATGAATACGTGTACGAGAAATGCAAGAACTGACGTCTTTGGTAGACTTGAGTTCCTGCCTTGCTGCTTCGTACAGTGACTCTAGATGGTCATGGTCTGCCTGGAGGGTGTCCTTCTGCTGGAGAACGGCCAGACCGTAGCGCGCCGCTTGCTCCAATTCCGACTGCAGCCGTTCCACCTCTCCACGCAGTTCGTCTACCAGATCGCCATACCCTCCTGGTCCAGGGTTCGAAGTCATGGTCCCGATATAATTTATTTTGACTAGAAAAATACGTCTAAAAAACACAATTTTACACAAACTCAAGGCATACTCGGGGCAAGATGATCATAACACAAACTACATTTTGGGAGAGTTTACACTCAATGACGTTCCTGCAATTGGTTTAGCACTGCCACCTTGTAACTAACAGCATTTTGCGATCATAATCTCGAAATTTTTAGGCTAATCTACAACTGATGTTTCTGTTGGGAATATCCACTGATACAATGAATACGCATTATTGCCAATATAGCACAAAAAACTCATAAACGAAAAATGAAAGCAGCTGCTATAATAGTAAAACTGTAATTTAAACGGGGGGTGGGGGCGATAATAATAATAATAATAATTAGCGCATTGGATAACATCTTTGCACAGAGAGCGAGAGGTACTGAGTTCGAGCCCCCGTTGGGCGGATATGCTTTGTAGGCTGCATATTAGCGCCGTGTATTGCAGGCTGTCTGTTCTGTTAGTACTTAAGATTTAAAAATGCATAACATGTAAATGTACAGCGCAGTGCGTTTGTCAGGCGCTTCAATAAAGAAAAGATTATTATTATTATTTTAACTTGCCTTACGATAAGATTGGTAAACGAAGCTTCTCGGACAGCCACATTTATTGACTGCATCATGCATAGTGCTCTTACAGCGAGTCATAATTATGCTGACCAGATAGCCTGTGGGCCCACGAGTGTGGCTTTGAGAGTTCGACCCTTAGCAGATAATTACGTAGTGTAATTAATTGACAAAACAATGTTTTATCATAATGGTATCGTATTAAATGCTTTTGAGAATATAGAACTCAATAAATTATTATAGTGTCTGCCTTGTCTTCAGAGACTCCGTTAATTTTTTAATGGATACCAAGATTGAAGTATAGCGCCAAAATGTTCATGAACCCTCACTAGCTTGTAAAGCATCCCCAAGCAGTGTCACGTGACGAGCTTGTAGCGTTTTTCAAGAGTTTATTAAAATTCTGTAAAAATACAATATCAGTTTCTTAAATTTAAACAAATATTTAGCGGAATGGCTGATGACGCGGTTGAAGTAAGGATGTACCTTTTTAATGTTTGTATTTAAATGGTTAAATGCGATTTTTGCCAGAAGTACTTTAATTATCGCTCAGTGCTCGAGTATGTCAGAGGCAATTTGAATGGGCAAGCATTTAGTCATTCAGTATCGGGTGCGTGTATTTTCTCCCGTAATTTTAGGTGTCCTGAGAGTAGGTTAGGGTACGGTAAGGCGTCGTGAGGGTCGGTTATGGTCAGGGTTAGGCGTTAGTGCGCGTCTTTAGAAAACATCGTACCTTCCGCGCAGCATGCCAAAAGATACCGTCCGACGCCCGTAAACTTACGCACCCCGATACTAAATGCTTGCCGAAAATTCTTCAATGCATGGCGTATTATAGAACACGCAAGATTCACAGTTTCAGAACCACAGTTGTGAAAATGAGCATGGTGTTGAGTCCTTGGAAGCCTACATCTCCCAGTTTAACAGTTAAATGCTCTGCATTCTAGTTCTTGCACGCCTAGTTTTGTACCACTTTAAAACGGTACAAACCTAATGAAGTGGCTGCTAACTGAAAGGTTTCTTTTGTTACTAATGTATGCCACTTCTGAAGTATCGGAACCAAAATTCAGTAACACGCAGCATGTAGGCTCCAGTACAGGAATCTGCTTTATCAAAGAAGTAAATTAACAACATAAGGTCTAACTAAATTTGGTTAGTCAGGCAAAGATGGCAGCTGAACTGCCAGTTGATCAGTGATTCACAGTATATGCTAAGGCTGCCAAATTTTGATTTTGCCAATCCGGGACACCCGCTTAGTCACTCGAGTCTTGAATTTACCCCATCCACATCACCGTATGTAATGAATGTTGTGTCAGCCTAATGTAGGATCTAGTCTACTGAAAATAGTCGCTAAAAACTGCAATTAAATCATCAAAAGACAAGATTCACTCTACGCACGGAAGTGTTGTTGTCGGATCATTCCATAGAGGATAGGATCCGACAGATGCTAAACGAACTACCTTCTATTCTATGGTCACTCTGTAAAATCTACCATGGCTGGTTGTTTGAGTTTAATGTGCAAAAACAAGAACACCATTTGGTGAAGTGGATATTTACACCAAATCCGTCACAATTTGGGATCAACCTGGGACATGGGATGCACAAGGCGTTTCTGGAACTGTCCCGGGACGGTTGGCAACCCTAGTATATGCACAAACTTTACACATATTCTGAAGCAAACACTTGAACAAAATAGAGAAATATTTACAGAACAATAATTAGGTTTATGTAAGCTTATTGGTGCTTTGGTGTTGTTTGTGTTTTGTGGTGTTGTTTACTGAAATATTTCTGTTTAGCCTATAGCTGCAACCACGGTTGAAGAACCTCTTGACTTGATTCGACTGAGCCTTGATGAAAGGATCTATGTAAAAATGCGCAATGATCGTGAACTGAGAGGCAGGCTTCATGTGAGTGTTCAGAACATTTTCAATAATCTAACTCATGACTGAGTCATTCCCAATTTTTATTCGTGTAAAACTATTTAATGTTGTCCGTGTTATTCAATTTAATTTGTTTTTCATTGCTGAAGAAACCTGGAATGTCTTCAGGACTGTTTACCTGAAGATTTTAGTGGCATGATAGCATAGTGCTATACTGTAAATCGTGAAGTAGGAGGTTTCATTCCCAACCAGGGCAGAATGATATTTAAGCCTTTATATGCCACATGTGCAAAATGAAATTGACAAACTTTAAGCCTAGAGCAGAGGTGCAGAAAGGCGACATTGTAGGTTTGTTTACTAAATCAGTTGACATTAGCGAACAAGTGGACTTTGTAAACAAGTGCACTGTTAATTAGGGCAATAAATCAGAGATAGTTTCCCATGGATGATTTGTACACTTGTGGGATGCTTGCAGAGATATTAGATGCAAAAGTAATTGATTTTCTCATGGTTACTAGCCAGTTATTGATGGCCATGGCAAGTGAAGATGACATTACATGTGCAATTTTCAGGACCCAGATGTCAGTGCTTCAAAACAGTTACTGATAGGGCTATGAAAGTTTTAGTATAGTTAGTAGTGTTCATACTAGCAATCTAACAGACATTTCCAGTAAAACTGAAGATGAAATTCAGGGTGGTAGTGCCACACCAGCTACGCTAGGCTTTGATGTTGCATTGACCTACAACAAAAATTGATTGAAAGATGTCAGTGAATGCATGAGCCCACTTGTTCACACCAGTGAGTCAACTGCATGTGAAATTTTTTGCTATTTCAACATTTTGCATCACATTGTCAATAAAGTGAAAATGAAGTCGTTAATACTTCATACTCATAGAGTTGACTGGCTAATGGGATGAATTACTTTAATGGCCAATGATGTAGCATTTGTTATTATTGTTTCTGATGATTTTTCTATCAGGATATTACTATATTTTTCATGATTTAGTGATTATTGGCATGCTTTTTCTTGAAAGGCTTATGATCAACATCTGAACATGATCTTGGGAGATGTTGAAGAAACCGTGACAACTGTGGTGATTGACGAAGAGACGTATGAAGAAATCTACAAGGTAGAGCAACACTGGAAACTATGGATAGACTTGTTTATGTTGTTAGTTAAGGATGCTGGCAGTTCACATTTTTCATAGAAAAGAAATGTGAAGATTTTGTGTAATGTTATTGTATTAAGCTTTATTTAATTAGATTTTGTGAAATTTGAACTTTAGGCTTTACTCACATGTTATCTATTCAAGAAACTTCAAATGCAAAACAGAAAACCTAATTCTATTCTGTAGCCGTCTGATAATTAACACCTAGATGGTGGACCCGGTGGAAGGACAGTATGGAAAGAGCAATTTAAATACAGATTAACAAGGGGAGGAGGTCATGCTAATGCAGATTCCACATCTAGATTTGGTACATACAATCGTCCATTTAGTACGTAGCAAAATTGTGCCTTAAACACCAACTTAGCAACCCCCTCTGCGTACGTACGCTTGACACGCACCCCCCATCCTATAGAACGGTCTATATCCTGACTGAATATGGCAGGCGGTCAAACTGTGGGAACTCCGTGCACAGCTGCAAGACAGTTAATAACAGTCAGAGGTAAGGGGCATACAAGTGTGTGGTCCTTTCCCACAGCCCTAATTAATTGCCTGATCGCTCAACTGTGACTCATTTGAAGAAAGGCCAATATAGACACACATTTGAAGAAAGGCAATATAGACAGTATTATCGAGGTTTAGCCCCCCCCTTCCTATGCGTACGCAAGCATACGCAATCAGAGGCATTTGGGTTACGTACTAAATGGATGACCCCATACAATTATTTTAGTACAGCCTGTGTCTTAAACACCAACTTAGTCAGTTCAGTCAGACTGTCTGTACTGTCTTGGATCCAATTAGCGTCCCTTTGCTGAACACGGTTTATCTACAGTTAGCCTTATCTGGGCCTTTTACTCAGTTACAGTGAGGACCTTCACTGAAGGGGCTGAGGGAGGATAATGCCAAATGTGGACACAGGGGGTCCAATGGCATCCAATGTACAGTAAGTCAGTTTTCCTATTGAGCACATGTATGTGAATAAGAAGGTGTTTCTCATTTTCAGTTTTAGCACGGAAATGCACAGTTTAGAGTACTGTATATGTCAACAGTAAATAGAAGAGTCTTAGTGTTTAATTAATAACATTTGAGGGGAGCACTGGACTTGACCAATGACCAAGGACAGTGGAGATCGTTCATTCGTACCCAATGCTGCCAGAGGGCTTGTGTCAGGAACTGATGATGAGTGTTTAATTAACAGAGTTCTGTTATGGTATATTGTGCATGTAACAATTTGTGTACAATTAATTATTTATTGTTGTAGAGTACAAAACGCAACATACCAATGCTGTTTGTTCGTGGTGATGGGGTTATCTTAGTGTCGCCTCCGATGAGAACATCAACCTAATCCTTTAGGAAGTGACTGGACGCCTCATTTCTTGTTTGACTGTGTTTATACGAGCTAACTGGAATGTTTTGCTAATGGCAATATGAAATTTAGTTACAGTAATTTCATTCAGAAATTAAATGCTGAACACTTCAAACAGAATTCTGTTGATAAGTTTTTTGGTATTTCTTTTAATACTGCCATGTATTATTATTATTTTTTAATTTTTAGTATTACGGTTAAGGTTTTTATTGGTATGATATTGTTACTACTAAGTTAGTAACTAAAATAATTAATTACTATTACTAAGCTGTAATATTTTGGTTTGCATAAAATGTAATATTTAATTACCAATTTTATGTCAAGGAAGGCTCCTCAGTTTAAGTTAATCATGCTACGTGATTGCTACCAATTCTTTTCATGATTTTTTAAAGGCTAAGTTTGTTTTGTTTGTTTAAAAACCAGGTTTTTTTAGAGTTTATGATTAAAATTTGTGCCACTGTTTGTATCCTGTTGTTGACATTGTCAATGTATTCTGACTTGCCTGGAGTTTTTAAGCATAGACTATGTATTGTCTTGTTCTAGGCATTGCAATTAACCCCTCCTGAAATTTCATTTCTGTTGCAAGAAGTCTTGATATGTTGTCTGACAGATGATCATGACAATGTGCTGAGGATATTACAGTGCATGGTTTTTCTTGTCTGTTTTTCTAACTTTGATATTTCCAAGAATTACCCTAACTGTGAAACTCATTATTAATACAACTGAAAAGGGAGGTCATCGGTCAGTTATTTCAAGACACCTAATAAACCTGGTGCTCATTAATTCAAGGATATATATTGTAATTAGAACTTAATTAGCACTTGAATACATCCATGTACTGTCTTGACGTTTTAAGTGCTGCTTTATGTACACTAAACAGGAGAATTTTCCTTTGGACTGCACGGAACTCCAGCCTCACAAACAGGAGACTGACAAGCTCTTAACATTTATCATTAACGTTAATAGACATTTGACGCAGTGGGAGCTTGATGCCTGCAGGGGTGGACTGGGCCGCCGGGACACCGGGAAGATTCCCGGTGGGCCGCCAGGACCGGTGATATAATAATTTAATCAATTTAGTACAGATGATACAGGTTTTTTTACAAAAAATTGCGGCATCGGTTAACCGGTTTTTAGTTTCGGTTAACCGGTTTGTAAATTAACTGAAAAAGAGCAATGCATACTTACTTACCTACAGTGCTCCGTACAGCCAGCGGCCGCCATGTTAGATAAGAATTTACATCTTCCATTCTACTTCCGGCGTCTTCCACTGAGTTTGTTTTGATAAAATTTCTTTTAAATTTGTTAGTTAGTAATAAGTAATATTAATTAAATAAGATATGTTACGGTTATGAGTGATATAAATCCGAAACGTAAATGTAAAGGTGGTGCGGAGAAAGTAAGAGATAAGAAACTAAAGATTCTTGGTAAAGATGGAGCTAAATGCCGAAATCTAGTCGATTTATTTAAAGCCACTCCAATTCAAACTGAAGACACCAGCTCTCAACAAACACCTTCTGCAAGTAAACAACCCGACAAATTTTGCAAAAAATGTCCTGTTTGCTGCTTTTCTGTACTACATAAATACAGTTTCTATGGGCAAGCATACAAGCATCTCTTTAGTGCATATAAACTTTTATTGACTCTGTCGTCTACCCAAGTAGCTTGTGAGAGATCTTTCTCTAAATTGAAATACATTAAGAATCGCTTGCGAAGCTCATTGTCATCTACACACCTTGAAGCTTTTATGCTTATGTCAACAGAAACCGATGTTTTAAGTGAACTGAATAATGACACAATTATAGATCATGTAGCCGAAATGGCACCCGGCTTAAAGAAGTTGCTAATACTATAAACAGCAATAATACCATCACAGTGAGTCCGAATAAATTGATTTATAACTTGAGTTGACGCATTCTTAATATTTTATATATAATTATAAATTATATATGCGATTTATCGTTTTTTGTTATTGCATAATGTAATTTGTAAAGTGACCCATGACTTTGGAGGTCACTGGCCCTCGGGTATGCATGAAAAAATGCACAAAGAAAATAAAAGTCATGAAGTTAGGGCCGCTTTTTGTTTTTTTCCCGGGCCGCTTGAACTCCCCAGTCCACCCCTGGATGCCTGTAAGCATCAACAAGCAGTTTGTCCACAGATGTAATTACAGCAATTTTAGTGTAGACTTGGTTACCGTGTGATAATTATTTATAGTTAGTGTGAGAGTCTAGTGGTTAGCATCCTGGACTACCCAGAGGGTGGTGTAGTTTAAAACCCGGCCAGGACAGAAAGATATAAAACTTTGATTTCACCAGTCTGGGCAAACTAGGCTATTAAACTATTGGCCATACAATGTTGATGGGAAGATTAGCCGCCTGCACTTTATGCCAAAGCCAAAAGTGAAGACCGTGGCTGGGTTAGCTTAATGTACTGCCCTTCCTCTGCTGTGAAAGTTTGGGGCCTACTGCAATCACCTGTGTTTCGGAATGGGCTGCAACGGAGGATACAGCTTAATGGCTCCAGGTTTTACCATTTGTTTCATTCTTGTTGTTCTATAATTACGAAGGATGTTCATAACCTACTTATAAATTATGCATTAATTGCGGTTAAATAGTTGAAACACGGTCAAATAGTGCGTCAGGGTTGCAGTGAACCAGGATCCTGTTCCAATAAGAAGCAGTGGCGTACGGAGCTTAAATGCCGCCCGGGGCGACGGCCGAAAATGCCGCGCCGCGCTCTTAATTTTGGAAATTTCCGGAAAATTTTCTTTATTACTTCCGCTAAAATTTCTGATGACCTTTTTTTTGCTTTTCCCCTCTTATACTATCATTGTCGGAGAAGCCGCCCTGTCCTCCGCCTGTGCCACCCCCCTCATTACGCCACTGTATGCTGTTTACTGGATCACTTTTCTTCCTTTCCTTCCTTCTTTGTCTACTTTTTATTACTTTCTCTTATACTTTTTCAATTTTTGTCTGCATTCACTCCTTCTTTTATTTTTCTTCAACCCTATTTTGCCGCCCCTGCTCAAGTGCCGCCCGGGGCGACTCGCCCCCCTGCCCCCCCTCGGTACGCCACTGATAAGAAGTCATTGTAGTCGTGTTATTGGCTGCTCCTATCGAATTAAAAATAAGTAAACAACATTCATACACCCAATCCTAGCCAATGGAAGAAACGAACGAGAGAGAGAGAGAGAGATAGATGGACAGAGACAAAGAAAGCGACAGAACTATAAATGCTCTACATAAAGGACGTTATTCACGTGCGGGAACGATCGTTCCCAGTGCGACCACTCCTTGGGATGTTTCCCAAGATCTTGAGATTTTAGGGTTGACTTGGGATCTGGGGATTTTGCATAGCAATCTTGGGATTTTTCTAAGGTCTATCTATAGACTAGGGGTGTTAAAGGCTTGGTTTTGGTTTTTTAAACAAAACAAAACAAGAAACCGTAAAATTTGGTTTTTGTTGTTTTTTTTTCACAAATTTTGAAATTATGAATGCCAAAAATGGCGTCTCTTCAAGACTTCAACTCTCTTGGTCTTTGTTAATTTCGTTATAATTATGACATTCTGTTTCCTACTGTTCTAGTAAATTTTCATTTATGCATCTGATTAATTTGAACGGTATTATGCCATTTTATGAGTTTTATGATCCGAAATAGGAAAATCTTTGGTTTCAAAAAACCAAAAGACAACTTTTCATTTTGAAAAAACTCAGTTTTTGGGCCAATCTTGGGAATTTTCTGGCAAGATCTTGGGATTTCAGAAAATCGAGAGTGGGGCGGGACCATCGTTCCCATAAAAACAATGTTGTGATAGCTGGTCATGTGAGTTTCGAAGCGCATGATATAATAGTTTGCCGCACCTACTGTTATTATATGCAGTAGTTCCGGGCAGTCTCCTTTTAAAGTTCTGCAACACTTCTGAGCTACAGTTTCTTTCTCGGACGATTGATTATGGCCAGGTCGATGCTGGTTTTCGCCCTGCTGGTGGCAGTTGGCCAGTGGGGAGTGAGGGCAGACACCCCTGCCAACTGCACTTACGAAGAGGTTCGAGGACGCTGGACCTTCTTCGTCGGAGAGGGAGGCCACACCAACAAAATCGACTGCTCAAAAATGGGTAACAGCCGCGATTTTTGTGATTTGGTAAACATTTTGCGGTTGGTTTGTGGAGTATTGTTTTGTTAAGGTAAACTAATCGCCAATTTACTACACGCCCCTTTTAGCGTTAGTCATTTAGGGTCTCGAACCGGGAATTTGACTGAAGCATAAACTTGACAATAACAAGCCAACTACTTAGTCTTTCCTAATTTGTTACAAGCAACGACCTCGGGAAGCTTATAGAATCGGGGGCTGAAGGATATAGTGTGTAAGTTTACTGGGGTCGTGAGTGTCGGTTAGGGTCAGGTTAGGAGTCGTGAGGGTCGGTTAGGTTCAGGGTTAGGGTTAGTGTCGTCATTAGAAAACCTGGTACTGCTCTGCCTAGGGACCCGGAATTTCATGTCGGCGGGCCTGCTTCAGCCCACGATACTATAAGTTTGCCACGACCTCTTATATATAACAAGGCCCACCAATGAGCTGTTGACTTTTATACCCTAGGATTTAAACCCTAAATGTGAAGGAGAAAGGCATTATATTACTCCAAGTATATACAAAGTGGTGATTTTTGCTATCTTAAATGTGGTTTATATGTTTTTAAAATAATTTGTTGTATACACGTTAGAAAAAAATACATAGGCATTTTGATGCCAATTGATGCTGAGTTGTTGGATAGTAATGTAATGTAAATGTAATGTAAATGTTGAGAAAATTTCTCAGCGCCCACAAAGCCACGTCAGGGAGAGACCAGCTTATTCACCGATGCTATATCAAATCAAGTCCGCAATAGCCAAACTCCTCTGTTCGTTTCGGTGCCAGGTCAAAATCCGGGGAGGTCAAGCCGATGCTTAATAAATGCGCAATAATAATAATGATATAATTTGGAAATGAATTCACATAGAAATGGAAAAGCAGTCTGTTCACGGGTGAGAATGACCATTACAGAATGTGCGATGCATTCTGTGTGTAGGTCCAGTCGCATACAAGTACCACATCACATTAGACTTTCCAGATGTTGTTACTGACGAGTTTGGAAATAAAGGCTTCTGGACTCTCATCTACAACCAGGTGATTAACATATTCCCAGTTTAACATATCTTTCTCATTGATAGCATTGTGGCAGTTAGTTCTCGGTAGGACCTCGTGCTGCTTAGAAAGTAATCGTAATCGTAAACTCAAGACGTCTAGAGCGCCCACAAAAGCAAAGTCGCGGGAACTAGCTTATTCACGGGTTCTTTTTTGGTCCAATTTCTCTTTCTTATATCATGCCTTAGTTTAGTATGATTCCTGATGCAATGTGAGGAGAAATCCCAGATTTAATTCTGCTTTAGAATATAACTTCATCAAGACTCAACCAGGGCTGTAGGTAAATTAAACTTTCCAGGTGTCCTGCTCCTTACTCAATCAGTACCTAATTACTGTCTATTGTATAAGTACAATACAATTGTTTTATAAAACTGCATTGAAGCAGTGTGGCCTCATTTTCATTGGAGTGCAGGTGAATACCATCATCAGCAACCCTGCACATGTATTACATCAACTACTGCCTCCCATGAAAACTGTTTCATACAGTATTGCCATGCGCTACGCCCCAGAACCCACAATAGAGTAATACCTAAGGCAAACTCTCTATCTCGTAAAACATTTGTCACACGGATGCTTTATACTTAATTTTTTTATATTTGATGATCTTTGTACACCAAAATGCGGTTAGCAGTTGGTTTTTCAAAAAAGATATATACTTTCTTACTTGCTTAATTCCACTATATAGCATGTGTAAGTTTTTACTGCTAAATGCTAACTACGCCGGAAATTTGTACCATGTTACTACAAGTTTATTTTCTATAGCTGAGCTAATTTTGGGATGCATGTCTCCAGCTGTTATATCAGAATTCTTGTTAAAACTGAGCTTGTTATAACAAGTCTACCTTTCTTGATTAGAAGGTGTCCTAAAGTCCTCTGTATGGAGATATCTTTGACTAGTTACTACTGGAACATGTAAGGGTACAATACAGTAATTTGAGTGAGTTAAGAGTGCCTGTAAACCTGCTGACTGACTGTGGGCATTTGTGCCTAGTTCCCACTTATTCAGCAGTTGTAGCTTAGCATATATTTTTTAATGCATTAGCTCCTCCTTGTAAGCTATGGCTTCTTTGGGTAAATGGGTTACTTGGTTTATCCCTGCACAATGTGCTTAATATTTTAATCAAAAAGCATTACAGTCAAACTCAGAGAACTGTAACTCTGGCAATATGCATGTTTGAAACCAGTGTTGTTCAAAGTATTAGATAACTAGATTGATTACTAGATGAAGTGATACAGCCCACTGATTAACCAACTTCAATTGGCCTTGGAGTAATTGTAGCTTGATACATCTGATATATATTATCTTGTCTCCAACTGTCTTTGATCTGGGAATACATACATGGGGTGAAATGTCTTAAGATCTATCATCCTTTATTTCCAAAAGAAGTTTTTGTCTAGTTTAGTTCATTTCTAGTATTCAAACCAGCTGTTTGAAACTGGACACTACTGTGTTTGAGAAGACGACATATAAACAAAGTAGACATACAATGCCATTTGTTGCCAGTTCCATTTGGTGACTCCTCCACCAAAGCATTAACAATGTCCTTAGGCATAATCAGATGTATGCAGTTAACGCCCAAATGTTTCGTCCGAGAAAAACGTTCAAAACGTCCAAATTTTTCGGTGTGATAGGCAAAAGATATGAGCCCTTAGGTCAGGGCGTAAATACGTCCTCTTTTTGACTCTAACGTGGATGTATGCATTACTGTTTCCTATCCCTGTCCCCTTACTGTCTGAAGTTTTGGACTCTGCTCCTTCCTAACCAGCTGTTTCTTGAAGCTGGAACAATGATCAGTAGAGGAAACTGTATTTCAAATACTACTGTGAGTGAGATCCATGTCTGCAATTGTGCACCATGAGTATAATATAGGGGTCTAAATTAACTCATAGCTTCATTGTTGCTCGAATTATACTCGGGAGTGTATGCAGTGGTACACACTCGTAGTGGACATGGAACCCACATGTCCATAGTATTGCATTGTATTTTATCTGGGCATTTATAAAGCGCCTCTAGCAGTAATGACTATTCAGAGGTGCTTTTTGGGGGGGATTTTAAAATGCCAGATGCTCATTACGACAGTTTCTGAATGTCATGTTGCAATTTTATATCCTCCTTTCGAGTACAGTACAAGTGTGTCTATGTGCACAATTCCTTTGTTTGAAGACACAAAGACAGAAACAATACTGAATTTTGCAGTTGATTTGCTGATTCTGTATTTCCAATAATTCAATTTCTGCTGAGACTATACTAGCTAATGAAATCCTTCAAATAAAAAATTATTTAATTTAATTTATTATGATTATAAAAGGATTCTAAATAAATGTTAATTTATCTTTTAGGGGTTTGAAGTGGTTATTCATGGTCGCAAATTCTTTGCCTTCTCCAAGTATACTGGAACAATGACAAATTCCACAAGTTTTTGTGACCAGACTTTACCTGGCTGGACTCATGACGTTGCTGGGCGTGATTGGGCTTGTTACTATGGAAATAAGAAAGCCTATCTTCCTTCTGCCAAGATCAGTGTTGATGAAGGAAAAGGCTTGGCATTTTCAAAGTAGGTTTGAACAGCAGTATAGAGTCAAAGTTCTGTCCTTTGTAGACTGTAATTGTGATTAGTTAATATGTGATAAATTAAACTGAAAGCGTGAAAGAATGCTTTATGCTGTAGTTTTTATGTTGTAAAGAATGTGTTGCGATTGCAGTTTGTGTTCTGTGTTCTCACTGGCCTCCTGTAAGTTACACAGCTTGCATATTTAAAAAATTTCTTTGGAGTTGTCTCTGCCTTCTGCTTGCACACGTGATATTATATACATGTATATATTGACTTGAATCTTGCAATACCTTAAACCACAACAATACTTGTCTCACTGGTACAAGGTAAAGAAACTTGTTGCCTGTTTCTATCCATTCGTCAAATTCTCTGAATTTTCGTGAGGTTCGGGCTTATTTCATCTCTTTGAGATCATTAATATCCATGTTATAGTCTGTATTCGTGTCTCAGTGACCTTCTGTACCTTGACTGGATCTATTAATTAAACTACAACAATAATGGACGGAGAAGTGCCTGTAGATTGATGCCTTGTTTGAACTGTCGAATTCTGTTCTCTCTGAAGTTACCATAGATTGATGCATTATGTGGCTTCATAATGGGGGCCGTAGATTTTCCATTTTAGATCGTATCGTATCTGAGAATTTGTAAAGCGCCTCTTACAGTACTAGCTATTCAGAGGCGCTCTCAGCGTGACAGCCCTAGGAAATAAGAATGTCTTTAAGCAACGAAGGGATGAAGGTGGGACCTCGACTAAAATTTTACTTCGGATTCAGAGGGGGAGGTCAATCCACATAGAAGGGCCCATGATGGCGAAGGCACGGTGCTGGGCCGTGGCAGTCTATGCCCGAGGAACTAGGAGATCAAGTCGATCCGCAGACCGGAGAGGGCGGGAAGAGACAGCAGATAAAGGTTTGTGCATTAAGTCACAAAGATATTTAGGAGCTAGGCCCAGTTGAGTTCTTAAGACTAAAAGCAGTACCTTGTATTGGATACGAGAGGCAACGGGGAGCCAGTGTAGGACATCAGTCATGTAGGTGGAGATGTGAGAGTAGCGAGGAAGACGAGCGATGAGCCTGGCTGCCGAGTTCATAACCGACTGAAGGGAGGATAAGATTGTCTTGGGAAAACCAGCAAATAGTGAATTGCAGTAGTCAATGCGATAGCAGATGAAAGCATGGACTATGGTTGTAAAGACAGAAGAGGAAACAGATCTTCTGATGGCTCTCAGGCGCCTCAGGTGATAGTAACATGAGCGCATCAAGTGCATAAGGTGCTCGCAGAACGACAGGGTGCTATCAAGGGTGACGCCCAAGTCGCGGACACTGGATGAGTATGTGAAATCGGGATACATTGACTTCAGAAGTGGGAGGTAAAGTTTAAGGAGCTGCTGTTTGGAACGAGATCAATTGAGAGTTTTAGAGGAGTTAAGATTTAGTCGGTTGGCTGACATCCATGTGTGGAGATCATGTGACAGTGAGTCGATCGATGACACATTTCCATATTACCTCTGACAAATTAACACAAAATGTTTGCGTAAGGTGGTGACCAATTCACTGATGGTAGGAACATGACATGAGCTTGTGACCTTTTAAAAAATGTGATATTTTGTCAAGGGTATTGCAATCAATTATCTGTGGAATTTATTGTCAGCTCGTAATTGGATTTGAGCTAATGAGCATGAGAGTAGAGGTTCGGCTTATATCGTTTAAGTGTTGTAAATTAGACAGTAACATGGATAGTGACCAAGAGACATACATACGCCTCTGTCTTGTAATGAAATATAGCCTTCGGCATTTTATTAAATAAGTTTGAGGTCTGATTATACTGGTAAAATGTGTAGTGATTGATGTTTGCAAATTATTAGTGTGGGACTGCCTTTTGTTACAGAGCTTAGGTATTGGACTGAGTTGGGAATGCATGCCTTGTACATTAAACATCTGGATTCGTCTTTCAAACGAGAGTCGGATTCTAAAAAAAATAGGGTGGCACTGCTACATGTGTTCTTTGTTTTGCTTAACAGAGATCCTCAACGTTTATTCATTACTGACTATGAAATGATCTACGATATCAACAAACAGCAGTCGTTGTGGTCTGCTGGCCACTACCCTGAGTACGAAACCATGACGCTTGAAGATCTGATCAACAGAGCGGGTGGTGTCAAGTCGAGAATTCCAGAGTAAGTCTTCAAGACGCAAGTGGTCATTCAGTCAATTTATTTTAGTGGAGATTCATATAGGAACTTTTTCAGGGTACAGTTTGTAAGGAGGGAAAAGGGAATTACTCTGGAACTACTAGTTCAGTTTATCTCCCATTGACAACACTACCCATAGGTGCTGCTGCTGATAGTGACACTGTGACTTCTTCCAGTTTATTTTAAGATCTGGTAGCAGTTAAAAAATAAAATAATTTTTAAATGTAAATTTCAGCCTTGGCCAGGAATGGAAGTTACGTGTTTCCAGTGATACACAGTGACCTAAACAGTTTGTCATCCTTTGATTATAATTATCTTACAACTGTGAACATGATATGTGGGTTAGGAATAGTTAATGGACATTACTAAGTGGGTTGACCATTGGATCTGATACTGGTACCAGGTACTGGACCCTTTTCGAGGCACAGATGCAAAATTGGGTGCAACATGGCAAAACTTTCCATGCAGGCTGTAGGTACAAATTGTGACATTATAGGTGTACTTGCTAAAGCAGTTAGAAGACTTTAAGGAACCTGCATTTGTCCCACATAATAAGTTAACTGTTGGTTGGAGCAATAAATAAGCTATGATTTTCCCATTGTTTATGTGTGCACTTACACGTGGGATAGTTGTGGAGGTAATAGAACTGAAAGTCGTTGATTTGTTTCAGTTTCAGATGTTTATTTAAAAATGCTTTTGCATCCAGACAGATGTGGAGCACTTACAAAGCCGTGTTTACGGACAAAATGCAGGATAAATGATGCACGTGATAAATGACCATGTACTCATACCTTAACTAATATTGTGGTGGGTATTGGCGATTTATTTTGCAGCATTCCAAAACCAGCATTGGCCAGTGACGAGGTGAAGAAGTTAGCAGCAGCTCTTCCAGAGGCATTCGACTGGAGAAATGTCAAGGGCATAAATTACGTTCCACCTGTTCGAAACCAAGGTAAATATTTTTGTATTATTATTGTTCATTGTCAACATGATGCGGGTATGGTGAAATTGTTCGATACTTTGTGATCTTTTTAAAGTCATAAACTGCTGATCATGATTACACTAAATATAGAACTTCAGCAAATATTCCTATAAATTCGTAACCATTTCAAACTTTCAACGTTAACATTTTATTTGAATTATTATTGTCACTGTTATGATTATAAGTATCACTATATTCATATTTTTAACTTTAACCATATCTGTAAGTTATCATTATCAGTGTAAAAATTATCATCATATTATGGAGTCATGTTTTTAGCAAGTGAAGAGAATTGCATGTCAATACGTTTCTGCCAGATTTTTAAAGCATTACTATTATGTGAATTCCTTCAGATAAATGCATGGATTTGTATATGTATATATACCGGGTACTGCCTGCTAATGGCATTGTTTTATTTCTTCTTAGTTCTATTGCACCTGAAACTTGTCATTAACCTGTGTTTTTTTAGCCATATCAAGAACTGTCTTATAATGAGGTCATGTTATAAAAAAACTTATTTTCTGTAGGTGAATTAATTTTTGGTCCTAAGTGCCCAGCCATGTTATATCAGAATCTTGTGTTAAAATGAAGTGTTATAATGTGTCTCCAGTGTACCAGTATTATGTAATTGGAGTAGTAGCAAATCTGAGAACTGGTTTCCAAAGCATTGTATTCTAACAGAAGGGAACTGCTTTTGTGTGTTCTAGCTAGCTGTGGTAGCTGCTATGCCTTTTCTGCGGCTGGGATGAACGAGGCAAGGCTACGAGTGGCAACCAACAACACAGTTCAACTGGTCTTCTCTACTCAGGATGTCGTCGACTGCAGTCCTTACTCTCAAGGTCTGTGGCAGTTTTCTCTGAAAATTGTTTACACTATGGAAAGCCATTTGTGTCAGTAATGAACAAATGATCAAAGTGAGTGATTCACTAATTTGATTGCATCAGTGATGTATCCAATAAAGCCAAGTACTTGTGTTGAAAGTGATTCATTCACTCATTCATGCAGTATATAGCGTCCCTTCAAGGGAACTACTCAGAGGTGCTCCTGACCCCAGCACGGCCAAAACGTAGTTTTAAGTCTAATGAAAAATGCTTCATTAAGAGTCCCAGGGAGCAGGCACAGCTCAAGAGAGGGCATGTTCCAGACCACTGGGCCCACCATGGAAAAAGCTCGACTGCATAGTTGCAGTTCGAGTAAATGGGACTAGAAGTGCTCAGAGCAGAGGGGCAGCAGCCTTGAATACCCGAAGTGGGGCAACAAAGCTCTCGCAGGTAATTGCCATACTAGTGAATAAATTTAGGTTTTGCACAGATTTACTTTAAAAAGAGCTGAAAGAAGCGATTAGAAATCAACGTGTATTAAGGCAAATGAATGACAAACGTCTTAACTCAAATAAATACTGGAGTTTTGAAATTCTGATTGGTTTATGAGATGAATTATTATACTTCTCTTTTAACAGGATGTGATGGAGGCTTTCCGTATCTCATTGGTGGGAAATATGCTGAAGACTTTGGCATGGTGGAAGAGAGCTGTGATCCCTATGTTGGAAAAGGCACTGGTTCATGTGGTACCAAACCATCCTGTGCTCGTCACTACGTCACCCGCTATGAATATATTGGTGGTTATTATGGAGCGTAAGTCATGATTTTATTATACAGTACAGATGCTTTTATGTGGAGTTGTTGGGTGGAAAAACTGACCCAACCATTCATCAATAGATCATGGGTTATGAGGGCATGTGTTGAACTGAAATACTGTACTGTAGGATTTATGTAAGTCTTGGTGTAGCTAGATAGCTGAAAGACAGAGGCTGTCTAGTGTGAAAGCACTTGCGCTGTAGCCTGCTACTAGATATTTTGTGTAATTAATTTAAAAGCCACATGGCTCTGTAGATATGGGCAAAAGTGATTGTGGTTTAATACCACACAGTTTATGTTTCTGACTAAAATTAACATCTAACTCTTCCACACTTTAGGGCTTTTTCAATGGCCAGTGGCGATAATTTTATTGAATTTAGTCTGAATATAAAATACTTGGATCAGATATGTTTCGATATGACTGATTACTTGATGTACACAATTCTAGTAGATCTATTCTTTTCATTAATTAATTAAGGTATAAATCATTTATTGTTTGAATGCAGGTGCAATGAAGAGCAGATGAAGTTGGCCTTGGTGAACAATGGCCCATTGTCCGTCTCCTTTCAAGTCTATAGCGATTTCATGCAATACAAAGGAGGAATTTACCATCACACTGGTAAGTGGTTAATTAGCTTAAAATAATTGCTAATGTTTCTTTTAGAAATATTTTGCTTTCTAAAACAAGCTTGAACTTCATCTTGTCGTTGTGTTTGGCACATATGGGGGGACTATTATCTGTACACAGATGAGATTAAATCTCTGTAGTGATGCATTATATCCAGCATGGAATTATAGGCCTTTAAGGTTGTGCTAATTCTACTTGTTGTGCTAATTCTACTTAAAATGTCTCTTTTAATAATAATAATAATACAGAAAATGCTAAATTAAGGTGTAAACCAGCGTTTCCCAAAGTGTGTTCTGCGGAACCATAGAGTTCCATGAGGGGAAGACAAATTTATGTTCCGTGAGGTGCATGGACAAAAGTGTTGTTTGAATGTGTTATTACATTAAAATCAGACTCTGAGGTGAAAACAAGAATTCCATGGGAAAATTTGATTTAAAATAATTTCTAATCTAATTTTAGGGATTAAAACTGTACATACCCCGACAGTTGTTTAAAACATTATACCATAACATGTTTTGTTTAGGTCGAGGTTTCGTAAAAATTTTCATGTTAAAAAAATGGTTCTATAGCTAAAAAAGATGGGGAGCACTGGTATAGACCATGGTTTCTTGTTTGTTATTCATTCATTCAGAGCATTTATATAGCGCCCCTTCAAGAAACTACTCGGGAGCGCTCCCGGCCCAGCCACGACTAAAGAAAGAAGACTTGAGGAACTTGTAGAACTCTGTCGGATGGCTCACAAGTATTGTAATGCATCATTCTGTTGCTTGTTTGTTCAGGTTTGACCAGTCGGTTCAACCCATTCCAGCTGACTAACCACGCTGTTCTTCTGGTTGGTTATGGAATTGATCATGACTCGGGCGCCAAGTTCTGGACAGTAAAGAACAGCTGGGGCAGCTCGTGGGGCGAAGAGGGCTACTTCCGAATCCGCAGGGGAACTGATGAATGCGCTATTGAATCGATAGCCGTCCAGGCGTTTCCGGTCTTCTAATCACCCTGGAAAATGTTCATGATGATGCAGATTATCTTTTTCAGTAATTTTTTATTAGTTGACATCATTGATCATGAAAGTGTTTAAACATTAATTCATAATGTTACCTTCTGTGGATTTGGTAAATAATAAAATGACTACCAGTTGTCAGTGATGGGCACAATAGTATTTTGAAAATAGAGTTTTTTTTCAGAATAGAAAATATTATAATTCATATTTTCAAATTTCTTTTGCTAAGTATTTTGCCCATCACTGCCAGTTGTATCTAAGTTTTGTATCTAAGTTGTATGAAACCATTCATATGTGGATTGTAGCAGTACTGGGAACAGCTTAGCAAGGCTCTGGCACATGCTGGAAATGGTTTAATGTTAAAGTCCTGTATTTGTGCTTTTAAGTTTGCTACATATTCAATGATTTTGTTATGATCTGCAGCATTTGCATGATTTCTGATTTCCAGTGATGACCTCTAACGCTGTGCTATTGCACGGTATTTATTTTGAGATTTTTTCTTGCTCTTTGGCTGAGATTGTACACTATATTTACAGCTAGCAGTTGGAATTCTGTCCTACAGAAACTTATAAAAATGTCTATTGTTCAGCAGTGGAAATGTTCAGTGTTGTCTTGATTATAATTACCATATGTCTGAGCATTTTTCTGCTAGACTTTTGGGTTGGGGCACCAATTCCGACCCTGCTGGATACTGACGAGAGCTCTGCAATGTTGTCTTTTCTAGCCATTCATAATGCATCTTTGGAATGCAATGAAGTTTTTGTTATTGACGAAGTCTGAGATCATTTAGACTAGCAAGGAATGCACTTCTTTGAGAGATCCAGACAGAGATACAAATAGATTGTTTTATAGCTACAAATTGATTACAAATTGAATTGGTCTGCTTCTGTTAATACGATGTTGCTTTTGCTGTCTTGCTGCAAAAACCTGCAATATGATATGCTATGTTTGCTTTGAATGCTGGAAGTGACCTGCTTTATTTTGATGTTTGGTAACTAAAATCTTAAGTATTTTGTTTTCTTAGCGTTTAACTTTAAATAATATGCATTTTTTCGTAATAATTAAATTAAATTGACTATGCGTTTTTATTTCATTGCAGAAGATAGAGTCTGAAAATTTACAGGGCCCGACACTTTTGGGCCCTACACTATTCACGGCAAATGCCGAAAATCACAGAATTTGAGGAAATACATGGCATTCATGGCAAATTGTGAAAATCACAGAATTCACGTCATTTGCAGAAATTCACGGCAAATGCCGAAAATCACAGAATTAACAGAATTTAGGGATATTCACGGCAAATGCTGAAAATCACAGAATTCACGTCATTTACGGAAATTCACAGCAAATGCCGAAAATCACAGAATTAACAGAATTTAGGGATATTCACGGCAAACACTGATAATCACAGAATACACAGAATTTAGGGAAATTCACGGCAAATGCCGAAAACACAGAATTCATCGCATTTGAGGAAATTCACGGCATTCACGGCAAAAGCTTAAAATCACAGAATTCACGGTATTTGAAGAAATTCACGGCAAATTCCGAAAATCATGGAATTCATGACATTTGAAGAAATTCAATAATAATACTCCTAATTATAATAATAATACACAAATAAAAAATAAAAATAATAATATATAGAAATATTAAAAAATAATAATAATTTAGCACTTGTACAGGGCAAGAAACTGTTGCAGAGTAGCGATATTTTCGTCTGACAGAATCACTGAAAACTTTCTGCTCAAATGAAGTCATTGGTTAGGAATCGAATTCGCAGAACAGCTCTAGAATTCGTTGCTTCATCTCTGGCACTCTGGAAATTCCTTCCATCTCTGGTTCTACAGGAATATAAAAAAATCATCTCCACATTCAATAAACCAAAACTCAGTTGAACTATTTCGACATCCAATAAAAAAAACAGAAATCAGCTAAATATATACTGTCTCAAAACTCAATAAGCCAAAGCCTATATAAACCTTCACATTCAGTCAACCAAAAACGAGTTAAACCACATCCGCATTCAAGCATTCAAAACTATTGGTACATGGGCAAGAAACTCTCCACCGAAAAATCTGTTGGCCACAGGTGCACTTGATTCTCCATTTTGGACTATGAGGATTCACTTTGCAGCGCATAAGTTGATTCTGCATAAAAGCATTGGAGGACTGTTGAAAAACAGAAAGTCATAATTTTTAATGACAACATTTCACATAGATTGGAACTTGTAAAATTTAATTTATAAGTCATATTGTATTAGAATAGTGGCCAACCTTCTCAACTTAAGACCTGCAATTTGCTCGTCAACAAAGACCCTTGTTCTTCTGTAGGAACCAGGTCTTTCTTGATTTCATGAATTGGGACACCAAGAATTCATCACGGGTGCTCATCTACTTGATTAACACTTCGAGCTGTGCCATTTTCTGATTCTTCTCTTTTGATGGAGCTTCCAGATGAGTTCGAAGTGCTCTCTCCAAAAGCAAAACTGTCTTGTCTTGCTGATCTAGAATAACAATATAAGCAAACTATGAAAAGCAGCATATCAGCCAACAAACAATTTTTTATGAGTTTGAAAAACAGTTTATTCTTAGTAACATTCATTTGATTTCAATCTTCAAACTCGAACTTTGTTTTGCAAGCTTTCGTTCACGTTGTTTTGGGACCTCCTTCAATTTTTCGTTCTAGGAGATTGTAAGCTAAGAATAGGTGATTGTAAGATCGACGAAGACGATGTTATTTTTCTATGAGCTTAGGGAAGGAAAGAAATTTAACGCATTAACAACGCTGACAGATTAACGCAATATATGATGCATTTTATAAATGCAAAAAAATCATTTTACTTAATTAAAAACTACACTTATCTCATGCAAAGTGTTTCCATCGATTATTTTAATGAAAAAGAAGCTATATCCTTCCAAATTAAAATGTTGAAGTTAATGTCTAAGCAGGCGGGTCTCCTCGGCAGATTTACTTAGCGTTCGTGCTCATGATATCCTACAAAAATCCACACAAAAACCCTCTGTAAAAATCATAAATAGCCAATTCTACAATATAAAGCCTAAAAATGATTTTTTAGAATTGTTTAAATACGTACAAATCGACATTTTCTGTGAAAATCTGGCCAAATGCACCGTCAAAGCGTTTCCCAACCGGAAGTCAGATGACCAATCACCATAGTGACTATACGATCACCATGGTGCACCATAGTGACACCATGGTGATTATTGTTTTTGGACGATTTCTGAATAAATAGGACTTTTAACCATATAATATCGGTCCGGCGCTTGTGGTCGAATGTGCTTCGCTGCTTGCGCTAGACCGCATTGTCGGTCTAAGCCTAGGGTCGGGGGTGCTCTGCTTGGGCTAGAATACACGTCGATGTGTCCGCGGCCAATGACCTAGCTGAATGGCGACGCATATAAGTAACTGGCTACAGGTGTAAATTTGATGTGGATCTGTACAGGTCGATGAAGTCCAATATAACAAGCGTTGTCAGTATTAGACAAGATGGGAGGTGCGGGGTTCGAACCCAGGCAGACACGAAACGAACAAGGCTGAAAACCGACATATTTTTTTTTGCTTTTTTCCGTTACTTGTCTATTATACCTATGAGTCGAAAGACTTAATAAATTTTAAAAAAGGCGTACAAATTTCGAATCGCAACAACTTTAAAGCATTTCTATTCTATTCTGTTTAGGCCTGAAACAAGACGCTTCAGCCTACCTATAGATAATCCTATATTATAATTATCATTATAATAATATTATTATATTATAATATTATTATTATTATTATTATAATAATTAAAATAATTAAAATTTAATAGTATCGTTATAACAATTATAATACTAGCCTATTTATAAAATAAATATGAACAGAATCATTATAATTAATAATAATTCTAGACTAAAGTAATAATTTAAAGACTTTATTAAAGTCTAAGAAGGCATAACAATTTCGATTCTCTACAACTTTGAAGCGTTTGTCTTATGGAAACACACGGCCGTCTATTTTCTGAGGCTCATAATTATAATTAGGCCTATTAGGTTATTCTGATAATTAAAATAGCTATAATATAATATTATCGTTATAATAGGGCCTAATTACAATAATTTATAATAACTTGATAATAGAAGGCTCTGGTGTAGTGGTAGCATCACTGGCGTGAAGAGCAGTAGGCCTATAGGTAGCGGGATTGCTTCTCGTAGGCCTACCCTCCCAAAGGTCCACTCAACGTGATGCGTGATGGCGCTTTGTAAAATGAGATGTAGGACGTGATGGGCGCCTTGCATGGTTACTACTACTACTACTGCTGCTGCTGCTGCTGCTGCTGCTGCTGCTGCTGCTGCTGCTGCTGCTGCTGCTGCTGCTGCTGCTGCTGCTGCTGCTGCTGCTACTACTACTACTACTACTAATACTACTACTACTACTACTACTACTACTACTACTACTACTATACAATACAACTGTAACTTGATAATGCCCTCCTTACAAAGTTCAGAAGTGCACATTGAAGCTGGGCAACTATTAAGAGCCACAGTGGCGTAGCAATGGGTTGTGCAGGTTGTGCAAAGCACAAGGGCCCACGGCGGCTCAAGGGCCCCCAGCGGTCAGACCATCAGAGGGGCTTTCCTTTCAAAATGTAATAAAATCAACTTAGCCCAACCCCAGTTAGCTACATATCGGTAAGAGCGTATACGCTACGTCTCGTGCTCCTCGCTGCAAGAGAGCGTGCGGATCAAAGGGGAGGGCCCACCACCGAAGCTCTGCACAAGGGCCTCCCAAAACCTCGCTACGCCACTGAAGAGCCATAAATAGACTGAAAGAGGTAAGTTTTAAGTTTAGAGCGAAAGACAGTCTCGCTAAGAGAGTTGCGAACATGAGGAGGTAGAGAGTTCCAGATGGAGGGGCCGGCAACTGTGAATGAGCGACGGCCAAAAACAAGACGCGTACCAGGAACAACATACTTTCCAGCAGATGCTGATCGAAGAGAGGAGCGACCTTTAACAGAGTTGCAAGGTGTGACCATGGAAGACAAGTAGGAAGGGAGATGATCTGTGCATGCTCTGTACATGAGGAGTGCCAGCACTGCCAGCTGGAAGCGGATACGCTCACAGACAGGAAGCCAGTGTAGAGAACGAAGAGCAGGTGTGATATGGTCTCGGTAAGAGAGTCCAAGACACAGTCTTGCAGCCTGATGCAGTATTCTGGTTAGAGGAAGCAGTGTGCATTCAGGGAGCAGTGATGTGGTCTCGAGATCGCGGTCTTGGTCTCGAGACCGTCTCGAGACCGAAAATATGCAGTCTTGGTCTTGGTCTCGGTCCTGAACGTACCGGTCTCGGTCTTGGTCTTGGTCTTGAAAGGTGCGGTCTTGGTCTTGGTCTTGGTCTTAAACTTGTGGTCTTGGTCTCGGACGTCTGGTCTCGGTGATTCGCCTTTGGTCTTGGCCTTGCGCCTTTGGTCTTGGCCTTGCGCCTTTGGTTTGGCCTTTGGTGGGAACGAGAGTGGAGTATTTGTTAAATGTTGTCGATATTACCGCTTATTCGTGATAGCTTCGAATTCTTGCGACGATCCGCCAAGGACAGAGCGAGAGAGGACCTCGTTGTTCGCTTCTTATCAGAAGCGACAAGAAAACGTTGAGAATCAGTTAAACCTGACTTCTGGTGCTTTAGTGACTATAGTTAGACTTACACTGATGCAGTTTCTCAAAGCAAAATCAATAGTCGAGCAAGCGCTGGAAATCAGGTGGGAAATTTTTCTCTACTGTCTAATTTTTTTATTCCGCAACAGCTGCGCCTGTTGAGAGCGTGTTTAGCGGTAGTGTGCTCTTCATGAGACCTCGCACACTTGGGGACAAAACTATAACTAATATCATATGCACCTGATTTGAATTATGGGAACATGTAACACTACACTTGAGAATTGCGTTTATGGTCTTGACTCTTGAGGTTTAGGTCTTGGTCCTGGACCATACGGTCTCGGTCTTGGTCTTCGATCACGCGGTCTTGGTCTCGGTCTTGGTCTTGGATTACGCGGTCTTGGTCTCGGTCTCGGTCTTGGACCACGCGGTCTTGGTCTCGGTCTTGGTCTTGGACCACGCGGTCTTGGTCTCGGTCTTGGTCTTGGATCACGCGGTCTTGGTCTCGGTCTCGGTCTTGAACCACGCGGTCTTGGTCTCGGTCTTGGTCTCCTGACAGTGTTGTGCACAACACTGTCAGGGAGACCATAGAGTACCGAGTTGCAGTAGTCAAGTCGCGTCAGAATAAGGCAGTGTATTAGTGTTTTCAGTGATGCTGAGTCAAGAGTAGAGCGAAGCTGTCGGATTCTCCTGAGATGAAACAAGCACGCGCGAGAGATGGCAGCTATTTGAGGTTCGAGGGAAAGTGCGGAGTCAAGAATGACCTCAAGATCCCGAACAGTAGATGCTGGAGAGACTAGAGAGGAGGAAGTAGAGAGTGAGAGTTCAGTACACTGCAGCAGCTTAGAAGAACGGTCAAACCAGATGAGCTCAGATTTGCAAGGATTGAATTTGAGGCGCATAGACAGGCTCCATAGCATGATGTCGTCAATGCAGGCACGAAGTCTCTTTGTAGCATTTGCAACCTCATTTAGTCGCAGATGTACATAGAGTTGTGTATCATCAGCATAGAGGTGGATTTCTATGCCATGACGAGAGGCGATGGCTGAGAGTGCAGAGGTATATAGGATGAACAATAGAGGCCCCAGGACAGAACCTTGTGAGACACCGAAAAGCACAGAAGCGATGGATGAAATGACTACTACTACTACTACTACTACTAGCTACTACTACTACTATTACTACTGTCATTATTATTATAATTATTATCATTTTAACCCGAGGTAGTTCTATTCCCTCGGGCTATTAAAACTATGTCCGAAGACTGCGGTCTGGAACGGCCGATCACTCGACTAGACACTTATATAGTTCTGGCTTTTCGAAGGTGCCCGCGGCCTGTCGAAGGCAACGGCATTAAATCGCTGGATGCAGACTTATTACTACTACTACTACTGCTGCTGCTGCTGCTGTTTGTTGTTGTTGTTGTTGTTATTATTATTATTATTATTATTATTATTATTATTATTATTATTATTATTATTATTATTATTATTATCATCATTATTATTATTATTATAAAACGGTTATTGTTCCTCTAAGATCAGAGTTCTAGGACCCCATTGTAGCAAGGCATGCGACATTATTATTATTATTATTATTATTATTATTATTATTATTATTATTATTATTATTATTATTATTATTATTATTATTATTATTAACAACTCTTCAAATTAATTTTTTTAAATAGACAGACACAGAGGCATAATTTTAGTCTAGAATGTATAGGGGTGCATAATTATTTTTCATTGTTTTACCTTCACGACTATTAAATAATTATAACGGTGTCGGGTCGTTTATGTCCAACGACCTCTTATAATAGGCCTATATAAAGGTTATTATATCCCATGCATTATAATGATAAAATATTACAATGACGATGGGGATAACAATGATGATCATGCTGCAGTAATTGTTTTGAGTTTTGATGGCTCAAATGAAGGCCTTCATCCGAGAAAATAATAAGCGTTGTTGGCCTGTTTCTAGCCTATACTGCGCATGAAAAGTGGGATGTATGATACCCTACAGTCCAAAACGTTGGGGAAGGCCTACAAATACCACGCGTCTCCTCCCAGTTAGACTACGCCTATGGTCAGACATACATTTTATAGATATGCAAACACGTTTAGCCTCCATTTCGAACAGTAATTAATTAATCCAATAATTCATTCGAAGCATTTTCTTCAGCATTTGTCGTGTATACGAGTTTAAATTAATTCAGTCCCAGAGACATCAAAGCTTTTGCCGAGTCTAGAAAGCAGTACGGGGTCATTGCATAATTACGTAACGCTCCAGGGTGGATGGGTGCACGATGTCCTTGAAAACGTTATGAATAATGAAACGTTAGGAATGTGGGTGTGTGTGTGTAGAGCTGAACGTTGCGTAACGCTTTTACCAACAGTTTAGTTATAAATGAATTTAAATTAACATCGATTGACACTCAGGGCCGCATTAAGGCTAGGTATTTTAAGTAGGCTAAGGGTGTGACTAAAGCAAATTTAAGCATGATGGAAAGCTGCAAAAGAAAAGTTGGCCAGACGGTCTCGGTCTCGGTCTCGAGGTCATTTCTTGAATTTTTAGAAACTGTCTCGAAGCGAAAGTCTTGTTCTCTTGTGGAAGCGGTCTCCTTAGTTCTCGCGCAAACTGTCTTTAGTTCTGAACTTCTGACAGTAGGCCTACCTCAGTAGCCTACTGACAGTACTCAGGGTATCGCGCTACAAATTGTCCTGTGCCGAACGGATTACTAAACAAACCGGAATTTTAGAAAAGCTGTGTTTCTGGTATTAACAGAATTGATGTTGAAAAGAGCAGTTTTAAGTTTGTACTTTATTGCTTTATTTCAATTTTAGAATCGTTTAGAAGATTTTAGAATGGCTTAAAATCGCTGAAATATTTAATTTCTTTATAGTTTATACAATTCAGGTGATCGGCTGATTTCAGTGACTTGTCCCTGGTATTAGACTTCAAAAGTTGAGAGAAAAATTGTTTCAGGATTTGGGTCCAATGTGTAATTCTCTCGTTTTGCACTGTCTTGAACTGTCTCGGACCTTGTGTCTCGTCTCGGTCTCGGACCCCACTGTCTCTGTCTCGGTCTCGAAGTTTGATATCTCGTATACAAGTTTGCGGTAAAGTCGTCTGCAGTGAAGAGATTAGCATCAATCAGCAACTGACTGGTCTGAACAGGATCATGTGTTTTAGGCCTACTGTTGCGATATACGTGTCTCACAGGTTGACGATTAAATCTTTACTTTACATGTATATGTAGGACACACAAACACACACAAACACACACACACACACGCATATATAAAAACGCATGCGGGCACCAGCTTATTCACGAGCACTGCGTCGAGTCAGAGTCTCAAAGATCTCAAATGAACTCCAAGGGCGTTTGCCTGAGATGTCAGAGAGAAGAGACAGGACTCCAGGAGCTGCTAAGATGAGTTTCGTTTAGGTCGAAGAAGATTGAAAGGTGAAAGATCAGATGAGTCAGGATAGGAAATTCCTTCCTATTAGGAATTCACTTTTGAAGTCATCTTCCTGAAATACACGGACTTCAATAACTTATTTCGATACACTGGTTAAACTCATGCATGCGATACTCAGGCTATTTCAGTAGTAATTATTATTATTATTATTAAACTGTCATTTATAACGCGCCTAAACAAAATTGGAATCTTGCACGAAGGCGCAATTGGAATCTTGCACGAAGTAATATGTAATATGTATAGGAATAGACCTATATGTTTATTTATATATTTACTTAGGGTCGTCCATTAATTATGTCAACAAAATAGAGGGAGGGGGGTTTGGAAAAGTTTGACACTGTTGTTGACAAGGGGAGGGGTTCGGTACAATTTGACGTCAACATAATTTTTATTATTATCCGTCAATGTTTGACAGTTGTTGACAAGGGGAGGGGTCAAAATTGCCTAAAATTTGTTGATTATAATTATGGACGACCCCTTATATATATTTTTTATTCGGCCTCGGCTGTTACTATTATTATTAATAAGTCTTATAATTATCATAATAAAGCATTTTCCCCGAGGTAAACATGTATGATCCCTCAGCCTCAGGGACTTTAAGATTATTAAAATTGTTAAAGTTATTACGGTTATTATTATTATTATTATTATTATTATTATTATTATTATTATTATTATTATTATTATTATTATTATTATTATTATTAGCATTATCATTATCATTATCATTATCATTATCATTATCATTATCATTATCATTATCATCATCATCATCATCATCATCATCATCATCATCATCATCATCATCATCATCATCATCATCATCATCATCATCATCATCATCATCATCATTATTATTATTATTATTATTATTATTATATAATCATATTATATACATATACGTGAATATATAGGCCCCTATAGGACATAATTTTATATATATATATATAATATTATACAGTATATATAATATATACAATAATATTGCATGCATGAGTTTAACGAAGTGTATCGAAATAAGTTACTAAGGTGCATGCATTTGAATAGGAATTCTGCGTAGGCTACGTTCGAGATATATAGGCCTAGCCTATAATTATTGCTATAGGGTGCTGATCGTACAACACATAGGCTTAAGGCTATCAAGGCTATAAAGTCTTGCATTACCAACACATACCTACACTGTACAGTGTACATGCCTCTAGTGTGTAAATACTTACGTGAAGTTTTGTTTGCCTAAGTAGGGTCATTCACGTCACCGTGAGCCCTGTGTGTGCTTTTATAGGCGTCTACCAACCTTATAGAGGCAGACTTAGGGTCGCTCAAGCAAGACGGTCAGAGGATAAAAGAGGAAGAAAGAGAATTGAGACATAGGCCGAAAGACTAATAGAGCCATAGAAAGAGAGAATTACAGGGACTGTCGTCATGCTGTTTTGCTGCCCGATTTTATGTTCGCCGCTACCTGTAGGGCTGTAACCTCGAGTAGGGTTAAGACATAGATTTTGCGTGGGCAAGCAAGAGTAAGCCTAAGCTATATAGGTGGCCCACAAAAGTCAAAGGCTACCTGGAGCATTTTTGCGAGGACACAGAAGAAATCTCGACCGATTTCCTCTGGGGTATCGAAGAGAAACTTGCTTGACCTGCGCAGAATTGCACAGGAGTCTTTTCAGCTAAATTTAATCAGAAGTAGAGTTGTCGATTAAATCTACGGGAATTTGAGGAATTTTTCTCATTAGCCCAACAGAGATTCACTGGAAGGAAAACAAAGCTCATAGTCTTGAGCTGACGTTGAAAGCGATCGTCGTTAGCCCTTGATCATCTTGTTAACTGGAGATGATGTTAATGAGATTGATCTTTGTTCTGGTCCTGGTGGGTTCTTGCCTCTCAGAGGAGAACCTACAAGGATCCATCGAAGGAGTCCCCAATCCACTGGCCTGCGAATACGAGGAACTGAAAGGAACATGGCTGTTTGATGTGGGCAAAGGAGGATTCGACAAAACGATCAATTGCATGGCCACAGGTAGGACTAACAAAAGACATCTCACATAAACACACTGATGTCTTCAGTCGTAGAATTCGTATAGGCTAAGCCTTAATTATAGGCCTAACTACAACTATAATATTTCTACAATCAAAATCATACGTAACTACGAATTTATTCTCAGAGTATTTCTATTCATATTGCCCCATTGTAGGCTAATATTAATCGTAATCGTAATCTCCAAACTTCTAAAGCGCCACTCGAAAGCTATCATACATTGCAACTGTAATCTGATAACGACTGCACTCCTTTGCAACTTTTAAAAGTGCAAACTGATACGGACATCGGGAAACGCTATAGCTACACGTTGTTGTGGTTCATACTCAAATCTGTCATAAGTTATAATTTAATTAAGCTACGGTTTACAGTTTCCGATGACATCACGAAGTAGAAACGGTTTGTCAGAAAGCCTTCTTAAAAATAAGATATTATTATGCTGAGTTGGTTGAATAGTTTTCAATCAATCAATCAATCGTTTTTATTGTTCCCAGTACAACCAACATAATGACACTTAACACAGTAACCAGTAACATTGCAAGGGATACAACAGGAAGACCCAGAAGGGACCATTATCCCGCTTATTAGGGTCACGCTTGAACCATGAGACAAATGTAGAATGACAAATGATTGTCCGTTAAACCGTAAATCCGTTTAGGATTTTGCGAGCCCATAATTATGTCTACGTCACTATTTATGTCATCAATCCACGTTAACATAAGTAGGTCTAATTTATACAAAACAATACAAGTCTATTTGATATTGCCCTCCTATCCAAAGTTCTGAGGTTGGCCTGCGCATTCGACCTACTTTAAAAGAACATCGATGGTGAGGGCAACTGTGCGTGAAGTATAGGCCTATATAAGTCAAGGTTTTTAGTAGTGACCTACGGATTTGTAATTAAGTACAGTGTTATTTCAGTTTAGTTTTTCAGTTGCAGTTATCAGTTACCTAATTTATGATTTTTCAGTTACAGTTACATTTAATAGAAATAACATTGGTGGTACCTCAACCCATAATTATATGAACTTGAAAACGAAACTTGTAGGCTACTTACGCCTAGCATGGTAAGTAAGTAAGTAGGTACAATGGTACATCCTTTATTCAGTCAACTGCTAACCGCACTTAATTTTGTGCAGTGAAAGTTTTAAGAAATCGTGAATGAATCATCCTTACTATACCCCCAAGCCGCCGCCGTAGCCGCCAAGCCGCCGAATTTTTGTCCAAGCCGATTAGCCGCCGGAAATTTTACGGCATAGCCGAAAAACCGCCGATAATGACTTTACTCCTTTGCCGCCGGAAACATATTCAAACTAATTCAGCATAGAACACAGCTACAAAGTTGTAATTGTAAACACTATCGTTGTTGCTGGTTTCAAAGAGTTATGACTTTGTAGCTACCGTTTAAGTTTCGGATTATTTGAAACTGTACTGTTTAGGCCTGACTTTTTTCTGCGAAATAAGTAATTGCTTATGCTTAGTTGCATTGTAGCAGTTGTCAATAAATCTAATTAATCGGCTTTTGTTCCCTCTATAGTCGACATAATGCGTTTAACACAGAACTATGTTTCAAGCAAGTAATTTTTACAGCTAGCCCCAGAAGGGACCATTACCGCTTATTAGGGTCACCCTAGCCATGAGACAAATGTAGAATGACAAATGATTGACCGTTAAACCGTAAATCCGTTTTGGATTTTGCGAGCCCAAAATTATGTCTACGTCGAATTTATGCCATGAATCCTTAACATACTCGTAAGTAGGTCTAATTTATACAAAACAATAAACTGTATTAAATTTGATATTGCCCTCCTTCCAAAGTTCTGAGGTAGGCCTGCGCATTCGACCTACTTTAAAAGAACATCGATGGTGTATTATAGGATACATGTGCTATAGAATGCATATTTTATAGGCTACGAATGTTATGGGATACATCTGTCATGTACAGTATGATATGTGTACAGAATGCGTATGTTATAGGATGCATATGTTATACAATACAATACAAATGAAAATTTATAGCGCGCTTTAACAAGACAAGTCTTGCACGAGAGCGCGTTTCGCTACATTCTTAGTCATAGTGCATAGGTAAACAGATAAGTTTTTAATTTTGTTTTAAACTGCAACAGATATAGCACTGTCGAACTGAAGGTGGAAGACGGTTCCATTCAAAGGGTCCTGAGACAGAGAAAGCACGGTTTCCAAACTTCCGGTTTGTGCGAAGTACGGTGAAATCCCCTCTCGTCGACGATCGGAGTCCTCTAGTATTGAAAAGTGAACATGGCGTGACCATGGATGCCATGTATGAGGGAGAGGTTCCAGAGTGAATGTGATACACGAGGAGGCAGATTTTGAAGGCGATACGGGCGCTGATGGGAAGCCAGTGAAGTTGTTGCAGTGTAGACGTGATGTGATCTCTTCGACCAAGATCTTTTATTAGGCGAGCGGCGGTGTGTTTTGAACCGAGGTTAGGGTTGTAGTGTCGATGAAGAGCGCCGGATGTAGGACAGAGTTGCAGTAGTCGAGGCGAGAGATGACGAGAGCTTGGACGAGGATACACTAGGCAGGTTTCGTCGAGGCAGCGTTTCACTTGTCGGATTCGGCGAAGGTGAAAATAGCATGCTTTGGCGACGGAAGAGATGTGTTGTCATGTTTAGGCTGCTGTCTAGCAGAACACCGAGGTCACGAACGACATCAGATGGTAGAATGGTGCAGTTAGACTCGAGATGAAGAGATTTTATTTGTTTATCATCGTCCGGTCGGCTTCGACGGTCGAACCAAATGAGTTCTGTTTTGGTGGCATTTAGCTTCAGACGCATAAATGCGCACCTGGTCTGAATGTCACGGACGCATTCCGCAATTTTTATTTTGATGTTATCAAAGTTTTTTATGAGAGTTTTATGTAGAGCTGGGTGTCGTCAGCATATAAGTGGATCATAAGGCCATGATGTGATGCGATGTTGACAATGTTAGAGGTGTACAGTATAAAGAGGAGTGGGCCAAGGATGGAGCCTTGGGGAACACCAAAGAGGATAGAGAAGATTTTGGATGAGCAGCCACCAAGTTTAATACTGTGAGTCCTTGAGGAAAGAAATGAGGCAATCCATTGATATAATGCTGTTTGTATAAGATTGGTATGGTGCACATACCGTGGTGTTTAGGTTATGGCAAATTGCTTAATTTGTTTATAAATATGAAATGCAGTCTCAGAAGTGAGTCATTGTAAACTTTAATAACTGCAGTAGTGTGAACTTGGACTTACCATCACACTTTGCAGCTGGTGGATGAAAAACGACAGCTTTGAGATGATCAAGTTTATTTAGGACTATCTAAAATTTACTTATAATCCTGGTTTCTTTACACACTCGAATGGCACGGTTTCCAGATTAACTGAAAACTCTGATGAAGAGCGAGGATACGGCGAAGACTATGTATTTACGTAAATCAGCCAGACATGTGCATATAATTCACATATTGTCGAAGATCAGTTATAGGATACGTATGTTATAGGATACGTATGTTATAGGATTCGCTATGTTCTAGGATGCATATTTTATAGGATACGTATGTTACACACACACGCACACTGTTATATTATATGATACGTCCATGGGCCTACGTATGTTGTAGAATAGCTTGTCCTATATTGAACTTGATTGTTAAACACGTGTGCAGGTAAAATTGCTCGCAGATACAGAATAATTCTCGATTATCCGGATGTTGTTAAAGACGAGTTCGGAAATGTTGGATTCTGGACGATGGTCGACTCTCTGGTAGGCGGGCGGCTTACATTACATCATATTACTGTTATTACAATAATTACATCACATTATAGCTAATTACATTACACCAATTGTTATCATACATATTACACTTAATGTGTCAGTTACTGTGGGCGCATCATCAATCCCGGTTTGTAGCAGTGGAGCATTGACCATAGGAGCAAAAGAGGTCATGACCTGGAGCGGCATATCTAATAAAAAATTTTAATTGAACAACAAATTTAAATTACAATTGCAAGCGAAACAACAATAAATATAAATATGACTGTATAAATCAGTTAAAGTTAGCAGCAGTAAAAGATTCTGAAATTTGCCTCTGGCTAATAGGTCTATACTTTTATCAGTTTTATGGATGACCTTCCGTGGTATACCAATCCATCTGTGTACACAGGACCTCTGAGAGGCTCGTAAGACGCAATATTTGCTATCTCAAATTCTCAACCCATTTAATTACTAACTGTCAGAGGTTCGACAATTTTTTGCTACCTGTTACTTGTTAAAGTTGCGACCTGTTAGCATGATACTGAAAATAAACGAAATTATTTGATTGATTACACAAGTGTTCTGCTACATTACATCACATGACATCACATTACATTACATTACCTGGCGCATACTCAAGCCTCCATCCTTTTGGCCGTTTGGGGATCAGGAATTGCAACGCAAGGTGGTAGATTTAAAAGGTGTTTAATCGGTGGATTTTTCATAAGTCGTTTCGACATTTCCAAACGTACGGCAAAAGTTTTACCGTACGGCTATTTTATCGTCCAAAATAAAATACATTTTCGCTTTACCTTGATTTAAAAGGTGTTTAATCGGTGGATTTTTCATAAGTCGTTTCGACATTTCCAAACCAACTCGGCTATAACATTTTCGCTCCTTTGGCATTGTTGATGGGAAGATCATACGGCGAGGGAGAAGGCTGTCCACCGCCCCACATGTCAATTCTTAAACTGAAATAGCTAATATTTCATAATTAAGACTGCCTCTCAGCTTACGGGACACTTCATCTCTATCGGTGGTCGTGTTACGCCACAGGCGAGTCCTCCTTCGACTTTCAGACCCTGCAGCTTCTGAGAAGTTTCTATAGGCCTAAGGTAAAGTAGATAAATGTCTTCCTGTGGCCTACACCTACTCGTTTTCGCTTCTCCTTGACTCCATGTATTCGGAACTGATAGAGAGAGATTGCTATTTGCACCTAGGCTCTCATATCATTCGCGAGTTAGCGCCAACGTTTCTTTGAACATTCACGATATCACATAATTATACACGGTGATTCAATAAAAAGTAAGCCAAACTTTATATTTCATATAAGTACTTCTAACATGAACACAGTATTTAATATTTTTGTGAAGAAACTCTCAGTAGTATGGTTTGATTGTTTAATTAAAGAAGATGTTCAAAATGTCCTCCTTTTGCTTGCACGCAAGCCTGGAGGCGCTGGCGCCATTGGGCAACAGCATCGTCGACAAGGGCATCGTTTTCTTCAGTGCGCGCTGACCTTCGTCTGCCACTACCAATGACGCGGTCGACTGACCCTGTAACGCTAATTTTTCGAAGCAATTTATCTAATCCGCTTCTGGTCCAATGTTTTTTCTGGAAACTTTGGTAGAAATTAACGGCTGCTGTAATTCTAGGATGTTCAAACCTTTTTTCATGTGTAAATCTTCTTTACTAAAGGCATTTTTTCGGAAATTGCTAGTTTCTTGTTTATGTTTTCTATCGCGTTATCGTCTGCTTTTTTGAGTAGGAAATATAAACCGGAAGTTAATAAAATAAAAAAGTAAGTCTGTACATATTTTAATTTTGAAAATATAATTAATAAAATATAGTTCAAGTTTTAATATTTGTTTATAAAGTTTGGCTTACTTTTTATTGAATCACCGTGTATTATCTGTCACCAGCCGGATCAGGCATGTAAACAATTGTAAATCTATTATTAAGCTCTCATAATTATTTATTCGATAGATAACACAAATCTTTCTTTGACATTCAATACATAACATGCACACACAGCTGGACCACACCGTTACAGAAAACAATCTTTTAACCAATGACTTTAACCATAATAGCTGATGACGAGTAGGCTATAAAGTAGTCATGGAGAAACTTTGTTACATTCGTGTGATGATAGGGTTTCGAAGTGGTTGTGCACGGCCGGAAGTTCTTCGCTTACGTCAAGTTCAAGGAGTCGAAGAACGGACGAGAGATAAGGTTCTGTAACGAGACAATCCTCGGAACCTCACACGACGTTCTCGGAAGGGACTGGACCTGCTTCCTAGGACGCAAGGTATCGGGCGCTTCGTCCGCGCCAAGGGACATCCAGGAACTCCTTCAGAGGGACATCCGTTCGACCAACAACGATCTGACCAGGAAGTATGCCTGAGCCATGCATATATTCCCTCTGGTAGACATCCCGGGATGTCTCTCTGTTTTCTTTCTTCCTTCACTGTTTTCCTGACTCCGTATCAACCCTCATCCCTCATACCTTCGTCGATTTTCGTCTCATTTCTGCATCTGTTCAGTTTTCCAACGCAGCATCAGTCATTCTGCCGATCACTGCTTCGATGAATCTATGTTAAGAATGTATACTTATCCACTTAAATTGTTTCTTCTGTTAATTCCATCCATCCATCCGTTCGTCCGCCCATCCATCCAACCTTCCATCCATCCCTCCAGCCAGCCATTGATCCAATCATTCAATTATTCATTCATTTGGACATCCAAGCACCTATAAATCCATTAATCCATGCATTTATTCAGCCATGTAATCTACGCATCCATCAATCCATTCATCTATCCATCCATCAATGCATGCCTACATGCGTCCATCTATCTATTTACCTAGTCATCCAGTCATACATCTAACTGTTCATCCATCGATTGATCTACTCAGCCATTCATTCTCTAGGGAGTTGCAGAGTTGTCTCTATAAGACTGAGTTGGACATGGTCGAGTCAATCAACGCTGCTCAGACTTCATGGACAGCAGCTAATTACGTCGAATACGACACAATGACAGTCGACGAACTGCTTTCCAGAGCAGGCTCCAGACTCCAGCGGAAGAACAGGTATATGCTCTGCCACTGCCAGTATATCAATATTTGCATCTCCCTTCCTTAAGTCCTCCGCCCGTGCCGCCCCCTCAACGCCTCATCCTTTCCTTCCTTCTTTGTCTACTTTTATTTTCTACTTCTGTCTTTCTTTTATTTTTCTTAACCCTATTTTGCCGACTGTCCGCCCGGGGCGACTCGCCCCTCTGCCCCCCTCGGTACGCCACTGTCTGCCAGTATATCAACAGTTTTATTTACTTTTCGTCTTAAGGACGTCATTTCTGCGCTCAACAGTAAAATAAAATTAACTAATAACTCCGTTATTTAAAATGGCGAAAGTCTTGTAAGCGCATCTTTTGTTAGTAGGAATTATAGGAACGAAAAAATCGAACAGAAATTCTTTTTCTTTTGAGACCTGCTGTTATAGGCCACTTAGTTGACTTATAATTTACCACGCTGTGTCTAACATTTTATATTTTCATCTCACAAGCATAATTGCAAGACACAAGTTTATGCTCCTTAAAAAAAATAACTCCATCACTGCCACTAGTGCCAGGAAGTGCCACTCCTACGCCTAGATAAATGAGGGCGACGTCAACAGCCCCTGCAGTCAGCAAGAAGATGTCGTTGACACTGGAACTATCCTTAAAAGTGATGATTAGTAAAAACCTGGGCTGCGGATTTTAACGATTAATTTAATCGAATAATCGTTAAATTTTTTAATCGATTAATTTCGGCTTGTTCGAATAATCTCTTCTAATTTCATGATATCGAGCAGCCCATTTCCGGAGTAAAAATTAATCACGAACAATGATTATGCGAATGGCTAAGATAAAATTACTGACTTTCAGCAATTTTAACTTTAAAATGTAGAATGATTGAAGTTTTCTTGAACATAGAAAATAGTAACCAGCCTAATGACTACAGTTTCAGTTTGCCAATTTGAACTTTAGCATGTGGAATGATTAAAGGTGTTTGTAGAAAGAAAGCAGTAACTGACTCAGTCATTACATTTTTAACGGTTCTTCACGTTTTCGTTGCAGATACTGAATTTAATCGATTAAACGAAGTTAAATTTGGGAGATTAGTCGATTAATCTGTAAATCAGTCCCAGCCTTAGTAAGAACACAATTCCTGACCGGAAATAGCCTACTGTTAACAATTATAAAGCACATACATGTAGCTGTGGCTTGCCATCAGATATAATCAGTGTGTCACGGTATACATATGGTAACGAAACAAAATAATCTTTCTTCACAATCGGCAAAAACTACTTGTGGACATTCCGAGCGTATCAATGTCTCCAATTACCAGAAATTACTGTTATGAGAGTAGTCTACGTAAAGCTGTTGCTGACATTGAGAGACGTTAAGAGACTCAGTATGACAGACGTCATTGTCGTTTAGTATCGTGACTCCTGCACCGATTACGAAGGAGCAAGAGAAGCTGGCTGCAGGACTCCCAGAATCATATGACTGGAGAAATGTCAAAGGAATAAATTACATCACACCTGCCCGAGATCAGGGTAAACAAACGGACTCATTATACAGGATGTATCTCTGACTGTCTTAGAGTCCAGCTACGTTCTTGTCCAGCTACGTTCAACTTCCGTTTATGTGATTCGCAGTGAAGCTATTCCTATGCACAACTGTCTGCCTATATGTCTTTCTGCCTGTATGTCTGTCTGCTTGTATGTCTGTCTGCTTGTATGTCTGTCTGCCTGTATGTCTGTCTGCCAGTCCTGTGAGTAACGGACTTGAACAGTCCCCTATACAGAGCGACTATCTCAGTCGAGACTCGAATCACATTTAAATGCAAACGCTGATCCAACGAACTGCCTATAATGTATGTTTGCATGACTTGTAGGTATGTATATGTATGCAATGCAGGTATGTATGTATGTATGTATGTATGTATGTATGTATGTATGTATGTATGTATGTATGTATGTATGTATGTATGTATGTATGTATGTACTATGTATGTATGGGTGATCAAGTACTGGTCTTTTAGCTGAGCCACAATGCAAAACAGTTATGGGCTCGCGTGCATTCTATGCCTCTACCCCAAGGAATTGAATCGACTGCCACTCCCTCTTCGTAGCTGGTCCTTCCTTCAGAAAGCGGATCAAAACTCAGCTATTTCTCCTTGGCTTTCAAGCATTTATTTTTCAATAAAGGATATACGTGCTTATTGGATGGGGCCGTCCATAAAGTACTATTTTTGACTCTACCCCAAGGAATTGAATCGACTGTCACAAAACTCGGACTCCCTTTCAACATTAATAATACTCCGAAAAAGGCTAATACATTCACAAGGCTTCCTTCCTTCAGAAAGCGGATCAAAGACTCACTATTTTTCCTTGGCTTTCAAGCATTTATTTTTCAATAAAGGAAAGCTTACTGCTGCTAAGACTTGGAAAATAAATTATAAATAAAATCTCCTGGCGAATGACTACATCCGCGCCTCAGATTCACATTTCTTAAACCCCCCTCCCCTGACAGTGCTTTACGTTACAACTTTATATCTAACTGCATCTTCTCCTGGCGAATGACTATCCGCGCCTCAATTCAATTTCGGTGTGAAGTGCGCGCGTTAATTTAATTATAATAATAATAATAATAATTATAATAATTTGCAGGTAAGTGTGGCTCGTGTTATGCGTTTACTTCGGCTGCCATGAATGAAGCCCGACTGGCCATCTTCTACAACGGAACCTTCAAAGTCGTCTTCTCGCCACAAGATGTCGTTGACTGCACTTTCTATTCTCTCGGTAAGAATGACTGACCCACTCACTGACCCACTTACCCACTGCAGCGTAAATGGGATCAATCATTACTTTTATCACTGTATCACTGAGTGATCTGCATGGTAATTTGCGGTACTGAAGCTCCAGTACCGGAAATGCTATGTATAATTATAGTCGTTAAATCATAGATTGGTTCAGTTCGCGGTTGATATGCATAGATATAATCATGTACAATATAGGTACGCATAGAATATCAGGCCATCAATGTCAACTCAGACCGTCTTTCCACAGAGACGGTAGGTGAGTACACTGACGTATGTTGAGCGCTAAAAGTGTTGCTCTCTTGTAATTGCTGTTGTATTGCTTGCGTTTTTATCTAAAGTTCCTTCACCCGAAACAATCTTAGACCTATGCGTGATCTTTATTTCTACATTTTTCGGAATTACTTTCTAGCATTTATGGATGCATGCATATATTATGTAGGTCTAATGCAAACGACTTCATCGATATGTCGCACCAAAAGTTAAACCAAGCCGTAATTAGGTCAATCTGTCTCACAAGACTGATCCAAAATATCAATTGATATACATATACATATATATATACATATATATACATACATATACATATATATATATATATATACATATATACATATATATACATATATCGTAATATATATACATTATAATTATATACATGCATATACATATATATATATACATATACATATACATATACAAATATATATATATATATTTGTATATATATATATACATATATATATATATATACATATACATATACATATATATACATATATATATATATCCATATATATCTATATATATATAATGGATAACATATGTACATGTATATATAAATACATTATATGTACATATACATATATTTACATTTACAGAGGGGGGGATAATGTCCGGGGGATAATGTCCTACACAAAATCGGGGAGATAATGTCCGGGGGACAATGTCCGGGGGATAATGTCCGGGGATAATGTCCGTTCCCCGCATGTCCTACACTACACAGTATACATACATACATACATATACATAGCATACATACATACATTCATTATTATTCATACATACATACATATATACATTCATATATATATACATATAATATTATGTTTGCATGAGCTATAGATGTGTAGAGCCTTCTCCAACAAAGACGCAGTTTTCTCTGTAGCCAGTCTAGCGACAAATTTGTATGGCGCCCTCTAAGCTCCTCTAATACGTAAACGAGTGCTTCTTCCAATTGGATAAGGACTTGGCAACGTCTCCGTCGGAATTTGATCGATCTGTCGATCTTTCCACAAATTTTCCACACTTCCTCAATGAGAGGATCAAACTGTTTGGACGAAGGCGGTCTTAATGCCGAACCTTATCTACGAGACAGCGAATGCGATTTCCCGGCCAAATAGGTCGTCGTCTATTATTGCGTTTTATAGGTCGGACCATCAAAGCCGGACATCAAAGGAGGACGCCGACGTGTCTTCAAAGGCGCCGCTCGTCGCCAGTTTAGCCTGAAAGGATGCGTCTTTATTAGGCGCCCGAGGCGCGATAGCTTTTGTGATTAGCAATTGGACTGACTATTATTGGACTGTAGTTTATCCCGAGTATTGGTGTTTTGCTGTCTTTATGAAACAGTTTATTCTATTCTTAGCGTTTAGTACGTCGCGAAATACGGAACAATGTAAACAAACCAAACAATATTATTTTCCCCTCGTCGTCAGTCGTCTTTGAAGTCTTAAGAAGTCGTTAATTAAACTGCTCGAAGTCAACCCTACTTGCTGTTGTATTGCTTTGTATTGCGTTTTTATCTAAAGTTCCTTCACCCCGAAACAATCTTAGACCTATGCGTGATCTTTATTTCTACATTTTTCGGAATTACTTTCTAGCATTTATGGATGCATGCATGTATTATGTAGGTCTAATGCAAACGACTTCATCGATATGTCGCACCAAAAGTTAAACCAAGCCGTAATTAGGTCAATCTGTCTCACAAGACTGATCCAAAATATCAATTGATTTAGACGGAGAGGCAGCCTATTCAGGATAAGCAGTTACAGAAAGACATCTTAAGTTGAGAAGAATATGACATAAGCAACTGAGCAGAATGAACAGGTATACGGCGACAGAGTTCCAAAGTCTAGGAACAGCATTAGCCGACAAAGCGCGTTCACCGAGAACAGTTCTAGTTTTAGTTATGACCAGAGAAAGACACTCAGATGACCTGCTCGAATGAGGAATAAGGACTGATTAAATTTTTTAAAGTATTTTGATTCGTCAAAATTTTAATGTTTTATTAACTATGAATAGTATGAACCCAAATTTGAAACAAATTCTTTGCTGAACAGGAAGCCAATGCAGAGATTTAAGCACATGGGCTATACTTTTAGATTTTGACTTATTAATTATGGCTCTAGCCAAAAGGTCTGAATCCTTTGGAGTTTCAGCTTGAATAACTTTTTGATACCAGGAAGAAGTGAGTGACAGTGATCAGTGCGACTTGAGACCAATGCGTTTGCCAGAGAAATCCTTTAATATTTGTCAGTAAATACTTGTCAGAGAAGGACTTGTTCAAGGTCCCTACACAGTAACCGTGTCATTGGAGGAAGTTCCAACCCGTACTGGAGCCTTGAAAGGCGATAACTTAACCACTTGGCTACCATGTCTGTCCCACAGGTTGTGATGGCGGAAGTTCTTATGCTATTGGTGGGAAATACGCCGAGGATTATGGAATGGTGGAAGAATCGTGCAATCCATACAAGGCGGTGGAAGCCAAGACCTGCGGTACACCAACCTCCTGCCAGAGATACTACTTCACTGGCTACGAATACATCGGTGGATACTACGGAGCGTAAGATCCGATCTAAGCACCTAGTTTTTCCTCGACCTACCTTACACCAGTGTCTGGTATCACCTGATCTTTTTCTATATCTAGAACATTGATTTTCGGTGTACTCTGGTCTGCTAAGGTCTTAATTCCGTTAACACAAACTTCACTAATAGTCCAATGTCTTATTTTTCGCTCTTGCTTTTGTCTTCGTCATCATTATCATCTGCGTCATCATCAACAACAGCAGCAACAACAACAATAAAAACATCATCATCATCATCATCTTCACCACTATTCTCATTTGCACCATCGTCATCGTCGTCGTCGTCATCACTATCGTCGTCTTCATGTCAGTAATAATATAACATAACATAGGCTTTTATAGCTCCCAAAAATACAAAAACACATGATCAGATTTCAGATAAATATTAAGTTGAGATACAAAATGAAGACCTAAAGGGACCAGAGTCTAGCTAAGCAGGGCCACCTATATTATGTTTTGACCAATTTAATCGATATTTGATAAATATGTTCCTTCCAAGTCAGGTCAGGTTTTGATCGATAAAGACACCAAGATAATTTACTTTAGTAATTTGAGGAATGAATACACCGTCAATTAGTTGTGGGGTGTTTTCGTAGGGGAATTTTCCTGACAGAATTAAAAAGAATAAAGGAGGTTTTACTTAAGTTTAGAGAAAGGCTGTTTGCTTTAAACCAGTCACCCACAAGGGGTGGTTCATAACTTGGAATAGGTTTTAGTGTGAGATAAAAACGTTCGAATCGTCAGCAAACAACTCAAAGTGAAATAAAGAAGAAACTTGGGGTAGATCATTAATTTTATGTAAAGTAAAAATAACAGTGGCCCAAAATGGCACCTTGGGGAACAACAAATTCAATAAGGCGAAATTTCGATACTTTAGTATCGGACCGGTAGGCCCTATTCAATATTCATTAGACCAGTATCCAGTTTTTGTCAGATTGTTTTTATCAATTAAACGAATATACTAAGTATCCAGATAATTTTTTAACCAAAGGAGCGATAACCCTCGAATGCCATAATTATCTATTTTTTAAAAGGATGTTGTGATCTACGGAATCAAACGTTTCTGAAAAATCGAGGAATATTCCAACAGAATACTCGTCGTTTTCAATGCCTTGCGATATTCAAGAAAGACATAATTATGGCAGTTGAATGTCCAGCATGAAATGATAGTCTATATAGACTGTAGTTTTCGCTTTCTTAGGTGCAACGAGGCTGAAATGATGTTGGCCTTGGTGAAATATGGACCTATGGCGTGTGCCATCAAAGTCAAAGAAGACTTTATGTTCTTCAAATCTGGAATCTATTCGCCAACCGGTCAGTCACTCTCCACTGTATGACCATGTCATAGGTCAATTGCACGTATCGATCGGTAAGACAGTGGAACGTTGACTTCAGAAGATGCTTTGGGTTGTAATCTAACTGATCAATTACCCGACATGGTACCGAAGAGTTCGAGCTTCCCTAAGATGCTTCTATGTAGCGACTTTGAGCAAGTCCTTTGAACTCTCAAAACGGACGGACGGACGGAGGTAGGGAGGGAGAGGGAGAAGACTTATGTCAATCATAGCACGAGAAGACGCATCTCTTGACATTTTCAAATTGTTTTTAACCGTCTTAGGACGGGCCAACATCTAGTAATAATAAGGAGTTCTAACCGTTCAAGACTTTATCATTTTAATTAATATTGAAGTCCCTGAGGGATCATGTTTACCTCGGGCAAAAAAATAATAATAATAATAACAATATCAATAACAATAACAATAACAATAACAATAATAATAATAATAATAATAATAATAATAATAATAATAATAATAATAATAAATAATAATAATAATAATAATAATAATAATAATAATAATAATAATAATAATCGTCATCATTATCATCATCTTCGAGCAACTTACTTTTCTGAGTGATTCTTTATAAATTTTCAATTAGGCCTACCATTACTTTTACCATCGTTATTACCACTGTCATCATTTTAATATTATGTCCTAAGGAATATGTGTGATATGTCGGATTATTATCTGATTATTTGCCACCACTGCAGGAACCCACCTCTCTTCATACTAGTTTATGAAGCCCACAATGTCATCATCTTACCGTGTAGGCCTATATTATATTACCTTGCCTTACCCAATACATCATCCAATAATAACTAACTGTTTGCTGGAATAGGTATATCAAGCAAGTTCAATCCGTTCGTGGATGTGGACCACGCTGTGACCATTGTTGGCTATGGAGTCGACAAAACCCACGGCAAGTATTGGATCATCAAGAATTCTTGGGGCACCAAATGGGGCGAAAACGGTTACTTCCGTCTGCGACGCGGCATCAACGATTGTGGAGTAGAGAGCTCTGCAATGCACTCCTTCCCGATCTTCTGAGATACAGAGACTGGCAAGAATGGAAGATGATGCAGCCTGAAGTCTTATTAATCCACCTACGACTAAAAACCTTACACTCTGCGTGATTCTGTGACAAATTGTAATGTTCATTTTTAAAGGTAACTAATTAACCGATCAATTTATGCAAAGACCAGCCAGGCTACAGTCTATCGAGAGAGATGTCTGGTTACAACTGACTCCGTGGTGAATATAGGACGCTCGTTAGCATGTGCTGTCTGGCAATGAAGTATGTACTGTGGTCCACGGCCTACGGACAGTCACGGTCTTGCAGTCCGTTCTCTTGTCAGACAAACACCACTGTGGGCGTTCTGTATCCTGGTACATAGCATTAGTTTTGAAACTACCATTATTAACCAATCAATCAATCAATCAATCAATTTCGTTTATTCTCAACATCAAGCTGACAGGTCGATAACGCCCAATTGATCAGCTTGACCAATTAATTAATCAATAGATCGATCGATTAATCAATCGATCTATCTATCTATCCATCAATCAATCAAAAGATTAACCAATCAACTTATTGACATTATAATTAAATTAGTAGGTAGACAAAGAACTTCATTATTGAATCAAAATATCTGCTGCTCGTGAGTGGTACTCAGTCACGCGAATCAACATTCTAAGCAATCAAACTAAATTGTCATTCGGCTTATTGTTGACTCTTATTGAATGGAAACAAAGATTAAAGACCGGCTAAGGCACCTCAAATGGTAATCCTTGATTAACATAACTGTTACTTACTTGTTCGTAATAATTATTCAGAGCTTTGCTTTTCATTACCTCAGAAGGACGCAGAAATAAAAAGTGTATAGAAAGAGACAGAGAAAGAGAGAGACACAGATAGAGACAAAGACAGAGACAAAGACAGAAAGTTACCAGGATGGTGTACACTTATTAACATGTGCCTAATAGGCCTATTACTATGCATTATTATTATTTGCATTATTACATGTATTACGTCTACGTATATTCAATTTTGCTGTCCCATTGTGCGTTTGCTAGTGGAGTAACTTAATAATGGCAATAGCGCGTCTTAAGAGAAGCAGTGGGTGGTAACAAGGCACCAGTTTGTCTGATAAGAAAGCTCAGCCTTGTCAACATCAATGCACAGACAGAAGAAAGCAGAACGATAGAGAGACACGTAGACACGCATACAGGTAGACAGACAGACATGAAACCATTGCAGCTGTTCCATTTTAAAGTTTTTGAATTGCATGGGCCATCGAGTGTAATTATGTTAGCGAAGCAGTCGTAGAATTTTCTATGTATTGTTGGACACACGGAAAAAAACTGTACGTACCACAATTCCACAATGGCCTTGTCATTCTCAGTCTATAGAGGTGTGTGTGAAACAAGTCACAGAGGCGGGCAGGGTGTATACACACAAGCAACTTGTGTATACACCCAAAACGTGAGAAATCAGATACTTTCTAATGTTGCTTTATGATTACAAGGTAATGTGAACCAGCTACCACAGGAAATAGTGACTGCAACAAGCTTGACCACATTCAAACATAAACTGGACAGTTGGATGCAAAGACATGGGCAATAAAAGCTTACACAGTTTACCTAGCCCATTAACTGTAACTATAACTGTAACTGGTGCATGCCAGTGGGATATGTTTTATGCAGAGAAGCTAAAATGTTAATAGCATTACCTGACATTTTCCGTAAGTAAAATTAAAATTCTTTGCATTTCCGAGAGCAGTTTATGTGCCTTTTAATCAAACATAGATTTGCCAAGCTAAAAGTTGCCCAATCCAAAAATTAATAGAAGATTTGAATTCGTCACACCCAAAAACATATTTTGAAGACCCCTTATTGAATAGTTTGGCTAAAAGTTAGGTTTCACCAATAAAATGACACTCCCTATATCACGCATGCAGTATATAATATGGGTGTTGGCGTGTATGCATATATATATATATATATATATATATATATATATATATATAATAATATATATATATATATAATTATATATATCGCTTATGTATTGAGTTCACGCATGCGATATAATATACACAGTCGACGCCACTTAAGTGTATACAGGACAAGTGTATAATTATGTCGTTAATGTGCATGGGAGCTGGCCTGTCACCTAAATATAGAATATTTTTAATGAAGACAACTTCGGGTAATGTGCATATTGCATAATGTGGGGCGCGGTGGTGTAGGGGTTATGTCGGTGCCTTGCAGCCCGGAGGGTTGCGGGTTCGAATCCACCTCAAGCCGCCGCGTAGGGGCCCTGGGCAAGTCCTTCACTCGCAATTGCTCATGCGCTTCGGCGTGAAACTCCGATTCAGTGTCCGCGCTGTAGTCGGGAGCGCCTCTGAGTAGAAATCTTGAAGAGGCGCTATTACAAGTGCTCATACATACATACATAGTACATACATACATACATACATACATACATACAGCATACATACATACATACATACATACATACATACATACATACATACATATAAAGGATCCTGAGTGGCCGAGTGGGTTGGTAGCCTGCTCGTCACGCCGGCGCCCCGGGTTCGCTTCCCGGTCGGGTCGGATTATCAGAGATTAATTTCCGGATCTTTACTGCGGGTGGCTCGGTCGCATTATAATAAACGTGGAGTACAATACAACACACAATACAACACATCACAATACAACTGGGGCGCGGTGGTTTAGGGGTATGTTCGGTGCCTTGCAGCTGGAGGGTTGCGGGTTCGAATCCACCTCAAAGTCGCCGCGTAGGGACCCTGGGCAAGTCCTTCACTCGCAATTGCTCATGCGCTTCGGCGTGAAACTCCGATTCAGCGTTCGCGCAGTAGTCGGGAGCGTCTCTGAATGGGCAATCTGGTAGGGGCGCTATAACAAGTGTTCAAATACAATACAATACAATACAATATGTGCATAATTCGGTTATGTTCTTAGCCGACTACAGGCCGGTTATGCATTGTTCTGTGTATACCAAGTTTACCAACACCGCTTAGTTGCATAGGCAGCTTAGAATATTCTAACCCCGCGTTGAGAGCAAACCACTCCGCCTGTCCAATAGACCATTGCTGCACTTACCTGCACTTTTGTCCGTATCAGCAGGTGATGTAACATTGTAGCCGGTCGACATTCCGGAATGTTCAAACTGTATCATAAAACTTCTGTGATCTTAGTAGGCTATGGCTGATAACAAGGCCACCAGTGGGTGCCCAGAGAGAGAGGGAAAGCACGCAACGCAATCCAGTTCAAGAGGCAGCACGGAAAAAGAGAGGACGATTTTGGAGCTGAACAATGGTAAACGGAAGTCCTGCCAGGACTTCTGAAAGACTACAGCCCAAAGAACAGTTTTAACGCAGATGAGAAAGGGCCGTGCTGTATTAGCGAGCGCTTCCTTATGGCATATATAAATATATTTTCGTTTATTGAAAAAACAAGTTGTCATACTGCAACGAGGTACAGGCATTGAAAATTTAAAAAATTTAAAGTTTTGATTTCTATCGAATGATTGAATGTCTTGGGTTGCTATTTTCTATAGAGTATACGAGGTATATAGTTTTTATCGTCTTTAGGTGGAAGCTGAAGCATAACGTCATTGAAAGGAACAGAGACACCTGAGTCTGTAATTGTCAAAGATCGATTGACGCGTTTGTTGGCTTGCGATATGAATTGCAGCGAGACGTTACAGTTGATGCACTGGTGGTTGGCAAGAAAGAGCAAAGCTCCTCGATGATTTAAAAATGTTAAGAAGCTTCCAGTCGACTATGAGGCAGACAAGAACGCAATTTTGCACAGTACATGTGCACTTCTCTTATTCATTCATTCATTCCAAAAATTTATTTAGCACCCTTCAAGATTCCTACTCAGAGGGAGTCCCTGCGCTGTTCTAAATGACGTTAAAGTCAAAACGACCAAACAGTCAGTCGAATACGGGAAACAGCTCGAATAACAGATGACCAGAGGACCAGAAGAGTCACCACTGGCAAGGCCCCGCAAACACGAAGAGCCCAGTCAACGGATTCTCATCCAGAGCTGATGGTTGGCCCGTTATTCAGAGTTCCTGGTCGCGGTAGCGTCGAAGAAGAGGAATGACAACAGGCGACGAGGGTCGGAACACACGCACCTCAACACCATGGCAGTTCCTCACCATGGCAGTGCCTATGTCCGTTCCTCACCATGGCAGTGCCTATGTCCGTTAAGTGCATAGGCACTTTAAGCCTAGTTTAAGTAAGTCCCAAGTCCATGCACTTAAGTGGCACCGACTGTACGTGTCGGCCTATATCATATCGCATGCATCAGCTTAGCCAAGTGTGGCGAAATAAATCATTGAGGTACATGTATTTTCAAATAGGAATTTGTATATAGGCCTAATAGGAACATGTGTAATATTTTCATATAAATATCGCGTGCACGGGTTAAACCAAGTGTAGCGAAATAAGTGAATGAGGTAGCCTACTTGTATTTCAATAGGAATATATATATATATATATATATATATATATTATAAAAATATATTGCATGCGCGAGTTTAACCAAGTGTATCGCAGAGTCATTTCAGGAGGAATATATATATATAAGCTTATTACATGCATTAATATTGTGCATTAACATATATGAATTTATATATATGTATATATAAATGAAAATATGAATATAATATATGAATTTATATACATACGAATATCTTGTGTCATGAGTTTAACCATGTGTAGCGATAGAAGGTTTTAAGGTTCATGCATTTTCAATAGGACTTAGCCTATACGAACATGTAGGCTACATTCGAGATATGGACGGCTATAGGATGGTCGCACAAAAATAGTTGAATTACCAGCACACACCTACATGCCTGGAGACGGTGAGGTGGTTCTAAGAAGCCAAAGAATCCCTGGAAGATTTTTTTACGAGGATAAAATCTCGAGTTGACTTGGCCTGCGTTGAATGCACAGGGCTCGAGTCGTAGACATTTCAGCTAAACATAATCAGAAGCTAAGTTGTCAATGATATCAACGGGAATTTGAAGAATTTTCCTCATTAGCCCGACAGAGATTCACTGGAAGCAAAACAAAGCTCATTGTCTTGAGCTGACGTTTAAAGCGACAGTCGTGAGCCCTTGATTTACTTGTTAACTGGAGATGATGTTCATGAGATTGGCCTTTGTCCTGATCCTGGTGGGTTCCTGTTTCTCAGAGGAGAATCCACTGAAGTCCATAATCGAAGGAGTCCCCAATCCACTGGCCTGCGAATACGAGGAACTGAAAGGAAACTGGATCTTTTATATCGGCGAAGGAGGATTCGACAAAACAATCAATTGCATGGCCACAGGTAGGACTAACAAACGACATCTCACCTAACACACTAATTTAAATTTTGTAGATTTCGTATGGATTAAGCCCTAATTATAGGCCCGACTATAACTATAATATTATTATAATCAAAACCATAGAATACATAAAATTTATTCTCAGAGTATTCAATTCAGATTGTCCAATTGTACCATATACAATACAACTGTAATCTGATAATGACATCACTCCTTGCAATGTTTTAAAGTGCATATATACATAATATTATGTATGCCGATGCCGGGCATCAGGAAAAGTTATAGCTACACCATAAAAGAATAGCGAACACCATTATGTCTGTGATTCGTACCAAAACCTGTCGTAAGTTAGGATATAGTTTATAGCTTTCGACGACATCATTTAGTGGAAACGGTGTTAGCCCTGAAGGCCTTCTGCGAAATAAGTCTAGTGTTTAGTAGGCCACTGTCTTAAGCTGAGTTCGTTTAACAGTTTCGGATTTTGCGAGCCCAACATTTTTGGGGTAAATGCACGTTAACATAAGTAGGACTAATTTATACAATACAATACAACTATTTGATTTTGTATATGATATTGGTATTTGATGTTGCCCTCCGTCCAAAGTTCAAAATTACACAAAAGACCTATGACAGTAGGCTACTATGACACCAACCCTATACAACTCTGCGTGAAAGACTTGCTTAGGGTTCATAAACGGTGACAACCTTAGTGGAACCTCGAACCCCCTACCTTCCGCGTTACAGGACGAGCGCTCTATCCAATCGACAACAGTGCCCTATGATTAGTACGGCTGAATTGCACATTAATTTTACGCTTGGCATGTTTTCCGCATTATTATTTGAAGGATTATAGGACAAGTAGGGCCTAAGTAATAGGATAACGTATCCTGTGTTGATCTCGATAGTTAAATACGTGTGCAGGTACAATTGCTCGCATCTACAGAATTCACCTCGAATACCCGGATGTCGTTAGAGACGAGTTCGGAAATGTTGGATTCTGGACGATGGTCGACTCCATGGTAGGCGGATCACATTGTATCGTATTACATAGCATTACAGCTAATTACATTACACCAATTAGGCCTATCACAGATATTACGCTTTATGTGCCAGTTACTGGGGTGTTTGGTCTCGCTGATCTTGGGAGACGCTCGCAAAAACGCCATCATCAATCCCGGTTTATTATAAAGCACAGGAAGATTGACCATATTGAGAAAACGAGGCCATAGCCTGGAGCGGCACATCCAGAAGGCGGCCAAATTTAAAATGAAAATTTGGCCTAGGATGGCAGATTCTTAAATTTACCCCTGGTTAGTAGGTCTATACCTGGACGGATGACCTTCCGTGAAATACCCAACCACATGGAGCACGCTCACGCTTCCATCCTTTCGGGTTTGCGAACTGCAACGCAGAAGTTGTCTTATCGTTTTGACATTTCAGCTCCATCTGCGCCCAAAACCAACACGTGTGCTTATTATACCATTGTCGGTGGGTGGAACGAATATACGGCTAGAAAGAAGCTGTCCACCCCGCCCTCACATGTCAAGGCTTAGAAAAATAAAGTTGCTAACATATGTCATAACTAAGACTGGCTTCAGGAACTGCTCTTCTTGATTCCCTATCGACGGTCGTGTTATGCTACAGGCGTGTGTTCCTTCTACCTTCAAACCCTACAGCTTCTGAGAAGATTCTATAAGGATAAAATGTAGATAGGCTAAATGTCTTCTCTGTATACTTATTCATTTTCGCTTTACTTTGACTCCATGTTTTAGAAACAGTTACTGATAGAGAAATTATTATCGCAAGACACCTAGTTCATATTGATTTAAAATACTGGACTGGATCGGTGAATCCGAATCGCTGGAAAGATCGATAGTTGGCTGAATGGCTGGCTGGATGCATGGATTGATGGATGCTGGTATAGTATAGATGAATGGCTGCAAGGAAAGATGACTAGATGGATCGGTGATAGATACTCAAATGAACGGATGGATGTATCGATAGATGGGTGGATGGATGGTGATAACAAAAAGATAACAAGGCTATACTGCTGCTGTTATGATCCGACTGTATAGAATGTCATAGGTCTATGTATGTGATATGATGAATGTTCAAATATATGATGAATGTTCAAAGAATAGTTGACGCTGACTGTCGACTTGTACGAGAGCCTAATTAAATCTTTAAGACCGAATGCAAAACTGCAGTCCCACTTGACGTGTCATTCCATGTACGAATGTTCTCATACAATATTGTATCATATAATTTAGCATTAGGCTTTCTTTTTAGGCAGTCATCACATCACATACTTAGGCGTAGAGCCGGATCATGCACTTAAAGATTTAATTAGGCTCTCGTACAATTCGACAGTCAGAGTCAACTATTCTTTGAACATTCATCATATCATATCATATACATAGACCTATGATATTCTATGCAGTCGGATCATGAGTGTAAATCAATTAATCAATCAATCAATCGTTTATTTGTAGCCAAACAACAATAAACAATAATATTACAAATCAGATTGCACTTTTAAGTATGGATAGTTGAATGCCACAAGGGAAGGCCCTGAAGGGATCAAAGATCCCGCTAAGTAGGGACACCTCTATATAATTTCAACAGAATATGTGGCGACCGAAAGATGCTTTACTTAGTATAACAGTTGTTGACTTGATTAACATACAAAATCTTAACTAACCTTAACTAATTTAAACTAAATATCAAAAGTAATGAGTACATAATGAGTGGGAAGTGCAGTTAAACACATGGAAATAAAAGATTAATTAGTATGCTCTCATTCGACAGATAACAACATCTTTCATCTAGACATTCATCACAAAACGTGCATAGTTGCATACAGCTGGACCACGTGCGTGAAACGTAATTAATAGTAGAGATTGCATGTAGTTGCTAAAATAATCTTATAACCAATTATTTTAACAGCAATAACTGAGCAGATTACGGGCATAGAGCGCCAATTAAGGAATTTTGTTAAATCCATGTGATGATAGGGTTTCGAAGTGGTTGTGCGCGGCCGGAAGTTCTTCGCTTACGTCAAGTTCAGGGAGTGCGAGAACGGACGAGAGACAAGGTTCTGTAACGAGACGATCCTTGGGACCTCCCACGACGTCCTGGGAAGGGACTGGACCTGCTTCATAGGACACAAGGTATCGGCCGCTCCGTCCGTGCCAAGGGCCGTCAAGGAGGTCCTTCAGAGGGACACCCGTTCGACCATCAACGATCTTACAAGGAAGTATGCCTGAGCCCTGTAGGGTTCCTTTGGAGGACATCCAGGGATGTCTCTCGGTTTTATTCCTTTACCGTTTGCTGTCTCCGTATCAAACCTCATCTCTTCGTCGATTTTCGTCTCATTACTGCATCTGTTCAGTTTTTCAACGCAGCATCATCATTCTACCGAACATAGCTTTGTCGAATCGATATTAAGAATGTATACTTATCCATTTACATGTTTTTCCATCTATCCATCCATCCATCCATCCATCCATCCATCCATCCATCCATCCATCCATCCATCCATCCATCCATCCATCCATCCATCCATCCATAATCCATAATCCATAATCCATAATCCATAATCCATAATCCATCCATCCATCCATCCATCCATCCATCCATCCATCCATCCATCCATCCTATCCATCCATCCATCCATCTATCCATCCATCTATCTATCAGTCCATCCATCCATCAGTCCATCCATCAGTCCATCCATCCATCTATCTATCCATCTATCTATCCATCTATCCATCTATCTATCCATCTTATTAGGCTCTCGTCTAATTCGACAGTCAGCGTCAACTATCTTTGAACATTCATCATATCATATTCAATTCAATTCAATTCAATTCGTTTATTGATCCCAAAACCAAGTCTGAACAAAACAATAATGTTTCACAGCAGTTAAACACAAGGCATAATCATATTAATATACAAATATCACTGCATAGATCCGGGAGCAATGGGCTTACCCGAAGGGAATAATCCCGCTGATGGGGGCCTAATTATCTATCTTAAGAAATCTTAGTAGTGTCTAAGTAATTAGATGGCAGTCTTGGATCCAGAAATAACTGCGTCGATCCAGCTTCCCTCGGCCTTAAAGTAAAAAGAAAAGAAAAAAGATCTATCTAAAACCATCCAGAACTAAATAATCAATGTTATTTAACATTTTTTATTGATCTATGATATTTTATACAGTCGGGTCATGCATGTAAATCAATTATTATGCTCTCATTCGACAGATAACACCAACCTTTCTCTAGACATTCATCACATAACATGCATAGGCTTACAGCTGGATCACGTGCGTGTAACGTTATTACTCTTTTTCTCATTTTTGTATCGTTTAGTTATTGTTCTGCCTCTGTGGCGTAATAAAGTTTTCATTACTGTATGGATTACATGTAGTTGCTAAAATAGTCTTACAGCCAATTACTTTAACAGTAATAACTGAGCAGATTAAGGTTATGGAGAGCCAATTAAGGAATTTTGTTAAATCCATGTGATGATAGGGTTTCGAAGTGGTTGTGCGCGGCCGCAAGTTCTTCGCTTACGTCAAGTTCAGGGAGTGCGAGAACGGACGAGAGACAAGGTTCTGTAACGAGACGATCCTTGGGACCTCCCACGACGTCCTGGGAAGGGACTGGACCTGCTTCATAGGACACAAGGTATCGGCCGCTCCGTCCGTGCCAAGGGCCGTCAAGGAGGTCCTTCAGAGGGACATCCGTTCGACCATCAACGATCTCGCCAGGAAGTATGCATGAGCTCTGTATCGGTCCCCCTAGTAGACATTCCTGGATGTCTCTGTATTTTTTATTTCTTCACCTTTTGCTGTCTCCGTATCAACCCTCATCTCTTCGTCGATTTTCGTCTTATCGCTGCACCTGTTGAGTTTTCCAACGCATCCATCCAGTCGTTCATCCGAACACAGCTTTGATGAATGTATATTAAGAATGTATACTTATCCGTTTAAATTGTTAAAAAATTTCCCATCCATCCGTCCGTCCATCCATCCAACCATCCAACCATCTATCCATCCACCTGTGGCTCCATCCAGCCATCGATCCCTGTATTCATCCAAAAGCCGATCCATCGACCGAGTCATCTACCAAACCACCATTCATCCACCTATGCACACACCAATCGATCCATTCACTCAATAACTCTTCCACCCATTCATTCAGCCATTTATATCTATGCATCCATCAATCCACACATTTATGTATGAACGCATTAACGCATCCATGCATCCATCTATTCATGGTTCTGTCCATCCATCCACTCATCCACCATTCATCCATCTATCCATTCATCCATCAATCCATCCTACAATCCTCCATCTATCCATCCACCATTCATCCATCTATCCATTCGTCCATCCATCCTCTAATCATCCAGCTATCCATTCACCATTCATCCATCTATCCATTCATCAATCCATCCACCATATATCCACCATTCATCCATCTATCCACCAAAAGATCCATTCATGCAGTCACTCATTCACCCACTCAGACATCCATACATCCATGCTTGCACTGTCTCCCTTTTTTGCTCCATCCATCTTGCTCTCTCTATTTCATTAAATCATCATCTCCTGCCCTTCTGCTACTTCATTCATCTACAATGCCCTTTCCTTCATATCCTTGTTTACCACTGTCTGTCTCTGTCTGTCTCTCTCATTCCATACAATCCACCACCAAAAGATCCATTCATGCAGTCACTCATTCACCCACTCAGACATCCATACATCTATGCATCCATCAATCCATGCATTTATTTATCCACGCATCCATCTATCCATGGATCTGTCCATCCATCCATACATGCATGGATCCATCTATTTATCAACTCGTCCATTCATACATCTAACTATTCATCCATCGATTGATCTACTCAGCCATTCATTCTCTAGGGTGTTACAACGTCGTCTCTATAAGACTGAGTTGGACATGGTCGAGTCAATCAACGCTGCTCAGTCATCATGGAAAGCAGCTAATTACGTCGAATACGACACAATGACAGTCGACGAACTGCTTTCCAGGGCTGGCTCCAGACTCGAGCGGAAGAACAGGTATACGATCTCCCAATATATCGCCTTTCCTTAAGTCAACCCTCATGCTATTTTCTTTCTCTGTTTCTTTCTTGCTCTCTTTCTTTCGTAAGGACTCTCGCTTCAATTCTGTGCTTTGCTTATCTTGCTTTATTTTCATAATTAAAAGTAACTAATAACTTCAGTCTTTAAGCTGGTTAAAGTTTTGTAAGATCACCTTCTGCTAGAATATATTTTAGGAAAGAAAGAATCGAACAGATGTTCTTTTGTTAAGTACTGTCATTATCTTCATTTTTTTATTTGCCAATTTCTGCATATCATTTTATTTTAAATTTCCTTTTCACATGCATAATTGCAAGTCAAAGGTTTATACTCTTAAAAGCAATACCTCCACTACCTGTTTGTGACAGCGTGCCACTATAGTGCCAGGCAATGCCAGTCTCACGCCTGGAGAAAGTGGGAGGCGATGACAGCAAGAAGTTATCGCTAACACTAGAACTACCCTTTAAGTGATGATTAGTATCAACAGAAATTCTGACCTGAAATACTATTAACAATAAAGCACAGCGCTGTGGCTTGTAGTAAGAAAATAACAGTGTCATGCTTCATGTATGTAGTAATGAAGCAAAATGATCTTACTGTAAGCCAATGCAGTCTATCTTCACAATCAGCAAAAACTGCTTGTGAACATTCCGAGCATATTAATGTCTCCAACAACCAGAAATTACTGTCGCGAAAGTAGTCTACCTAAACCTGTTGTTGACATTGAGAGACGTAAAGAGGCTCAGTATGACAGACGTCATTGTCGTTTAGTATCGTGACTACTGCACCGATTACGAAAAAGCAAGAGAAGCTGGCTGCAGGACTTCCGGAATCATTTGACTGGAGGAATGTCAAAGGAATCAATTACATCACACCTGTTCGCGAACAAGGTAAACAAAAGGCGGTACGTGACTTTTTGGCGTCGCCGTTTTGGCTAGACCCTTTAGGCGCCGGTCGTTTAGGCGCCACCGTTTTGGCTCGACGACACGGCTTGATTACGAGTAACACTAAACCTATCGTAATGAAACCGATATGGTACGTCGGCGCGCAAGATGAAGTGTTACTCCACGATAACTACCATCAATCCAGCCTCCATTTCATCAAGAAACAAATTTTCACCAATTCAGCTTCCATTTCATAAAAAAATTACTTTAGGTTAGTAAATTATTTCTATCTCAGGAACACGCAATCGAAGTTGGATTTGATGACAAAGTTCTTTGGTAAATAGTGGCTGGATTGATGAAAGAGTTCTTTCGTAAATGGTAGCTGGATTGATGAAAAGTTCTGTCGCAGAAGAAAGATGGATGGTGAAAGAATTCTTGCTGAGCTAGAAGTTACATTGATGAAAGAATTGTTTCAATGGAAGCTGGATTGATGAAAATAATTGTTTCAATGGGAGCTGGATTAATCATAAGAAATTATTGTTTTCTTAAATCGAAGATGGATTGATGAAAATAATTTCTTCCTTACATCACTGGAAGCTGGATTGATGACAGTTATTATGGACATTGGTAGACTGCCTTCTTACAAACGAATAATACAGCATTAATAAAATACAGCCCGTAAAAACAAAGTTTTTTACTATATCCATCTAGTATCCTATAATGCGTCTTACGAAGCAGTTACCTCTACAAATATATAGTCCGCGTTCATTTTACGACATAGCATGCGTTTAATGAGGCAGCGCATCCGTTTTTGTTGCGGCCAATGACAACGCTGGCCAATGGCAACGCTGCGTATCGGAAAAGGCGATTCCCCGATTCGAAAAGTTGAGTCCCCGATTCTATAAGCTAGCCTTTTGGGGAGCTGAAATTTTTATAGAATGAAGTGTCTGCGAGAGCGAGTCTATCTGCCAAGTTTCATGACGATTGAATGATTGTAAGTGATCGAATTAGTCGTCGCAAGATTTGACTTTTTAGCCTGTGGCTCAAGCAAGCAAGCAAGCAAGCAAGATTGCAAGATTTCCGCAAGTTAAACTAGATGGATAAAAAGATGGTATTAATTTACCAAATTCTAATTTAATAAATCCAACTCACCATAAAAACATGGCTATCCTACTGATATTTCTTTGGATTGAAAAATTAACATTATTTACAGCGTTTAGTACTGCCAAAACGTCCGGCGCCAAAACTGTGACGCCAAAACGTCAGCAATAAACTATACCTCTGACTGTCTATCGGTACATGTCTAGCTACATGTATGTTTAACATCCGTTTTTGTGATTCGGAATGAAGCTAATTCCTTTAAACGACTGTCTGCCTGTATGTCTATCTGCATGTCTATCTGTCTGTCTGCATGTATGTCTGTCTGCATGTATGTCGGCGTGCCCATCTGTATGTCGGTCGTCAAGTCCTGTCAGTAACGGATTTGTCTAGTCTCCTATACAAAGACTCGAATCACATTTCAACATGCAAACGCTGAACCAACGAACTGCCTATGTATGCGTGTGTATGTATGTATGTATGTACATTGTTCGTGTATATAATAATGTATGTGCAACGTACATGCAGCTGCTGTCGGAACGTAGTTGGGTCGCCCGAATGGAGGGATAGTCAATCAACAGTAGAAGTGAAGTCTCGGTTGTTCAAGTCCAACGACTTTTCTGTATCACAACATCAGTACAGCAAGAAACGACTCAGCACTCAGTTCGACAAAACACATCAACCCAACAATGATTTATCTCCCAGCTCAATTTTATTATAGTGTAAGGGGCCTGTCATTCTGACAGGAGCTAGACTGCAGGGGTGCGCAACCTGCGGCCGTACGGCCGCATGCGGCCGTAAGAGGGAGAATTGGCGGCCGTGGACGTATGGCCTAATTGTATTGTATTGGCGGCCGTGTGTATATTTATTCAGAAATATTTTAATTCCATTGTTTTCAAAAGAAAGTGTGAATCTTATTAGTTATCTTTGCCTCTTTTTTAGTGCATGAATTTAATAACAAGTAGGCCTTTATGCTCACACAATCACACACCACACACACAAACACTGCACACACTGACACCCACTGGCCTGGGAATGTATACCATCTAAGTATGCATCTCTGCCGATGTAATAGCTCAAAGCGGCAGGCAGACTAACAGTATCCATATCAAACATTGGACAGTCAACCACTGCATATATTGTGAAGAAATGCAACTGGACATTTCTACCACATCCTTTTATTCCTTTACCATCGTCTTTGATTCCCTGCTGCAAGAATTCACATAACGATGCAATGACTTTAATCAGATTTGCCAGCACTGCGACATGTTGCTTCTCCTCGTCTGGTGGAGACAGAGAATGCACCTTTGAACCTCCAACTGGGATTGGTGGAGTTGAAGAACGACGAAGAACTCATGAAGAAGTTCGAGGATAAAACCGATTTTGTAGAGGCGTGAAAGTTGGCGGTGGAATACCCTAAACTTCGAGAACTGGTGAGATATACCCTGGTCCTCTTCAGAATCACCTACGCGTGTGAGGCAACCTTCTCTCGGATGAATTATTTGAAAAATAAATACGGAACTTGATTGATAGACAACAACTTAGTCTGGAATACGTTTGAACGTCTCCAGCGAGTTTCCAGACTTCTCAATGTTCTCATGCCTCTGGGCCAACATCAAAGACCAAGGCATTTTAGCTACAAATTTGAGTAGGATTGAAGATGAAGATAAAAAAAATTTATTGTTCTTTTACTAATTTTCTGATGGAAAAGATATGGTAGGCCTACTGAAGTTCGTGGAGAAGGAATTGACGTCAGTAAAGATCATTTCTAACAGTGAACATACTTATTTCTTGACGTCCACAAACATGCATTTTTTAATAGCCCAATAGCAGATTATCTTGGCGGCCGTGATGAGAGTATGATCCTTTAATGCGGCCGACATTACCGCAAAGGTTGCGCACCCCTGAGCTAGAGCTAGGTAACACTAATTTATCCTCTCTACCATTTCTGTCTCTGTCTCTGTCTCTGTCTCTGTCTCTGTCTCTCTCTCTCTGTCTGTCTGTCTCTGTCTCTCTCTCTCTCTCTCTCTCTCTCTCTCTCTCTCTCTCTCTCTCTCTCTCTCTCTCTCTCTCTCTCTCTATATATATATATATATACACACACATATATATATCTCTCTCCATCTATCTATATATATATACATCTTTCTCTGCCTGCTTTCCCTATTTCTCTCCTCATCTCTCTTGCGTCGTCTCTGTCTGTCTGTCTCGCTCTCTCTCTCTCTCTAGTCTACCCACTACATATGTATGTATGTAGGTATGTATTTAATCATGCATGTATGTACATATATAGGCCTATCAGGCCCTATCTGCATATTAGTTATATTGGATATTGGATATTGCATATATGTTAGCTCATCTAACTAAATTAAAACTAGGCCTACTGCAAAAATGCCATACGAATCATAACTAAATCCTCATTCAATTCTCAAACCAAATCACTTTTCTATGATCTTAAGATTTTAAATATTGACCAAATTAGATACGTGCAAACATGTGAATTCATGTACCAGTATGACAACAATCTCTTGCCTGCTGCTTTTCTATCCTTTTTACTCCTGTCACGAAATCTATAGCTGCTAGAAGTAACCGACAGTGCCGTTTTAAGGCCTAGGCACGCGAAAATAATTTTAGGCCTAATAGACATGAGCTCAAGCGTCGCGTTGTTTTCATTAAAAGCTTCAAATTGTACCAGTAAAACGATTCAATTTTTGTAATTTAACAAATTTCTTTAGAAACACGTACGTCATGTTTTGAAAAAAGTTTTTAAAATGTGAAAAACAAGGCCGCCGTCCAGCTCGCGTAAGAACCGTTGGGGATTCGAACCCGAGTCTGCCGCCGGCTGAGCCTCCTGTCGGATGGATCCACAGTTTAACGGCAGCTTATGACAACATTGGCCGTTGCCGCCGACAAAGATTATTTTTTGGCATATTACAGCTCTGACATCTATAGAGCCATTATTATTACCCAAAAGCAACTATTGATGGTCGTTTGAGAAGCCCGGTAGAAATTTATCCCACAGGTAAGCCTAAACAATTGCGAAAATAATTTTAGGCCTAGGCCTAATAGGCATGAGCTCAAGCTCATTTAATTAATTGTTAATTGTATTCATTAAAAGCTTCATATTGTACTAGTAAAACGATTCAATTTTTTTTAATTTAACAAAGTCTTGAGAAACACGTCATGTTTTGAAAAAAAGTTTTTAAAATATGATCTTTTTAAAATATGAAAAACATTGCGACGGGTACGAGATTTGAACCCGATCCGCCGACGCGCCTCGTGTCCCAGCCTTCTTACGAAGTTGGCCACAGTCATCGACTGTAAGTATAGGCTTAAAATCCGTATTTATTCACCAAAATGTTCATAAAGCCTTTGTCATTGTGACGTCCGGTAGGCGGGGCTATGCAAATCGCATGTTAAACAAGATCAGTGTGACCACTCCTTTGGATCTTTCCCAAGATCTTGGGATTTTGGGGTAGACATGGGATCTGTGGATTTTGCATAGCAATCTTTTGATTTTTTGCAAGGTTTACCGCAAGTTCTAGATTTTACCGTACTTTTCAACAGCGGCAGCGAATCAGAATGAAAAAACTCGCTCAGTGGGTCTATCTGAAAGACGTTAATTACTTACCTTGTTACCTTGTGCTGTCAGTTCCTGGAACTCTAGCGACCTTCATGATCAAGCCTCTCCATTTCCTTCTGTCCGCCGTCGCATCTCTCAGTTCTGCCAAATTCATTCCAGTTGTTTCATGTATCTCGTCCATCCACTTTTTCCTTGGTCGTCCTTGTTTTCTCCTTCCCTCTCCATATGCTAACATCATTTCCTTTTCCAATCCATCTGATCGCATGACATGACCAAAGAACCTCAACTTTGCTCTTAGCACTGTTTGTTGTAGTGTCTCTTCATTCTCAATTCCGATACTCATGCGCACCCAATCGTTGGTCCTTTTCTCTTTCCATGATATTCTCTGCATCTTCCTCCATATCCACATTTCGCATGCGTTAATCTTTTTTTTCATTTTCTTGGTCATTGTCCATGTCTCACTGCCGTATGTTACTGTTGGTATGATCAGAGCCTTCACCAATCTTTTTTCGTGTCTATACTCACATGTTTGTCCTTCCATATTTTTTCCAGACCATTCATTGCAGTTTTTCCTATCGCTACTCTACGATTTATTTCCATATCATATCGTTAATTACTACTGTTACATAAACATTGTAAACAATTTGTAAACATTGTAATTCGTTAATTCAATGTTATTCTCTGGTTGTTTCTTTGCCAGTTCTTAGCTCGACATTCTGTAAATAATTGTGATTGCTAAAACGCATTTAACATTTCATCATAAGTTTTCTTTTAAGTAACTTGGGAATTTTTGGCACACTTTTGACCAAACTCGGGATTTTTCTGGAAAGAGCTTGGGATTTCAGAAAATGGAGAGTTGTCGCACTGAACAAGATTCAAAGCAGAAGCGATCGGTCGAATAATATAATTATTTCCAAATACCAAATTATTAATCTTAATTTGTTGTTAAGTTTGAATTTCTATGATTTGTGATTTATACATTTAACACTGGAGCTTCGTGTAGCCTATCTAATACGTAGGCGTACGGCTTCTTTTAAAGTCACAAATTTAATTTTTTAAATCTATCCCCTCACATCGAACTGCAAGACACGTGCATGATTTTACCAGTCTACGATTCTAACATCTTTGATAATAATTATTAGTTTGGTCTGGGATTATTAATAACTAACCGAACTTATATGTCTACATATGCTAGAACCAACACCCGTAAATTCACAATGCAGTACCAGGGTCCTCCGACTTGGAACAATTTACCTAGGGATATCCAAGGTGTTACTAATCTATCTCACTTCAAAAGACTTACTCGTACATACATACTAAATATTGCCACGTGATCCCGTGCTCCTCGTCTCACAGTCCTTACACTAGTACATGCATACTTATCTATCCAGTCTCACACTAATTATATGATTAGGCCCCTACTTAGCGGGACTCGTCCCTTCAGGTGCGCCTTTTGTTCCCAGATAATCTGCTTATATAAGTTTCTGTATTTACCTATAGGCTACTTTTGATTGCAGAAAATGCTTTTTCTTTACTGATTTGTAAGTGAATTTGTCTTGTTTTACCGGGATCAATAAATGAATTGAATTTAATTTAATTGAATATATATTTGCAGATATATATATATATATATATGCAGATATATTTCGTATTAAATCTTTATGCGAATATGTGGGCAATAAGTTAACACCTTTTCAAAACTTCTCAAAGATGCCTAAATCCTCTTATTAAATTTGTCTAATTTGAAGTCACTCTGTAGGCTACTATACATGCATTGTGCTTTATATACCCTATCCCGTTCTCAATTTCGAGTTTCTTGTCGTGTTTTTGTCATTTGCAGGTGGGTGTGGCTCGTGTTATGCGTTTACTGCGGCTGCCATGAATGAAGCCCGACTGGCCATCTACTCCAACCGAACCGTCCAAGTCGTCCTTTCGCCACAAGATGTCGTTGACTGCACTTTCTACTCTCTCGGTAAGACTACAGCAATACTGGATGACTGAAGGACTGGTTGACTGACTGACTGACTGACTGACTGACTGACTGACTGACTGACTGACTGACTGACTGACTGACTGACTGACTGACTGACTGACTGACTGACTGACTGACTGACTGACTGACTGACTGACTGACTGACTGACTGACTGACTGACTGACTGACTGACTGACTGACTGACTGACTGACTGACTGACTGACTGACTGACTGACTGACTGACTGACTGACTGACTGACTGACTGACTGACTGACTGACTGACTGACTGACTGACTGACTGACTGACTGACTGACTGACTGACTGACTGACTGACTGACTGACTGACTGACTGACTGACTGACTGACTGACTGACTGACTGAGTGAGTGAGTGAGTGAGTGAGTGAGTGAGTGAGTGAGTGAGTGAGTGAGTGAGTGAGGAGTGAGTGAGTGACTGACTGACTGACTGACTGACTGACTGACTGACTGACTGACTGACTGACTGACTGACTGACTGACTGACTGACTGACTGACTGACTGACTGACTGACTGACTGACTGACTGACTGACTGACTGACTGACTGACTGACTGACTGACTGACTGACTGAGACTGACTGACTGACTGACTGACTGACTGACTGACTGACTGACTGACTGACTGACTGACTGACTGACTGACTGACTGGCCCACTCACTGACCAACTGACTCACTGACTGACTAGAAACGTAAATGGGTAAAACCGTAAAAGTGTTCCCTCTTGCAATTGCTGTCGGCATGCTTGCGCTTCTGTTCAAAGTTCCTTCACCCCGGCTTCTTAATAGTTTGACTGGAAAGGATCTGTTACGTCCACTGTTATGGCTGATCGACTTTCACCAAGAACAGTTCCAATTTTAGGTATGACCACAGAATGTGAAATAAAGTCAAATTTTAAGCATTTTGTTTCGTCAGCATTTTAATGTTTTCTAAACTATAAGTCCAAATTTTAAACAATTATTTTCCTGAACGGGAGGCCAACGCAGAGACTTAATCAATGGTATCATACGTTTAGAGTTTCCCGCATTTTATATAAGTTATTTCTATAGCCAAACGTTTTTAATTCTTTGAAGTTTCATCATGAATAACTTTTGGAAGTGAGTTACAAACTTGAGACCAATGCGTATGCCAGAGGTATCGTATCCTTGAAGACATGAGGACATAACGACTAATCATCTTAACATCTCAGTTTCATAACAGACAAGTACATTGAATCACCGCAACCATAGTATAATGCATGCAAACTGTTCATATAACCGAGCCCTTGGTCTGCGTTAACTTATTGTTCGTGACAGCGCAACCCTCAAGATTTAACATGAACACCCCGATTTTCACTAGCTCTTTGTGTAATTATGAAATTCCGGTTGGAAATTTGTCCACGTTAACAAAGTGTATTGACTACTAGATTTCAATAACAATAATAATTAGTAGTAGTAGTAGTAGTACTAGTATTATTATTATTATTATTATTATTATTATTATAATAATTATTATTATTATTATTATTATTATTATTATTATTATTGTTATTATTGTTATTATTATTGTTATTATTGTTATTTTTATTATTATTTTAAATTTTATGCCCCGAGGTATACAGGATCCCTCAGGTACTTAGTCACTTAGATATTACTAGCTGATGTAATTTGTCTGGAGATGACCCTACTCGTCGTTGTCCTACTACTACTACTACTACTACTACTACTACTACTACTACTACTACTACTACTACTACTACTACTACTACTACTACTACTACTACTACTACTACTACTACTACTACTACTACTACTACTACTACTACTACTACTACTACTACTACTACTACTACTACTACTACTACTACTACTACTACTACTACTACTACTACTACTACTACTACTACTACTACTACTACTACTACTACTACTACTACACATTTGCTAAGCGCTACTATCTCATAACTAAACATCAATCGATGGCGCTGAGCTGTTATAAGTGAAGGACTTGCTCAAGGTCCCTATAAACAGTAACCTTCTCAGGGAGGAGGCACGAACCAGTACTCTCCGCCTTGAAAAGCGAGAACTCAACAACTTGGTTATTGTATCCCACAGCCTGTGCTGGCGGAAGTTCTTATGCTATTGGTGGGAAATACGCCGAGGACTACGGAATGGTGGAGGAATCGTGCAATCCATACAAGGCGGTGGAAAGCAAGAGCTGCGGTACACGACCATCCTGCAAGAGATACTACTTCACTGGCTACGAATATGTCGGTGGATACTACGGAGCGTAAGATCCGTTCTAAGCACCTATAGCTAGTTTATCTTCGGATCTACCTTACATAGTGTCTGGTGTAATCCGATCCTTTTCTTTATTTAGAGCATTGATTTTCGGTTTACTCTGGTCTGGTAAGTTCTTAACTCCGTCAAAACAAACTTCAATAATAGTCCAATGTTTTAATTTTCTGCTTGCTTTCGTCTTCACCATCATCATCATCGTTGTCGTCATTATTGTCGTTATCATAACAACAGCAACAACAATAAAAACATCAGCATCATCATCGTCACCACCGCCCTCATTTTCATCGTCGTCGTCGTCGTCGTCGTCGTCATCACCATCACTATCGTCGTCTTCATGCTTGTAATTGTCATAGTAGTTTTCGCTTTCTTAGGTGTAACGAGGCTGAAATGATGTTGGCCTTGGTCAACTATGGACCACTCGCGATCGCCATCAAAGTCAAAGAAGACCTAATGTTCTTCAAATCCGGAATCTATTCGCCAACCGGTCAGTCACCCTCCATTGTGTGGCCTTGTAATTATTTTTTTAGATGTTTATACATATTTGATACACCCACAATAATAAAAATAATAATCGTCATCGTCATCATCATCTTCGAGCCACGGACCTTTCTGAGTGGCTCTTCGTAAATCTTCAATTACAGATACGCTTACAATCATCATCACCACTATCATCATCACTTGAATATGTTCTAAGGAAAAAGCTGAGTTATGTCATATTATTTGCCCCAACTGCATGGAACGCCGCCTCTCTTCATGGTGATTTATGAAACTCACAATAACAAGGATTATTTTCTTACGTTATCTTACCGTATAATATTATATTACCTTGCCTTACCCGTAACCCACTAATGACTCTTTGCTGGAATAGGAATATCAAGCAATTTCAATCCGTTCGTGGAGGTGGACCATGCTGTGACCCTGGTTGGCTATGGGGTCGACAAAACCCACGGCAAGTATTGGATCATCAAGAATTCTTGGGGCACAAAGTGGGGCGACAACGGTTACTTCCGTCTGCGACGCGGCATCAACGATTGTGGTGTAGAGAGCGGTGCAATGCAATCCTTTCCAATCTTCTGAGAGGCAGAGACTGACAAGGATGGAAGAGGAAGCAGCCTGAAGTCTCTTTAAAAAACCTTAGACGCTGCGTGTTTCTGTGACGAATTATAATGTTCATGCTTATATTATGTAACTAGTTACTAATTAACCGACGAATTTATGCAAAGATCAGCCACGCTACAGTCTGTCGAAAGAATGTCTGGTTTCAATAGACACTGTGTGGACAGGACGCTCGTTAGCATGTGCTGTCTGACCATGAAGTGGTCCACGGCCTACGGACAGTCACGGTCTTGCTGGCAATAGGCCACAGTTCGTTTGTTCTCTTGTCAGGCAAGTCAGGCAAACACGACTGTGTGCGTTCTATGCACAGCTCTGTCTCCTGGTACATAGCACTAGTTTTGAAACTACCATTACTAACCGACCGATAACGCCCAATTGATCAGTTTAACCAACGACCAGCCAGTCAATCAATCAATCAATCAATCGACAGATTAACCAATGAACATATCATTAAAATCAGTAAGTAGACAAAGCACTTTATTATTGAATCAAAACGTTTGCTGCACCTGAGGTGTACTCAGTCACGCCAATCAACATTCTAAGCAATCAAACTAATTGTCATTCATTTGCTCATTGTTGACAATTATTCAATTAGAACAAAGACAACAGACCGGCTTAAACACCTTAAATGGTAATCCTTGATTAACTTAACTGTTTCTTGTGTGGTCGTAATTATTTGCGTTCCATTATAATTTTCGGAGAGACGAAGAAAGACGTCGAAATAGAAAGAGTGGGAGGACACACACATAGAAACAGGTAGAAAAAGAGAAAGACAAAGAGAGAGAGACAGGGAGACATAGACAGAGGGACAGAGAGATAGAGACAGAGACAGACAGACAGACGGAGAGTGGGGACAGGCAACAGCACGTCTTAACAGACGAATGCGCAGTCTTGTCAACATGAATGCACATACAGAAGGAAGCAGAACGATAGGGAGAAGGGGAGACAGATCTATGGGTAGAAATGCAGCCGAAACAATTTAAGCTGTGCCATTTTTAAAGTTTTGAAATTGAATGTGGGACATCGAATGTAATTATGCTGGCGAAACATAGTAGAATTTTCCATGTAGGCCTATTGTTAGACAAATGGAAAAATTGTTAAAACAATGATTAAACTAGTTAAATGCTATTTCGATACTTTAGCGCACAGGGTGATGTCGAATTAACGAGACTAAAATCGAAAGAGGTGACACGAGCCTACATCAATGTCGTGGTTAGCACTGACAGTATTCTTGGTAAATTGTAATTTATTATTATTATTTATAAAACAAGCAGCAAATCTAGCAACTAAACCACCAATCCATCCGTTACAACACCAAGAAATGTTTCCGACGTCATTCAGTTTGATGTTGCAGTCTTGCAGAGTTTATCTGCTGTATTTCGAACTGTGTTGTTGGCAGGGGTGCAAAAAACCAAACTTTTTTCAAAATGAAAAGTTGGTTTTTTGGTTTTTTTTTTTGGTTTTTGTTTTTTGTTTTGGAGATTTTCCTATTTCGGATCATAAAACTCATAAAATGGCATAATACCGTTCAAATTAATCAGATGCATATAAATGAAATTAATTAGAACAGTAGAACCGTAGAATGTCATAAAACGAAGTTAACAAAGACCATACAATGATACAACAATTGCCATGAGACTTGAAGAGACGACATTTTTGGCAATTATAATTTTGAAATTTGTAAAAAAAAACCCAAAACCAAAATTTGCAGATTTTTGTTTTTTTTTTGTTTTTTTAAAAAACCCAAAAAAACCAAAAACAAAAAAACCAAGCCTTTAACAGCCCTGGTTGTTGATAGGCCTATGTCAAGCAGCCTGAGGTTCAGACCGAATCTTTTCACTTGAGACCAAGTTTATAATCGATTAGTTAGTCAGTGGAGCGATGCAGGGCATATTCGTCTTGGTACGATATTCTTGGTAGCAGGGTGTCTGATTCGGGTTGACCACAGATCCAACATGGCCACGGTTGAACTTCGCTTGTATGGTGGTAGCCAAGATATCTTGTGGTAGCACAGGTACGCTAGTAGTACCAGAGGTATGTATGTTCTTACGGGGTACTCAAGGTTCAAGGTAGAAGCCATACCCTTGTGCTATCAGAGTACTCTTGTAGTAGTAGTGCTAGTCTTGTGTTTAAAGAGGGCCACTATGGTCACAGAGGCAACCTTTAAGAGCAGAGATGACGTGTGGAAGTCTGGTATGCTTGTAGTAACAGTGAATACTTCGTCATAGCAAAGGTAGGCTTGCCGTAGCAGAGCATACATGTGTTACACAGCCACGTGCAGAAAATCCTGGACAAATTAAAATGAGGCATTTCACCCGGTACAAAGGAGTTAATGTATTTGTCGTTAGTGGCGACACTCGTACTCTAAAGGGAATTTATGTGACGCCATCTTCAGCTAGACCTACTTCGCTTCCGTTGTTGAGACGTGACGTTTAATCTGGCTGACGAACCAGTCGAGTGCCTCGTGTATTCCTTCCCCGGTCAGTCCATCGGTGGCAGCCACGTACCACGGCCTCTCCCCGGCGCACAGTTCCTCCAGACGAAGCGCCTTCGACAGCTGGTAGCACGGAAGAGCGTTACAGTGGTCCATCTTGTTGGCCAGAACGACCAGAGGAATCGGTTTCGAGGCGAGGATTGGATTGGCGAGGAGTTTCTCCAGTTCCAGGGCGACACGTGGAAGACTGAGGCGCTGGCTACTGTCGACGACAAACATCACTCCGTTGCACTCCCTGTAGAATTCCTCCCAAGGACACCCGAATCCGTCCAGCTCCTCGAGGTCGAAGGCGACGAAGGTCAAGGCCTTCGATCGAAACCTCACGGCCTTGTAGTCGATCGGTAAGGTCGGCTGGATCGATACCATTGCCACCTCTGGCGGTTTCAGCTGAAGCATCAACGTAGACTTGCCGCTATGAGGAAGACCGACCATCACTATGGTAACTGACGTGTCCTTGTTGCCAAGCAACCAACGCACCCGGCTCAGCCACGCCATTATAAGCAGAACCGTATATTTCTGTTAATGACACTGAACGGGGTTGTTGTTACGATGACTGAACTTTCTTGGATGACTAGGTCTTCGATCTTTGCTGCATTGGCATTCCAGATCTCTATCAATTATTCATAAAGAACAGGTCAAATATGTAGCAGTGGTCATCATAGATCTAACCCTATCTTACACCATCCAGTATACATATGCACCGCACTCTGGGTTGGACCTTATCCGATGCAAACGACCGGAGAGAGTCTCTGCATGTACACTGTAGAGTCTTTATCTTCCAATGCATACAGTAGGTCTCTACCTCTGTTCCGCTCTCCTTCCTTCCTTCTCTCCGCGCCTTTCCCTGCCCATCTCTCCGTGTGTCTCTGTGTATTGCTTTCTGTGTTTCTCTCTCCTACTATTTCCTCTTTCCGTTCTATACTCCCCATCTCTCTGTGTCTCAAAGTCAGTTTCTGCCTCTGTCTCTGCCTCTGCCTCTGTCTGTCTCTGTCTGTCTCTGTCTGTCTGTCTCTGTCTCTGTCTGTCTGTCTCCGTCTCTGTCTCACTGTCTCCGTCTGTCTCTGTCTCTCTTGGCCCAATGACTTCAGAGGATCATCCAAGGCAGAAATCAATTGGCTGTCGAATCGGTTTCCATAGCAACTGCGCATGCAAATGACGGCCTCTGCGAATGGAGTATAGTATCAGAAATCACGAGGCGTCCCTCTCCGTCAGTCCGCCTAACTGCCTGGTTGTCACGGTATCAGTTGCTCTCTGTATTCCTCTCTCCTACAGCTTCCTCTTTCCGTTCTATACTAACCGTCTCTCTATTTCTCAATCTCAGTCTATGTCTTTGTCTGTCTGTCTCTGTCTCTGTATCTGTCACTCTGGGTCTGTCTCTGTCTGTCCTTGTCTCTGTCTATCTCTGTCTGTCTCTTTGTCTCTATCTCTGTCTGTCTGTCTCTGTCTATCTGTCTCTGTTTCTGTTTCTGTTTCTGTCTCTCTGTCTCTGTCTCTGTCTCTGTCTCTGTCTCTGTCTCTGTCTGTCTGTCTGTCTGTCTCCGTCTGTCTCCGTCTGTCTCCGTCTGTCTTTGTCTGTCTCCGTCTCCGTCTCTCCGTGTCTCCGTCTCTCCGTCTCTCCGTCTCTCCGTCTCTCCGTCTCTCCGTCTCTCCGTCTCTCCGTCTCTCCGTCTCTCTCTCTCTCTCTCTCTCGTCTCTCTCCTCTCTCTCTCTCTCTCTCTCTCTCTCTCTCTCTCTCTCTCTCTCTCTCTCTCTATGTATATATATATATACATATATATATATATATATCACACACAGACGCTTAGGTTCTATGAGCTGCAAGCCTGCAACGCGCCACATGTCACTAGGACGAAGACGGACAAAGGTGCATACATAGAAACACAAATCAAACAGACACAGGCATGGGCAACGGGACAGGAAAGAAGACTGAAAAGAAGACGCAATAAGACCAGACGATCGTGAGAAGGAGAAAAGAAGTAATAATTGAAGGTTTCTGAGGAAGCATTGATCCTGAGGGAAATCACTCGGACGAGCCTTCAGACGGAAAAAATTGCGGCAACCATAAATAAATTTAGCTTTAATTGTTGCGAGGTAAAAAGGTTTTCGCGATCGTACTGTTTCCGAAAATAACGCCTGAAAATCTGTTTCTTCTGATCGCTCGGACGAGGCGAATGGAAAGCGAACGAGTTTAAAAATAACCTGGTAAAAGGGTAAAATTCCTGGTAAAATTACACATAAAATCAACGCTTTTGTGAGGTACTAAAAATGCGCTATATTAAGTGTCGTGATACGTGCATACATATTACATACATACATACATACATACATACATACATACATACATACATACATACATACATACATACATACATACATACATACATGCATGCATGCATGCATGCATGCATGCATGCATACATACGTACAATCATACATACATACATACATACATACATACATACATACATACATACATACATACATACATACATGCATGCATACATACATACATACATACATACATACATACGTACATCAAATCAAATCAAATCAATTTATTGTTCCCAGAAACAAAACAAAATTAACAGCATGAAACTACAGTGTATAAAGTTTCACAAAGATGGTGCAAATTATTACAGAAGTTTATCTATGAAGAGATGGTATGAGGGAGCAAAGGGCACACCCGAAGGGACAAGTCCCGCTGAATAGGGGCCTAATTGCTTTAACTATATAGCAAAACTTGCAAGTTATTTTCTAGAACTAAATGGACGGCAGGGGAATTCCATCCCTACTCAACTAAATCAAAGAAATTAAACAAAAACAGAAACATAAAAATACATACATACATACATACATACATACATACATACATACATACATACATACATACATACATACATACATACTTACATACATACATACATACATACATACATACATACATACATGCATACATACATACATACATACATACATACATACATACATACATACATGCATACATACACACATACATACATCAATCAATTTATTGTTCCCAGAAACAAAACTAAATGAACAACATGAAACTACAGCAAATAAAATTTCACATAGTGCAGATTATTACAGAAGTTTATCTACATAATGAAGAGATGGTATGAGGGAGCAAAGGGCACACCCGAAGGGACAAGTCCCGCTGAATAGGGGCCTAATTGCATTAGCTGTATAGCAAAACTTGCAAGTTATTTTCGAGAACTAAATGGACGGCAGGGGAATTCCATCCCTACTCAACTAAATCAAGAAAATGAAACAAAAACAGAAAGAACCAAAAATCAAATGCTAACATAAATAAATTTACATACATACATACATACATTCATACATATGTAAAAACATACATACATACATGCATATATATAAATATGTATATATATATACAATTATAGACTACATACAACTAGTACCCGGTTCTCGCGGAGGCATGGCATTTTACGTTATAAATGATCGCATGATTTGGTGAATTGCTCAATATGACATAGTAATCTATTCCAATATAGGCTGCATCATCTTTGCTTTCGTTGTGGGTGAACATACGGGGACGGTGGATGATGGCACTGTTGGGAAAACTAAAAACGAATGGTGACAGCCATGTTGTTCAGTGTCACAGACGATAATGCGCTTCAACACGCACCGAGATGTATAAATAATAAGGCTTATCGCTGAATGCAAAACACAGACCGCGGAACAACACGTGGCATGGATGATTGAAGGCATGGAAGGCTGGAGCCCTTGGAGCGTCGACTGTGGCTGGAAGACTCTTGCTGTGCAATTTCCAAGAGAATAACTGATATTTGGGTAATTTATCGTTTTGTTTTAACGTTCTAAATTATTCGCCCATTGTAAATTTTTAATTCTTGCTTAAATAGAAGTTGTATCGATGAATTTTTTGCTTAAATAGAAGTTGGATTGATGAACATAATTCTTGCTTAAATAGAAGTTCGATTGATGAGAATAATTCTTGCTTAAATAGAAGTTGGATTGATGAACATAATTCTTGCTTAAATAGAAGTTCGATTGATGAGAATAATTCTTGCTTAATAGAAGTTGGATTGATGAAAATAATTTTTGTGAAAGTAGCAGTTAGATTGATGAAAATAGATTCGTGTGAAACTATGATTTGTATTGATGAAAATAATATTTGCGCAAATGGAATCTGTACTGATGACAGTTGTCATGAACATTCGTATTAAAATACCATCTATATAAAACGATGAAACGATATGTTACAATGCGTACATAATGAAACACTAAATTACCGATATTTTAATGTCTTAAGCTCTCTGACCTTTTTCCCGGCAGGACAGGTGCTTCCTTCGACTCTCTCCATGCCTTGACCTGAAGAAGGTGTGCTTTAGAAGCTTAGAGTGTTTACATTCGTGCAACATATAGACATAATAGACTATGATTGTGTTATAAAGCACACCTGCATTGTCGGCGCATTTTAAAGAGGAACGGCCTTCGCCGGTAATAGGTCCATTGGTCAAGACCGTTCAATAATGCATGAGACAGTAGATAGTAATAGCACTGCTGACGTCAAAGTGCATCATGCATAATTATGCATGAAGCCAGAATCGGACTGCGATGATTTTGGAGCCAGGCACGCATTAAGGGGTGCTAAGGCTCCTGCAGCACCCTGACCTGCAGTTATCAGGGGCCCGCATTTTATAAATGTGTTCGTTGTGGACCGGTGGTTGTCAGAGAGGGGCCTTTGGGAGGTCATCACAGCACCCGGGCCTTAATGCGGTCCTGTTTGGGGCCTTGCCATTTCAATTTACATAGGGCCCTATGCTTTGGGAGTTTCCATATTTAGAATATTTGTGTATAATTAATTTCTTTCTGGCCTATATATATAGTGCCCCGCGTGCTGAACAAGAGGGACCCCATGGCTATGGCAAACGGACACAATAGCCAGTCCGCCACTGCATGAAACATGAAGACAACAGGCGCGTGACAAAGTCTTACACTGAAACGCAAACATGCTATTCGTGTATTCTCCCAAGGTAACAAAAGATACGAAACGAACGATCGACTCTATACGTGCAACAGCAGATGCATAGTTCAATACAATCGAAGATAAGCAGTCTACAGACAAGGCAGGCACACATTGAAGACAAGGTAACTCTGGAAAATACAGTCGTAGACAAAGACGCAACAGCAACAAAGATGGTAGAAATAATAATAATAATAATAATAATAATAATAATAATAATAATAATAATAATAATAATAATAATAACAATCGTTTATTGGAAAGCCTGGGTAAGACCGGAAAATATCGAGAGACGGGTAATCGTAATCTCGAAACTTCTAAAGCGCCACTCGAAAGCCAAGCGGAGGGCACCAGCTTATTCACGAGCGCTAGACACAAGCTGACAAGATTCGAGAGACATCCGACGTCTGTGTCCACCAAGACACGTCGAAGGTCATGACAGAAGCGAAACAAGTCACGAATCGCCTTCACTGCTCGAAAAAATCGATGTCAACTTAAATCCGGATTGGCCTGAATGCATGATCCCTCGCATAGCTCATCGGTTGCTATGGAAACGCCGTTTCCCTCTTGCCCCACGGGATCTATATGGCCGTCGCCACAGCGATAACTCTTTTGGCCATGGACCCATGCATATATTCATATGGCACATTGCATACGTGTTATAGTAGGCCATCTATATATACAAGCTAACTGTATTCATTCATACCGAACATTTATATAGCGCCTCTTCAAGAAAACTACTCAGAGGCGTACATATGTGTGTTTGTGTGTGTGTGTGTGTGTGTGTGTGTGTGTGTGTGTGTGTGTGTGTGTGTGTGTGTGTGTGTGTGTGTGTGTGTGTGTGTGTGTGTGTGTGTGTGTGTGTGTGTGTGTGTGTGTGTGAGTGAGAGAGAGAGTGTGTGAGTGTGTGTTTGTGTTTGTGGGTGTGTTTGTGTGTGTGAGTGTAAGTGTGTGTGAGTGTGTTTGTGTGCGTGTGTGTGTGTGTTTGTGTGTGTGCGTGTGTGTGTTTGTGTGTGTGTGTGTGTGTGTGTGTGTGTGTGTGTGTATGTGCGCGTGTGTGTGTGTATGTGTATTATGTGTTGCTGCCTGCAGCCACAGCCGCCGGGAGCAACACAGCTGTTGTGTGGCATTTATTAGTTCGATCCGTATACGAGAGGAGGAGATGTGCGTCGTCTTCAATGGGTGCAGACGGCTTATGGCATTGGAATGTTTATTAGGCAAACAGGAGACGCTCGTTCACGATCTTCTTGTCATCGTTGTATAGGACTGAGTGCTCTACGGGGCCTTTAGTGGAAGCCAACAGATATCACGAGGTCGTAAAGGGCGAAGAGGAACATTCATCTTGCACGAAAGGGTTGCGAGAAGCGATGCCTAAAAGGGGTCATCCATAAAGGATGTCCGCAAAATAACCTGCCTTTGAAGCCTCCCTCCCTTGACCGCATTTGTCCGCATTTGACATTATTTCCAGATCCTCTGCTGCGTACACTCGCACTCCAGCGGAGTATAAAAGCCTGGATTCGGCTTTCTGTTGATCTTGCAGGCTAACTGTGCTACGGGATGGGGTACTGCGGTACTGTCGCCTCCAGTAAAGTATTTTGTACTCTTTGCAGACGTCCTTTGGACGCCCTTAACATTAGTGCTTTAATGGCACAAGATGGGTTGGAATGCGAAGATGGGGAACTAATCGATCAGATTCTAAACGATTAGCTAGTCGCTTAGACAAACAGCTAATTCTAATCGATTAGCTGTCGCCTGATTATAATTCTAATTCTAATTGATTAGCAATTTGTAGCCAATTCTAATCGTAAACAGATTAGCAGATCGATCAGATTTTTAAAATTATGTTAAGAACGAGTTAATTAAGACTGAGTTTATTAATAATGTGTTTGAAGAATATCTCAATTATCTGCTCATGATAAGCGATTTTCTCAGCTTTTGACGATCCGCATTACACAATTGTAGCTGTTTAGCCTTTTAGGATAAAAAGCTTAAGTTGAGGTGGTTACTATAGGCCTAAAAGACTGCAGTAGCCTACCGGGTAACTTGCTGTGGTAACTTGCTGTACTTTGATAAAAATTTAGTTTAGGTGCAGATTACTCAAATTGCCAGTTACAGGATTTAGTTTCGAAGAGCGTTCTTATAGTTCCCCCGATTTGAGCCAAAGCAATAATTATAAAGTAGCAAACTAGGGCAGCCTTGTTTTGAACAGCGAGCGGTACGACTAGACCTATTAAAGTTTTACAATATTAAATCGCCATCGTAGGCCTAATCTTTAAATTTTATAGTCGGTTGCTCCAGAAAATTAAAAGTTGAAAAATCATTTCTCCCCGGGCATTTTCCCACGCGTCTCATACAGATGAGTCTAAAAATCAAAATTTGAGGCCTTTACATTAAGGCTAAGCTTTGCCACCAGCACGATGAAGTTTTAACAATAATCGCTATTTTTCGGTTGAAGACACAATTTGCGGGTATTTAAGTATAATGAAAACCTAGTATGTTTTCATATTTATCGGTCAGAACATGAAAGGTTGCAAGTACAAGTACAAGTAGGTTACTGAGGTCTCAAGTACGTGCACAAGTACTAAGGTCTCAAGTACAAGTACAAGTACATATGGCTACTGCAAGACAAGGATATATTTACGTCCTTGACAAAGCAATGATGCATTGCCACGTGCACTCACTTAGAATTTTGCTTTTTGAGAAATATAAGGGATGTGAGCATTATTGGTATCTTGTCACTCAGATTCGATCGAAGCTGTTTTAATATTAAGCTAAACACACGTTCAACAGGAGCTTTAGATGCAGGCACACTCAAAACTCTAAGCGCTGGTTCATACAGTTTGTCAAGAACAGTTTTGCTGCATTTCCAAAGTCCAAACAATCAACTTTAGGCCTATCGAGGTCATCATGGCTTCGGATATTCAACCAGGTTGTCAGTTATGATGATAATTACTAGGTGCTCGGTTTCCCCGAAGATACTGTGCAGTAGTGACCAAATAGCTTAGACTTTTTTTATGCAGGAGGTCTGCACGACACTGCAGTTTCGGTCGCCGTTTCCGTATGCGTGATTATCGTGCCAAAATTAGACGTTTGTGTAGCACCTGCTCCACCATTGCCATGAGGTGGTGCCGAACAAAGCATGTGTCTCATTCACATAGCCTAAGACAGAATCATATCTGTACACATTAAATAAGAACATACTAGTTCTAGGCAGTTGTTGGCTAATGGAGCAACATAAAGAAATGCATTAATTAACGTTTTAAGTAGAAAACTCACAATTTTCACAATTGAGCCTCATTCACACATGAATTCCATACATAAGCTATAGATAGGTTCAGTGGTTTATTGCTAGCAGTCACATAGAGCAACTCATAAAAGGCATTGCTTCGGGGATTAAGCTGGTTTCCCTATCGCGGCTTTCGTGTGGTGCTGAGAAATTTCGACGAATTATTGCATTACATTACTCGATACAGTTCAAATTATTTCTCAGTCACTACTCTACTCACCTCTCCATATGGAGTCTTTGCAAGTGTTTAACAAAGTTTGATGTTGTGCCAGTTTTTTCTTAAATGATAGTTTTCGCACTATAAAACTTGCACTTAGCAGAAATAACATTTCCACAGTGAAATTATATATAATTATAGTAACCAAACTTTACCGCTGTAGGAATATTAAGTATTTTTATTATGAACAATTGAACATCATTAACGTCCGTGGACGCTATTTTATCAAGACAACCGGAAGAAATTCTGATCAAAATGCGGTCCATACAGAACTGCCCAAAAATTAATGTCTAATGTCCAGAATGTAAGAATTAATTACTAAAAAAAACAAAGCTTACTGGTAGGCCTAACCTATCCGAGTGCCTGTAGAAATGTCATTTTTTTGTACAAGTATTGTATTGTATTGTATTTGAACACTTGTTATAGCGCCCCAACCAGATTTCCCATTCAGAGGCGCTCCCGACTACTGCGCGAACGCTGAATCGGAGTTTCACGCCGAAGCGCATGAGCAATTGCGAGTGAAGGACTTGCCCAGGGTCCCTACGCGGCGACTTTGAGGTGGATCCGAACCCGCAACCCTCCAGCTGCAAAGGCACCGAACATACCCCTACACCACCGCGCCCCAGTTGTATTGTGATGTGTTGTATTGTGTGTTGTATTGTACTCCACGTTTATAAGTAGGCCTACTTAGGTCTCAAGTACTAATACAAGTACTTAGGACTTAAGTACAAGTACTTAAAAACTGTACTCAAGTTGAACTCGAGTACATGCAAGTACATATATTACATCTCTGCATGCAATAGTTCACAAAAGAAGTTAGGGATAACGTTTTTCCTCCATGATATTGCCGATTTTAAGTAAATTCGTATATTTTCACATATTCTATCATTTTTGTGTCGGTGGCAACTGGCAAGGCTTAACCTTTTTCAATTGGTCTGAAAATTGGTACAGTTGTACAAAGTGATAAATGGAATGAGAAAATCGCCGAGAAGCAGTCATTTTAGGAACTTTTTGGAAATACATTATATTCTGGAGCACCCTATTCCAAGGCCGTAGCCAGGATTTGGTTTCGGGGGTGTTTACTCGTTCTTGAACAAGCTGACAAGCAACCAAGTCAACCGTCTATAAGGGTTTTGGAGGAGCGTTGTGAGCTCTCAAAGCACTGTAGAGCTGCATCATCTAAGTTCACATGAGTGCTCTTAGTTCTTACACCGTATAGGCCTAATGTTAGTAAATGCAATATTTATATTATACATTATTTAATTTCAGGGGGTGTTTAAACACCCAAAACACCACCCTAAATACGGCCTTGCCCTATTCTATAGCGTTAGGCTATTTCATAACTAAGCGCAGGGCACCAGCTCATTCCCTAGCGCTGCGTCGTGTCAGAGGGGTTGTCCATGTTGCCCCAAACTTTACATCTTGAACAGAAAGTTGCCAGTGTATGCTAAATTACATTAATTTTTCCCTTTTCGTGTCTCTTTTTATGTTGTGTATTAATCTAAAGGCATTTGTTGTGTAAGGTCACTGTGCCGAATAAGGCCCACCTAAGGAACTTTGCCAAAAAACGGCTACTGGTATGGAACTGTAACTATGCAAAATAGTCATATGATGAGTGTATGGAAGTAGTTACATAGTGGATTAATTATTTTCATGAAATAAAATTCCACATAGTAAGAAATAATTTTTTTGTAGAAGGCATCATGTGGGCCTTATTACCGATCACCGCATGTAATAAGGCCCAACTTAAAAGGTGTCTTTTGTCGTCGTTTAAATGTCCGCTTTATAGTGTCAAACATGAAATTGACACTGTTTCTTATGAAATGGACAGCTATTGATTGATTATAGCCGTCCGGAATCAAATAAATGTGATGAAAATGTGGTCATTATATTAGAAGGCATCATGTGGGCCTTATTACCGAGCACCGCATGTAATAAGGCCCAACTTATTATTTTATTATTTGTCACAATATGGGCAAACGAATGTTTCTGCTTCTACTATACTGAATCTAAACCAATACATTCATCATGTAACCACTGTCCGCACTGTCCATATTTCGTCATGCTCAACTGTGCATACTGTCTGCACACAAAGCATAGGGCCTTATTACCTACAGCAAGGTGGGCCTTGTTACCCTCACCAGCACGCCATGTACACTTCGACCAATATCCGGGTAATTCTAAAGTGCATAATTAAGTTTTTCAGTCTACATAGTCTTGCCAATATCCGCTGTTTACATATATTTTCATAGCAACATGCATGCAATACGCAGACTGAGGATTAATTACGATATTAACACAACCGAAAATAAGAAAATTGCAAAATAAATTATCGCAAAAATCTTGCAATATTTTTAATTCAAAGATGTCGCCGAAAAGAAAACCCGTGATCAACTACAGTAGTTCACAGATGAAGGCCCGTCAACAATATAAACTTGTGGCGACATCTGATGAATACATTCGGAGATATTTGAATTTTAATTGCGTGGGCCTTATTGCCACCCCGGGCCTTATTCGGCACAGTGACCTTATGTACAATCAGCCGACAACGCAATGTAAGGTTTCAGTGCATATAGGCCTACGCCGCATAGATTAGTGGAGAGTTTTAAGAGGTTGTGTGGTTCCAACAATGTTGCAATATAATAATCCACCATATGATATAATCTAATAATCCACCATATGCAATAGGAGTTTAAACAATAATATGGTATCGATTAAGGAACGAAGTTTGCTGGGGGTGATATCCATTGCGATGCAATGGATATTTTAAAATCCCGTTGCACTGCCCCGGCTACTCTTTGGCTTAAAATGACTCGCAGGGACGTGAACCTATTGCGGAACTTAATGACAATGCGTTGGGATAATTACCGCACAGAACTGATATGAAACGAAGGATAGACGGGAACAACAAAGAATATTATAAACTACGGGTCTACGGCCTCTATGTGCAATAAGCGTATTATATACAAACAATTATTTCTTTTTCTAATTCAAGAAAGACGTCCTGAGACGTGATTCATAAGCTGACATATCATGATCATCATCATCCTAACATCGTTGTTTTCATCATCATCAGTTCGTGACGCCAGCCATTTGGCTGCCATATATATATCACAGTAAAGACATACGTACGTACTAGAAATCCGTACTCTAACCCAATGAACGAGTTATAGACAGCCGACCGAGTGGATCCCATTCAGCATCCGTAGCCCTTCACATATCCATCGCAACCGGAATTAACTCATACACATCCGTCCTTCCGTCCGTTCTTCCGTCCGAATAAACGTAGGCCAGGAATCCAGAATCAATCTCCGACGGCGGCGTCAGTACAACTTCCGATCATCAATACAGATGATTTCCTCCCGCATGCAGTCAGTCTATCGCCAGCACGGCCAACTGACCAACCGACGGAAGATGCTTCAGGCTCTGCAACAACGGATGGAGATGATGAGGATGGGACAGCAGAGGAAGAGGAGGAGGATGACGAGGATGAAGAGGAGTAGGAGGAGAAGGAGGAGAAAGAGGAGGAGGAGGGCGAGGACGAGGAGGAAGACAAGGAGGAGGACGACGACAACGACGAAGACGAGTACGAGGATGAGGAGGAGGAGGAGGAAGAGGAGGAGGAAGAGGAAGAGGAAGAGGAGGAGAAAGAGTAGGAGGAAGAGGAGGAAGAGGAGGAAGAGGAGGAGGAAGAGGAGGAGGAAGAGGAGGAGGTAGAGGAGGAGGTAGAGGAGTAGGAGGAGGAGGAGGAAGAAGAAGAGGAGGAGGAAGAGGAGGAAGAGGAGGAGGAGAAGGAGGAGGAAGAGGAGGAGGAGAAGGAAGAGGAGGAGGAAGAGGAGGAAGAGGAGGAAGAGGAGTAGGAGGACGAGGAGGGCGAAGAGGAGTACGAGAATGAGGAGGGAGAAGGAAGAGGACGAAGAGGAGGACGAGGAGGACGAGGAGGACAAGGAGGAGGACGTCGAAGAGGAGTACCAGGAGGAGGAGAAGGAGGAGGAGAGGAGGAAGAAACTGATACCTATACGGCTACACGAGGCAGGTCCACTTCAACAGCCACTGAGCCTTGGCCGGATCTCTCGTAAACAGTGGGATATTCCGCTCTCTGCACAACGGAGGAAAAGTCGATGATTCAATTACAACCACAGAGCAAAGCCGTCGATGAATAATTATTGTGTATCATTTCATCTGGCTGTGTGCGTCTCTCCGTACTGATGGTTTTTAGAAGCCCACAAACGATTGGAAAAAACAATGCGGTCGACCTGGGTCTACAATGGCCCATAGAGTCTTCGAGAAAGATCTGATGATTGCTAAGATGGGCCTCCACATTGTCTGGAAGAATTTAGGCTCTAGACAGAATAAATTGGCACCGCATTGCAGACATAGCCACGCTCAGTTGACTCTGCCACTAGAGAGAAAGAGAGACAGACAGACAGACAGACAGACAGACAGACAGACAGAGACAGAGAAACACACAGAAAGAGACAGAGGAGACAGAGACAGAAAGACAGACAGAGAAAGACAGACAGACAGACAGACAGAGACAGAGATCTTAGGCCAGAGAGCAGTTGAGGATCACGGGAGCGTTTATGAGTGTATTCAAGGCGTGGATGGAAAGATTGCAATGGCCTGGAGTTAGGAATTACACCAAGGGTTGTTAGAGTGAGACCCGAGTTTGGTTATAATATATAGGAGTTTGCTTGTCAATAATCATGGAAAGAATAGAGCATCCTTCAACCTATTGGTTTAATATCCTAGATTTTTATCTATTGCGACATTTTCAAAGATTCAAGTCAACCCTGCATCCAACGATATTCAAGCAACGCAGTCCTGACCCTTGAGATTTTATACACTTAGTACCACGGCTCAGGATATAAGGCCATATAGTAGGCCTAGGTATGTGACTATGTCCCTATTATGGATAGACAGAATAGCCTACTTCACATGATTGACTTTTGGATGAAAGCCATTCTTAGGTTTGCAAGAGGCGTCATCCACATATTATTCCAATTTGCTGATAGCGCATTGGATAACACATTGGCATAGAGAGTAGACCTGGGAGTCGACCCCAATAAGTCGACCCCAGCTAGTCGACTTGGGCATCCCAAGTCGAGTCGAGTCGTTTCTGCTTAGCGCAACTGACCCCAAGTCGAATTTGTACTGAAAAGTAACCTCAAGTTGTTTTCTACAGAAGTCGACTTAAACCGACTTGGGACACAAACAAATCTAAATTTATCTCGCCACACTAATGATCGTGAGGCCACGGCGGCGTTTAAGCAGTTGTATAGTGTTTTTAGTGTGAATAAGCATTTTTAAGACCTATAGTGTGTTAGGGTTGTGTCATGACAATACACCTGTATATAATTATATATTATGTATAGGACTAAACATGATTTAGTTGAGCGGGCGGTCAGCGCCGCTTGTCTTATGTAAACATTGACTTGTATTGAGCACGTACTAATAGCGCGCGAAAGGCTAGAAATGGCTGATTACAGTCGATTTGAATAATGCAGTTGTCTTAATACAGTAGATAGAGCTGTATATTGAGAGTGAAGTGTTAAGAAATATAATTGATTTATGTTGACGATATATTAAATTGAAGTGTAGAAGATAAAAGTTGATTTTCATCTCATTTGAAAGAGTAAGAAACGCAGAACGGTACTGCGATATTATTTTGTATTATCGACGCCAGTTGCGTCGGTTGGGCTAAGCAGTTACTTAGGCCTACTTATTTTTATCGGTATCGATTTATCTATATCATGATTCATTATTATGTTAAAGCGTCACACGTACGTTTAACAAAACTGGTGAATCGAAATGTTAATATAAATGTTAGCACGTCTGCCTTATCAAGAGCTGAACACGCGCAAATCAATGAACTTTTATAGTCGTCAGTGAATTCGACCCAAAGAAATCTGGATCTCATACTAATCAATCGATCGTTTGGCGCTACTTTGGTGCACTGCATTAGTCGTTTGCAGACGGAAAAACAGTTGTATTAGACAATGATCGACTATATTGTCGGTGAGTGGTAGTACTGTGGGATGATACGCATGCATTGCTATTTGAATGACGTTAGTGGCCAAATAATTATGACAACAGAATTAAACTGTGTCATTATAACACGCCATTCAGTGCAACCAGTCCGCGGTCCACTGCAGATTCTTCTGTTAACACATTAGAGCATTACTAAACTATTCAAGCACAAACCCAAACAGCTTAAAATAGGCCTAATGAGCAATTTTATTCATCAGGTGTTGAGATCTCATTACTCATTAGTATAAGAAATTAATGCTTGCCAGGCAAATTGGCATGACTTTTTATTATTAGCCGTACGTAATCGTAATTACCATGTCAGAAGTCGACTTGAAGTCGAAAGTTGGTTGTTTTTCTGCCAAGTCGGGTCAAGTCGTTTTGACTCCAAGTTGTCGACTTCAAGTCGACCTCAAGTCACTTTAGGGTCAAGTGGGGTCAGATTGGCTGACCAAAGTGACTCCCAGGTCTAATAGAGAGCGAGAGGTACCGTAGGGCGGACATGCTTTGTAGGCTGCTATTAGCGCCGTGTAGGCACTAATAGCAGGAGCTGTCTGTTCTGTTAGTAGTTAAGATTTATGTCTTCTATCATTTGTGTTCTTGTGAATTGTTTAATTGGCATAACATGTAAATGTACAGCGCAGTGCGTTTGTCAGGCGCTGCATTAAAGAAAAGATATTAGAGTCTATTATATTATTATAACAGTTCAGCATTTATAGGCCTAGGCCTATATAATTTCGTTTTGCCTCTTTCTTCCAATGCTATACGCTTTGCTTCACTCTTACGCCCACCACATAAAATTAATTACATTTGCTGAATACAAACTGGTTAATTGATTTGCGTCTCGAACGGTAAAAACTTAATCAGCTAATGCAAACAACTTCGGTAATTGCGGACTGTTTCACAATTTGTTATAATTAGTATAAACAGACGGTGTAATTATGCATCGTCCCTAATTGCGAATCGACAATACGTGTACAGGTCTAATCACTATAATTATCACTAGGCCCTACTATCCCACACCGAGTGCGCATCAGTCCAGTGGTTAGGATGTTGGCTGCCAATCATAATGCCAGGGTTAAAATTCCTGACCGGGCAGAAACTTGTTTCGCCATTTCAGAGCCACTTGCTCCCCTAGCGAAGTAAGCAAATCCTACATAGGCCTGATGATGATGATGATGATGATGATGATGATGATGATGATGATGATGATGATGATGATCATGATGATGATGATGATGAGTTCTCTGCCCGAAAGCAGGTCCATTGGCGTTTAAGCCACCCAGGGATAAAGATTAGTGAGGTGGTTTTCCGTTGCCTTCCTCGCAGACAATTGTGGGTGATGGTAACTTGTCTAGGGTCGCTACGCAGTCTTGAGGTAGATTCGAACCTGCGACCCTCCGGTTACACGGCACAGAACAAACCGCTATACCACCGCGTCCCACATAGGGCCTACACCAAAGCTGGAAATAGGTCGGCAAGTTCAGGCACTTCATTCGGCTGATGCCAATCTCGAAGAATTATACACGGCCGAGCGCTACTTCATCTGTGCGGGTAAGGGAGTCAAACAAGGCCAAGTATTGGAATTATTTCTTCCTCTGTTTAGATTTAAAAAATGGTCATTACTAGTTTCATTTAATAATTAGTAGAGTAATCGTAATCGTAAACTCGGAACTTCTACAGCGCCCACAAAAGCGAAGTCGCGGGAACCAGCTTATTCACAGGCGCTCAATCAAAACAAAATCGATATAGGCAGGGTTCAAAATCCAGAGAGTCATGCAGGCAGGCGGCTAAGGTGGATGGTGTTTGGTGTTCAGACGGCGAGGTAGGCAGGGAGAAGTGTTGGATTCAGGATAGGATTTGTCAAAAAGCAGTGTTTTCAGTTTCGAGTGAAAGACCTGTGGAGAGATAGCGAGAGGTGGAGTTTTGGTGACTTCGTAGGATGGGTCAGATATTTGTCATAGTGCTGGCGGAAGTTTGTTCCAAAGAGGTGGAACAGCTATGGCTATGGAGCGATTTAAACATTTTAGTGATGACGTGACGGAAGGGCGGGGCAGTGTTAGGGAGGAGGAGCGGGTTGGACGAAGTGGCTGCTAGTGAACAACTGACGGAGATAGGAGGGCTGGGAGGTTTGAAGTGTGTTGTAGGTGAGTGAGATGACTATATTCTATTCGTTCAGGAATTTTGAGCCAGTGGAGTGATTTGAGGACAGGAGTGATGTGATGGTGTTTGTGGGTTTTGGTGACAGCACAGCTAGGGCATTCTGAATTGCTTGGAGGCGGTTTATATAAGTGATATCTATGTTTAGGAAAAGAGAATTGCAGTAGTCTAATTTAGCGTGAACTATAGATGTACCGATTGTGGATGGAGTTTTGAAGTCAAGCATAGGGCGGACTCAACGAAGGTCACGGATATGCATGAAGCAAGAGCGAGAAAGATGGGTGATGTGATCGGCGAAGCTGCGATTTTGGTCAAAAATCACACCAAAGTTGCGGACAGGAGAATTTGCAGTGAATGTGGGGGTAGGTGCACATTCAAGGTTGATGGAAATAGATGGATCTGGGATTTTCTTAAGTTGGTCACGGAGGCCTATAAAGTATAAATTGAGTTTTAGAGGGGTCCAGGCACAGGAGATTTGATGTAGTTGAATGAATTTAACCAATAAAATTTAATTCATTTCAGACCTTACAAGCATTACTTGTTACTTGTACTATTTCACACATTCAGACGCCGTGTGTAAGTTAAATTCGCATCTGCATTGAGCTAAATTTTAAGAGCATAATTATAAGCTTGCCTATCCAGCCATAGCTACGAATGCTCCAGCCTCCAGATAGGCTTTGCAAGAAGGTATATAGGAGCCGTTCACATCCCATATAAGAACATTCTTCTTGAAATGGTGCTATAAAAGCCTCTTTATTACCACGGATTCCCCTATAAAAGTGGAAATAATGCTTGATAATGTAATGCTTACGGTGGGTCTACTTCAAACTGTACTTGACATTTGTACTAAAATATCAGCTGAACTTGTTACTCAAGTACCTCTACTTGCCTAAGCACTAAGTATTTGAAAAAAGCTTATCGTTGCACAGAAAGACTTTTATTTGAAGCTATCCTTGTGTGTCCAAAATTATAAACAACCAATATAATTATGAATGCACATAGACGACTGAGAAAGCTTTTCAAATCAAAACAGTCAATTTGACTTCCCGTAATTAACTGCACTTAAGCACAGGCAATTGCAAAATGAAAATATGTCTCAGCAAACAACAGTTTCATCAGCATGTTTCTAGAGATCATTGGTTGGCAACACACGCCTTTTAATCACAGTCCACATTGCTCAGCAGAGAATAGTCAGATCACTTGGATTTTTGAAGCAAAATAAGCAGAAAGGAAAAGCAGATGTACTAAAAATCACCCAAAGACTAACAATCATAACTAAAACTGAAACTAAAATTGAGACATTATTAAAACAACACTACACCCAATGTGTTACCAAAACCAAGTAGTAAAACTAATTTTATGCTATAACCGTGTTTTGGGCACATATAAATAAATATGTACATGCAAGTGAATCTTGTGAAAGCACACACATACAGGACCATATATACAAATATCCATACATATATTGTACACATGTAAATACATGCAAACACAGAGTTACTCAAATGTTAAAGTTACTCTTAATTTGGTTTTTAAATCAAAATAAGCACTAAGGAAATTCTGATATACTAAAAATCACCCACTGTATTAGCCAAGCAGAGTAGTAAAATTATTTGAATGCTGTAACCCTGTTTATGACCATATAAATATAGAAGTACAATTGTACATGCATGTTGATACATATATACAGACTTACAGGAACAGTGGAACACATATACAAAATTTATATATATATATATATATATATATACATACATTGCACAGAAAGACTTACATATATACACACACATATATACAAAATTTATTTATATATATATATATATATATATATATATATATATATGTATATGAGTATGCACATGTAAATACATGCATACACAGAGATGCTCAGAATTAAATTAAAAGTTGCTTTTAACAACAAATCCAAATTATTTCCCATCATTCTGCACATGCAGTTGTTGCTTTCATTGACCCGTTGCACTGATTTAACCTGTTGCACAATTTGATGATTTTGATCTTCCTGTTGTCTACCAGAGTCGATCAGTCCTCGAAGCCCCCCTTGGCCCAGCTGTCCTTCTCCAGCGGGCCAACACGAACGGAAGGGCAGCAAGGGCGAGGATGGAGATCCCAAGGACAGGTCGATACCACATCCAGCCAATGGCGATTGTCGTCAAGGAAATGGAGATTGAGAGCGACAGACACATGATCAGCATCCCAAGGTCAACCAGGTCACGCACGATTGGAACCCAACTGACTGAAATGACCAACACCATAACAGGATTATGCTTAAGGCCAAACAAATTAACAAACAAGGCCAAGGCTAGATCTTTCCATCCATTACTTTGACTCCTTAACCATAAGGGTCATTGCATAATTACGTAACGCCGAAAATGACCGTTTTTGACCCACCTACCCACCCTATAACGCGTCGTAACGTTTCCCTAGAAGCGTTACGTATTTATTGCTACGTAAAATCATTTAACATTTACTATGTGAAGTTGTGAACGCGTAATATCCGGGCGAGTATCTTGAAGAAGCACGACAGTTTGCAAAATGACGATCTGCTGGTATTTTAACGTTCAGCTCCACACAGCCACCCACCCACCTAACGTTTCGTAACGTTTTCAAGGACCCCACCCACCCTGGAGCGTTACGTAATTATGCAATGACCCCTAAATACTTTAACAGCCAGGCAATTCATTTAATTCATCAAACGTTTTCATAAAGCAAAGCATGGCTTTCAAAGCCAGAGGCAAATTTTCTGTTTCATTTTCCTCTTACGACTTTAAATGAAATTAATTGCATTCAATTCCATGCAACTATGAATCGTGGAGAAATTAAATTTACAAGCAGTAATAGAGATATGAAGATTTTGCTGAAGTTTTCCATAATATATATGCTTACCAATGGCATTAATGAAACTTGTCATCAGAGTGAATCCAATGAACAGCAGAAGCCAACCCACGAATCTCAGCGCCCACGAAGTGAGCGTATTGCTCGCCTGCTCACGCTGAAATACCTCCTGGAACAGCAAAACTCAATGGTAAGAATCCAATCCCCACCAATAGTCATTTGCTAACACTAGCAGATCAATTATCTAATTAATCAATCAACATTGTGTCGCGACTTGTTCGTGTTTACACGCCAGTGCATAGGCTCCGCTTGCTTTGCTGTTTTCTTGAGCGCCTCTCATTAGGTTGTACTGGGAAAGGTGCTTTAGATATCCGTAAATACAATACACAATACCATTGTGGCTCATGTTATGGTTCTGTCCAATAGATACACTCCTCGGAGTGTATGAAAAGCTACTTATGATAAGCAACACAAAAATGTAAGACTTCAACCCTAACCTAAACGGTGTAAGAAAGTACTTCCAAATACAATACAATACAATACAACATAAGACACTGTAAAATGTCTACTGATCTGCATCTGCTAATGTTCCCTGTGCACTTATCAGTCAGCTCTTCTAAACTTTACATGTAGAGGAAGTTTGGAAGTACTACTGACAAGATTCTGGGTTTTCAGTTCTCTTTGGCCACTGAATATTTGTTTCTGTTTGCCCTCTTGGTTCTGCAATGCCTGTATTCTGCACAATCCTTGTCTTTATTGCATAAATTGTTACTGCCGATCAAGCGAAGTCGCAACTCTTTGGGCTCCCGTCTCATCTTCCCACTGACAGTGTACAGTCAGTGTACTCATTACAGCTTAGTTGGCTGGGATGCAGAAGGTTCAGAAATCTCGAACCAAATTTCTGCACTGGCGGGGATTTGAATCCTAACCTCTCGACTGACAGTCCAGCATGCTAACCACTACACCATCGAGCACCCACAATATAACTCAGAAATCGGGTCAACAGATGACAGGTTCTCAAAAATCAGTTGACAATATAACTATAGTTAACCATAGGTAGACAATATAACTATAGTTAACCATAGTTAGACAATCTAACTATCGTTAACCATAGTTAACTATGATAGCTTCACAGAAGAGAGCCAACAACCTGACAAGCTAACCTCGGCTGACAATCTTCCCATGTAAAGAATCTCCAGTTCATCACCGGTTCTTGTATGAAAGCTCGTGACGGTGTTCCTGTGTTGCCGACCAATAACACTCACCTGTAAAGGTCATCATAAAATATTTTCATCACAAGGAAAAATATGTGAGTAGGAAACAATGCAAATTGCTGTCATGAATAAACTGCACTTCATTAGTTCAGGTTGACTTGATTCATTAAATTTCAAATAACAATAACATCTATTGAGCGCTTCTGACCGGTTCACCCTACTAGAGGCGCTTTATAAATGCTTAAATACAATACAATATTCAAAAAAATAATGAACTAGTAACATTTTTCAGAGGTATTTCTAGAACGATTGGCAAGGTATTACATGCTGACCGGTCATTTTGTTAACAAGTAAATTACATCAATTAACATTAATTTAAATCTCCCACAAAATGGAGAAAGTATGAGAACAGCAGCAACTCTTTCAAAAACTGCAAAGAATAGTGCAGATGTTTTGGAAAAGCTGTGTATCCTATACAAAGCTGAGATGACGTCTAAAGAGCCTATTTCTAATCCAGAAAATGAAAACCACCTGCAGGTAATTGATTAGACTGCAGAATGAGCACAGTGACAATTTCTCTCATTTACCTCATCAGGAGGACCCAAATTTGATGATTCACTACGGCCAGCATACTCGAATGAAACTCGAAAATCTCCAACCTAAACGACCATAAGTTCACTATAGTACAAAATCATCACACCTTTCATCTTCAATTATTTCAATTATTTAACACACTCGTAGCAAACACTACATTTATGATATTCATTTAAATTATTTAAGTTTTTGCGCATAAGGCATTTACAATTTTACATTTGTTTACCATACTGAACAACTATATTAAAAAAAGGATATAATAAAACACTAAAATAACTTGTAAGGCAAGACAAGGTCGATTGGAGGGGGTTTAGGGTAATGGTAACACTCTGGCATGAAGAGCAGAAGATCAGCATGGACACCGGATCACTTCCCGCTACCTCCCAAAGGTCGACTCAGTCTTTCATTCGCCAGATGGCATTGGTAAAAATGAAAAGCAGGATGTGATGGGCACCTTGCATTGTTGCCAAACAGTTAAATTCGACTCCCGTAATAACTTGTGATCATACTATGAATTGTAATCATACTGCGGTGTGTCAGTTTGCAATAATAAAGATTATTTACTATTATTATTATTTATTATTATTATTATTCTGTCAGCCAATAAGATGCTGTTAAACAGTGTAAACACTGAATACTATTGCTATATTTAAAACATTTGTGACATATTTTTTAGACCTGTGGTTTGTCTGGATCTCCACTGTAGTAATACACGGATGAATGCAATCTCACATTAGGTTGTTTTGAGGCGTTTGTTGCAACTAGCTGTAGTTGTTTGAAGTTACCAACTTTCTCAATTAGTTCTGAAATATTCAGCAAACACAATTTCTCATTAAAGAAATGGCTTTACTCTCCTTAAAGCATGAAACAGTGCAGAAATGCAGTAAAACAGTGCATAATGATTCGGTTTCATCGTGAAATTGGCTACATGTGGACTGCTCTGACAAAATCAGGCTTAAGTCCAATTTTTCACACTTTCACATTTTACTCACTGAAATGCAACATTCAATTATGTTCAAAATTACTTATCATTTAAATAAATATTTCAGATAGTACTGTTTTGGAGATATTGTCAGTGAAACATATGACCGTCAAGCATGTAATTTTTAGAAATTCCACATTGTGAGAGCGAGCATAACCCTTATAACTAGAAAAATTGTGATAAACCCATTACAACAAAATTTGCAAATATCTTGGAACCAGCATGACTAATATGACAAACAAAGAGCACAATATACAAGATACAAACACTGATCAGAAGTAAGGTCAGAGAGTACCAGTACCTAACGACAAGTTTTGCAGTTCTACGTATGTCATTTGTTTCTTGTTGTCATTAACAGTCATTCTTAAACTGTGAAGTTTATTAACATTAATAAAGATAAACACGTCTAGCTAAGGGTGTCAACAGTAAAATCTTGAACAAAAATCACTCACTCTCTGACAATAGAAAGCTTCCAACTTGAACCTCTTTTGCAACTTCCGTGTAAGACTCCAGTGGCATTGACCTAAATTTAGACCATATCACAACATTAGCACACATTTATTGCAAATGCACCCAATCACGTACCTACTTACATCATAACTTAACCAGTTACATGGGCCCAGAATACATACTTAAATTGGGGAAGAGCATAAAAATTAGCCTTCAACAGCTGCAGTGGCTTGATTACTGCATTCTCAAACAAAAAGTGTCAACTGACAACAGATTTCAAATGAAAGATGCTTGCAAGGTTAGGTCATTTCGAAATATCCTCCCTTCACAGAGCAAAGTGCAACTACAATATACATAAACCAAAACTAGAGATTCTGATGGTTTGGACATGCAGAGAGAATGCCAGTTGACCGAATTCCTCACAATGCACTACATGCACGATTCGAAGGAAAAAGAAACAAAGGCAGATCAAACTATGATGGATAGATAACAAAAATGAGGACATACTATCAAGTGTTTGCTAAGGGGAGCAATGGACTTGACAAATGACCGAGGACAGTGATCATTTATTCGTACAAACTTACAAATAATTGGCAAATGTATCCTATGAAAAACTGGAAGACTTTCAAACATCTGTGAAAATGTCATAATTCCACTTAAGGTAAATATTTCCCTACATATTTGGCTCATGCCAATAGTTTTGCCTTCCTAATGTTACCCAACATAAATTGCGATCTGATGGTATTGATTATAAGAACACGAACAGTGACAATGACAACTAAACTTGTAACAATGACATCAATTATAAACACCACAAACAACGACAAGAATATACTAACTCTGGATTGTTGTGATCCACTCGTTTTTCAAAAGAATTGCTGTTCACAAGATGAGTTCTCCACTCCTGCGCTGAAAAGAAGAAAAGCTCATGTAAGCCAAAGCAGCAGATTGCCATATCCAAAATTAACTATGCAATATTTACAGTGCTGCCATATAGATCCAAAAGGACAGAATATAGTCCAGCTAAAGGGATTACTCTCGTTTTCTTCCTCATCTTCCTCCCCTCTAAGTGTTTCCTCTTCCTCATCCACACTGTGACTCTTGTCCTTGTCCTAATCACTGTCACAGTCATCATCATCTTGTTATTCTTCTAGATCTATAACATTTTGTCAAAGGAGTAGTTGTAAACTCTATCCCTTTTATTTTCAAAAAACATTTGGAAGTAAAATATTCAGCAACTCACAGTATGAGTAAGAAACTTCAGTTTTCACTCGATCCAGTTCCTGGATCTCCCTATAAAGAATTAAAACAAAATAAGAAACAATAAACAATACTGTCAACTGAAACGTGACTAAATGAAAGAAATTTATTAATTTTTCCAAATCAGTGTACAAGGTTGTTGCATAATCCTCTAGTTCAGTGCTTTCCAAAGTGGTGGTCCGCGGACCGGTGCCGGTCCGCGAGTCCTCAGCTGCCGGTCCGCAAAGTGAATCATGAAACTGGGCAAATTGTCTCGTAATCAAGAAACAACTAATATTTTTTGAAAGTCATGACAAAAAAACTTATCAGGCTAGCATTTAAAGGGCAATAGAGTCATATAATTGGCTATACATGCATTTAAGTCAATTTTTATACATTTTGAAAAATTTAAGTGATCAGAAACGAAAATGAGAAATAATTAATAAATTTGTCACCGGACCTCCTGCAGTGGGAAAATTCCTGCCGGTCCGTGACACTGAAAGTTAATTCCTGCCGGTCCGTGGCACTGAAAAGTTTGGGAAGCACTGCTCTAGTTCACCAATTTTCATAGCACACAACATTCATTATAATCTATGCCAAGTAAGATGGTCAATACAGTATCTATCCTTTTATGGGCTCTTCAAATGGCAGCCAAGTCAGATGACCACTGTAACACTGCATCATTCATCAATGACACTGCCCGCAGTTAAATACGATACATAATCCACTGAATTCTATATGCCAATGTCAAACTGTCCGAGTTGGAGGTAAAAAATTCAAGAACGAACCAATTACCTGAATTCAGTCATTACTTGCTTACCGAAAACCCAAGAAAATATATTACATTCACTGAAGGTAAAGTCATTCATCAATGACACTGCCCGCAGTTAAATACGATACATAATCCACTGAATTCTATATGCCAATGTCAAACTGTCCGAGTTGGAGGTAAAAAATTCAAGAACGAACCAATTACCTGAATTCAGTCATTACTTGCTTACCGAAAACCCAAGAAAATATATTACATTCACTGAAGGTAAAGTGCAGATAGGCCATTGGTTTAATAAAAAAAATATACTTTACTTACATACGAAGTTTGTGTAAGAGTAAACTTGGAAGTGAAAACATAAAAAATGCAAACATCAACCAACAACAACGAAGAGGTTTAAGATTTAAAAACCCATAAATTTTTGATAAGATCGAAATGCGAAGTTAACTGCAACAGGATGTTTTACTTTAAAAATACACCTTGCGCAGGGTAAGTTTAAATAAAAATGAAAAAACTGCTTGTAAGTTCCACATAATCAGAGGATTAAATTAAAACTGAGTTAAATATGACATAAGAGGTATATAAAAACTATGCACCGTTTGTGTTCTGTTTCGACCCATTGGTACATCTCCACCGTCCGCTTAAGTTTGACCGCTTTAACTGCCACTCCATAAACACTATCATGTAATGGCTGCAAAAAAACAGATATACATCAAACTCAGATTTCAAAAGTAATGTAGTTAATACGTAAATACTGCCAACACTATGGTGTGTCATTATTTCAGTGGATCTTTCTGCCTATACAGCACATGGATTTAATAAATGCAATTTAGTATTTTATAGGGTAATTTTAAATATAAAGACCCAACTGGTTTCTGCAGATTTGCTTTTGACACCAATGTTAAGCTAGCGACTCTTTGTAGTGTTGTTAAACTGTTGGTGATCAAAAAACGTTTTGCTCAGTTCTAGTTCATAAATGTGTTGCTTCATTGAAAACATTCGGTTGCTGAGAAATAAAGTGAATAAAACAAATAACTCTCTTAAAGTCTAGTTATGAAATTGACAGATTGGCTTAATGACTTATTGTACAAACAAAATGAATGTCATAAACCAAAAGCTGTCAGCAGATATGACTGATTGACTGATGGGTTGTCCAAATGTATGCCTCACCAAGTGAGCAGAAAAAACTGAGTGAATGATTGACAGTATTTACAAACCGTAAGTGTATGAAGAGGACCAGAGATGTGTATCAGTTTATTGTTGTTTTCTTCAATCACCGGGACTTCTGAATTAAGACTTCGCACCTGTGCAAAGCCTTCCTCCAGAGACTTGTATGTCTGTACAGTTCGACCCTATACATCCAAATATATCCAGTCATCAGATCAAAAAAGCCGCCAAAAGACGAGGCTGTCCCAAAACAAAGTCTGCAAACAGTGTGATCTATATCCTCATCATGCAGTTCTTCACTATATTTTATTATACCACTTGCAGCAGTTTTGAAGACTTCATCCTAATTAATCAATGGAAGATGGAGTGGCAATATCAACTTTGGTAAGCGTAAATGGCACATTTACAGTACTGCAAAATTCTTGCCACATTCTCTCATTTACATTACGCAGCAATTACATTAGAACATCACACCATGAATCAATATATTCAGCATAAACATTAAACAAGAGTCATTGTGTCCATTGATCACAATGAATGATTGTGGGTCAGAGAGCTTTCAGCAGCAGATAATAAGACCTGCATGCAGAGCAAAGTTAAGTGCTCAAATAGTATCGAGTAGCTAGCTGTCTGTGAAATATCTAGCAAATTGGGTCAACTCAATGTTCAGGGTTTTAATACAAGTATTATTCATTCATTCATTCATATCGAACATTTATATAGCGCCCCTTCAAGAAAACTGCTCAGAGGTGCCCCCAACTCCAGCACGGCATTGGTGAGAAAAGAACATAGGAGAAAAGGTCCTGGGAAAGAGACAAAGCTCCAGAAGGAGGCCATTCCAGGTCGAGGGGCCCACCACCGAGAAAGCGTGGCTTTGCCTAGTCTATCTAGGGTTTTTATACAAGTACAGGCAAAAAAGTTAAGGAGGAGACCCTGTTTGGATAAGCGGAGGGATCAAGAGTCCCTAGTACTACAGCCTTATGAACAAGCACTTCATAAACGATGTTATCGTGCATGTATTATCTGCATGTATTATCTCTAACTTTACGATAAGCCAACTGCCTAATATCAAGTTCATTGTAAACTGCAGGGCAGCTCTTGAAATGTATCTGATGTTCTATACCGAGTAAGAGTACCGGTAACTATGGCATTATATGCCTGTATGACAAGTGGACACTAAGGAGTCATCAATGCCGCCTTGGCCAATCAGTTCTGAACCATTTGTAGTTCTTTGACTATTAGCATTTCTGACAAGGTCTGTGAAAAGTGAGTAACAGCAGTGAAGATCACAAAAGATAAAGAATAACAGATCATATTTTCAGTGAATGCTAGTGGATTTCTAATGTACCAGTAGTGGCTGTTGCAATAATATGATTTGTAACAAGTGATCATTGTCATGACTATTATGATAGACATTAAGATAATGACATGACAATAACTATGAAGTTAACAACAAAAATAAGTATTAAATTTCCAAATAAGTTATTACCTCATTCCAGAACAGAATAACACAGCCAGTGCAAATCAGTCCCAGTCCAACCACTACAGCCATGCCATAAGCCTTGAGTGTCTCAACAAAAGTTGGTGTGTGGTGTGATGCGTATCTGGTGCCATATCTTTCTGGTCCACGATTATGCATCCCAGGGTCATCCGGATACTGGAAAAAGAAATTCTAATTTGCTTAACATAGTAATGCAGTAGTTATTAAAAATTGTCTGACTTTGTACCAGGAGGAACTATTTGAGGTAAATATTTAGAATCAGGGTGCGTAAGTCTACTGGCATCGTGAGTGTCAGTTAGGGTTAGGTTACGCGTCGTCAGAGGGTGAGGTTAGTCGTGAGGCAGTGTTATTTCTATTAACTGTAACTGTAACTGAAATAGCAAAATAACTGTGTCTTGCAGTTAACTGTAACTGTAACTGAAACTGAAAAATACTGAATAACTGAAACTGTAATAGTAACTGAAAACAAAAACTGTATAACTGAAAAATAACAAAAGTTAACTGAAAAATAAAACATGAGTGTTTTTCTTTACTTACTTTTTGAATGGTAATCCTACTCTAGTCTACGGTCAGTTTTCTATACTCATTTCACTTCTGGTTTCTTTTCAGTTTTTTATGCTAGTTTCACTTCTGGTTCCTTTTCAGTTTTCTATGCTAGTTTCACTTCCGGTTCTTTTCCTTTCGTTGTGTTGTCGTTGGCTGCTAAACCATAAATTCGTAAAACAATCCACGACTACGAGCATAATGTTTAAGCCAAGTAGTGGTCGATAAGTAGAAAGTGGCATGTGGGAACATTTTGTTTACGAAGCCGACGACAAAAGTCTATAGGCCTATTGTGTTCACACCATTAGGCAAGGACGTTGAAAACCACGGTGTGGCATGCTGTCGGAAAAAACGCGACAAATCTTCTAGGCCTAAATCATTTGCACAGAGCAAGTGTTAATCTGGAACGTCGTGTTTTCCTTATAGTAAACCGACAATACGTTAAATCGCATTGAATTGCTGCATAAATATTTCTGGTAACTGTTCAGAATACTTGTGGTCAGTGTGTCATTAGTCATGACTTGTGAAAAAAATAACTGATGCTATAACTGAAAAATAAAGAGAAATAACTGAAACTGTAACTGAAAAATAAAAAAAAAATACTGAAACTGAAAAATCTGATTTCAGTTAACTTTAACTATAACTTTAACTGAAAAATCATAAATTAGATAACTATAACTGTAACTGTAACTGAAAAACCATAACTGAAATAACACTGTCGTGAGGATTGGTTAAGGTCAGGGTTATCATTAGAAAACATGGTACATTCTGCGCAGCATGTCAAAAGATACCGTATAAAGCCAGTAGACTTACGCACCCCGACGCTAAATGGCTAGCTGCTGATGAATATCTGTCCTGCAGTGACTCCATGGATAGAAGGATACCCTAATGCAGAGCCTTCTGTCATCTGCCAAAGGATGAGTCAATTTGTAGGCATAACCATGAGCTGTGAACCATGATTCAGCTGTGGTTTTCCTCATCCTTAATGCAAAATGGACCGAGAACTCTGCACACGGTGCCAACATGTTAACATTTACACAGGATGTTAACCTAAACATGGGACTGGTTCTTATGTAGGCCTATATGCAAGACCCCACCAGCGATGATTTCTCGGCAAGCTTATAGAATAGGGGGCTGAATTATATAGTGCGTAAGTTTACTGGCGTCGTGAGTGTCGGTTAGGCGTCGTGAGGGTCGGTTAGGGTCAGGGTTAGTGTCGTCAATAGAAAATCTGGTACCGTCTGGCGTCCGCGCAGCATGCCCAAAGACATTGCATAATCGTTTAGCCCCCGATACTATAAGTTTGCCGATTTCTCCAGCCATTTACGCGCAATTGCTCACAGGTGAGCTTGCTATTCTAGAGCACCTTCGAGTGCTCATATAGCTGTGAACCTTACACCAACTCAGGAAAACCAAATAGGAAATGATAATACCAATGATAATACGTCCTTTAAAATTAGGTAGCATCATCGGGTCACTTACCATCCTTCAAGAGAATAGTAAATCTTGAAATTGAAAACTCCAACCCAAACTGAATGTACCGTTTTTATAGGTTTCTTGATTCTAGAGCAGTTTAAAGCTCGATTTATTGTTAGGATTTAATCACTACTTACATTCTGGCGATACATCCTTTAAAACGAAAGCTAAAACGTCGGACTTTCTAAACGACGAGTACAGCTATGACAACAACGTACTTCACGCATTTAGTTCAACCTCGACTTCACCTCCTCCTGGATTTGGCATCAGAACCGACATGATTTGATATAGCGCCAGTATAAGCTGAAGCTGGTCTCCCTAATATGGCTTTTCCGGGCGCTGAGAAATTTACATCACATTACAACTATGGAATTATACATATTCTTCAATTTCGCCATAGAAATAAATTATTAGTAGATAGTTAAATTATTAGTAGATAGTTAAATTTGTCCTAAATTCACGAAGCACTCGTTTGGTTTTTGCCGCAACACTCGTGCACAAGGATTGACTCGTGTATAGGGTTGCCACCCGTCCCGACTTTGTGGGGACAGTCCCGATTTCGAGGTAAATGTCCCGAGTCCCGACTTGACCTAGTCGGGACAGCCAAATGTCCCGACTTTTAGGGGGGCGGAAAATGAAGGTTTTTGACACTTTTTTCAACTTTTTTCATAAGAAAAATAGACAAATTGTATGTGTTTTTTACAGAAAAATAGAGAAATTTAGAGAAACAGACATACGGGGGCGCGCAAAATTGGGGTTTCTGACAATAAGGAGAGGAATTTTGACCACTAAAATAAATGAAAAAGCAAAAAAAAAAAAAAAAAGTCATCAGAAAATTTTTCTCCGAGTTGGAAAAATTCTACCAGCTTTAGCCCCCCAAAGCTTGCGTCCCGACTTCCTAGTTCCAAAAGGTGGCAACCCTACTCGTGTATAATAATTATATTCGTAGAAGTCAATTGTAAAAATGCAACCTTCATTTAATATTGCCCTCCTCCCAAACTTCAGAAGTGCCAACACGGCCATAGGACGGAGCATAGGGCAAGCTAGAACATGTCCTTCACTCCACACTCGACTACTGCAGCTTCTGAGTCTCTTCTACATCAGCCCATCTCAAATAAAACGCCTACAAACAATTCAGATCGCTCTTGTTCATACAGTCACCAAAACTCCTAAACACCATCACATATAGCCCCAGTTCTTTAATTCATTGTCTAAAAAATTCTTAGACGCATACATTACAAAATCTCTTACCTACAATTATTAACTCCCCTTCAAACCTCTCATCGCTCTTACTTACATTCATCAGACTTTTACTATCCAACCTCCCCGATCTAGGCCTACTCGTTCCTCATCACACCTTTCTCTATCTTGGCCTCGCCTCCTAGGGGTCGTCCATTAATTATGTCATTCTCTATCTTGGCCTCGCCTCCTAGGGGTCGTCCATTAATTATGTCAACAAATTTTAGGCAGTTTTTGACCCCTCCCCCTCTTGTCAACAACTGTCAAACATTGACGGACCCCTAAAAATTATGTCAACAATCCCAGAACCCCCTCCCACAAAAAAGAAACAAAATGGCTCAATACATGTAGAATCATATTTAAAAAAAATTGTACACTAAAAAATGCAATCTCGAATTTCAAAATATATGAGTTTAGTTTATTACCAGCTTTTTAGTAGTATTAAACATTAAGCACTTTATACATTTTTTAGCATTTCTTAATGTTTTCACTACCATTTGGAAGGGTCTGTGTTGATCTATTGGAGAAAAATTTCTTGACGTCAACTTGTACCGAACCCCTCCCCTTGTCAACAACTGTCAAACTTTTCCAAACCCTCCCCTATTTTGTTGACATAATTAATGGACAACCTCCTATCTGAAATTCTGCAACTACTCCATAACCTATGTCGTACCAGCTCTTTGGAACGAAATCCCAATAGATCTCCACCAGTTTGCTCATCCCCTCTCTTGCCTGTCACCACTCGACTGCACTTGCTTCTTTCTCACAGCTTTCCATCCACGACTGAAAACTGACATCTTCAAGCCATTCTTTCTATTTCTGCACCACTGGCCACAACCACCACCGATTTCCATTGTAACACGTACCATGGCGCTGTCTCGTTGAGTTTAACCTCACCTAGATTCTAACCTAGCACCGAAACGGACTAAGCAACTGAATATTGCAGGCTTGTTTTGATCAAGCTAGTCTGTCTGACGAGGCTGTTGTGTGGTGTTGAGAAATTTGGAAGATTTACATTTATACTCTGCGTTACCATCTGAGCATTCCAATTCCGGTAGCCAATTATACATCACTGGCTAATTTGTGCACTCTAAATTCCTATAGTACAATTCCAATTTAAGTACAGAATACCAAACCAAAAGCTGTCATCGCCACCGACATTGAGTCAATGCAAATCTTAAACTCAAAAAAAGTTTGGAAGTGATGCTTAATGGCTAAGTCAGAGCACCAGCTTATGCACAAGTGCTACTTCAAGTCACAGGACATGCAACACCTTACTGTTTGCAAAATGACGATCAAAATCCGGTTCCCAGAAATTCAGATATCTATAAAGAAATAAATAACAGTTGTGTTTAGATTTAGGGAAAGCAAGGATTGATTTGATCTGGGCAAGATTCTTGAAATGGTGGCACTACACGTTTGAATGAAAACCTGGCATTACTAGATACAAATCACAAAAGGTTTAAACTAGAGGCAGTCCTTGCTAGCTTAAGTCATGTTCAATGTCATCAAGAACAAAACATTAGTAAGTTATCAAACATTGCTCAGATTATGCCTTCTAAGTCTTTACTCAAAGTAACCTACTCGTACTCTCATCTGTCCATTCTAGGTTTGTCTTCTTTTACTAATAACTAATGCTTTATTCAACAATTACAAATAATTAGTAACTAATGGCAAAATCTGGTTGTTCATGCCTAAATCTAGCTGTTACTGGCTAAATCTAACTGTTCCAGAGTTGGTTTGTTTCTTCACATCAGAAGTGTAGCCTACTGGAAAAGCTGTGGCTTGAAGAAAAACGGGTCTATTGTCAGATTAATCTTCCACCAGTTCTCAGAAGGTTGCATTCAGTGAACAAAATCTCTTCTAAAGCAAAACTGCTCAACTTGGATTTTCACAACTTTTTACAGTATCCAGTTCAAAAAGACACCATGATCTTAACATGGACTTAAGAGCATTATGTGCCCCAGGCACAGATAAACAAGGTCAACAAAGAAGTTCTGAAGTCTTTACTAACAATTCATATGAACATCCAAGTTATTCATATTTGCTCAAAGAAGCAAACATTCTTATCTCACAGACATATTTTTGAAAGGCTTGATGATGCATACTTCAAAAGTGCTGCAGCTCTCTTTTACTTAGCTTTTTGTCTCTGTTGCCCAGTTGTTTTCTATTCAAGTCCCTAACTCTTCGCCCTGTCTCCGCTTTGCCTAACGCTTTTAAGTCGCCCAACTTTGAGTCATGATCAAAATCATCTTGAGAGGCAATGCTCCCAAACGATGGCTGACTTGCAGCCTTTAGACTGGTCCATACAATTCCTGGTTCACTGGTCATTGAACGGATAGAGTACGGAGCATTGCGAGAGTGGAAATAGTCTGATGGAGCATGACAGACAAACTCAAAGTACTCCATCTTGCGTGGTACATCTTCTTCTGGACCTGTTGTAAAAACAAATGCACAAGTAAACAAGGAAAATAAATTAAACACTCAAAAATTCATATGACTCAACAAATTTATACAAATTTCGTCTCAGAATATGCTGCCTTTGGCAAAAATGAACCAACCCAATGCAACAATTCCTTTTGTAGTTTAACTAAGCAGCATCCATTGTTTCAAATCACGAGTTCTGCAGTGAATGTACTTGAAACTGACACCTACTGTAGCCCTGCCCCTAATACAGATAGAATTGTGCCAAAACTGGAAATTACCCTCTTGTTACCTTGTTAACCCCTGCACATGTGGCTGCTACTTCACAGCCAAACATGAGTCACTCTAGCAAAGTTACAAGGTTTAGCTTTATACCAACGTCACACACTATTTCCCACTAGCTCTGACATCTAGCAAAGTTTGCCTTGTAAGTGGTGCTTTATAACTTATGGATTCAGCCTTTCAAAATCAGCAAATTACTGCACAGATTTTAAACCCAACTTTTGCACCCTGTAGCCAGTCACCCATGACTGCTAAACATCATCATCAATAACCATGGGCTCAGTGCCCGTAGGTGTTCGAAGTGGTGCTTTATAAGTTCCCAATCATAATATGGATTCAGCCCTTCAAACTCAGCAAATTACAGAGATGCACAGATTTTTTGGACTACAACTTTTGCACCTATAGCCAGTCAGCCATGACTGCTAAACATGCTGTCCATCAAATAATTACAACGTTCTAAAACTGTATGCACATGCACAACTGTCATAAACTAAGTCAAATATTTTCTTATTCTGGTCCCATCTGCTCTTTCACCATCAATACTATTTTTATTATTAATCAGTAGAAGTTCTTAAATTGCTGCATGAATGTAAAGATGTATCCACATTCATCTTAATGTTAATCCTAGTAGCCTACTATTTTTATTAAGCCAAATATTCAGTAATACCAAGAATGTATGTAGATGCATCAAAGTCACTTGGTGGACTTAGTGCAGTCGGCACTAGCCATGTGATGATAGCACTTTTCTCGTTGTACGGATCCTGCAGGAATCCACGAATCTGTGCGTAATAGAGGGTACCATCTTCATCGATAACAGAAACAACGTCGCCTACTTGCCAGTAGAAACCCTACAGCCATAAAACAGAATTACTGAAATGGCCAATTAATTATTAATTGGCTTATCATGACTACAATCAATCATTATCATTTTGCCATCACTGGTGTCATCACTACATGTTTTCAAATCATCAACACTAATTCTTGTCGATCCAATGCAATGTGGTCCAAGGTCTCTGATCATGGTGTCACTTGTCAAATCTAGATGGAAAACCATTACTTGGCTCTGCATGTGTGCAGAAGCCTGTTATTGGTGACTTTTCTAGCTACCTGTGTACTTTTTGCTAGATGATGAACTTTCTACTCTTAATGACATTGAACATAGTTTAGGCTAGTGATGATGATGAATGACAACCAAAACAATGCACCATAATGATGACAAAGAAAACTTGCCTTATAAAAGATGTGGTTGCTTGTGATAACGGTTGCAGTTGATAATGGTGCTCTGACAGGCTGTTAAAAAAAAGAAGAAATATAATATAAAATAGCAGTCTAAAATTCTTGACAAATCACAACAAAATTAATTAAACACTGCAGCTACCCACATCATTAATATAGGTGCAAGATGTGCCATACCTTCACTAGGTACAGGTTTATTAAATTACGTCATTGAGCTCAGGTATCTATACCCACTTGGAAACCCAGGTGATATAGTGTAGCCTAAACTTGGAGCACACAAACTGACTAAATTTTTAATAACATAAAAAGGAATGACCAACTAAATTTCATAATGCCAGTTTTACATTGACGACAACAAAGGCCTGTTTGAATTTTAAAGCATGATAATTTTTTAATTATTCATATCTATATAGTCAGCTCTCTAATAAAAAAATATACACCCGTACTGCACACACAGAATAGAATATGCTGAAATACGATTTTATCTCTCTATTTAGGAAGTACCTTCTTTTTGAAAATGACTCTTCGACTACGTCCCTTAGTAGCTTGAGCTTTCACAGCTGTCTGTGACTTACTCTTTGACGGCTTTATTCGTGCACTTTTCCTAGTCATTTTTGACTCTAAAGCATCTTTCCCTACTGAACTCAACCTACTCGTCTGGTTGCTACTACTTGACTGACGACGATCCGTCACCAAATTCGAATTTCTAGTATCTGTTTCATTGGCCACTGTAAACGATGCGTTTGTCTGGTTGAAATTATCACACGGAAAAGCCGTCGTATCAGCACCAGAACGGACAGTCGCAGCTGTGTGCCTGATGTTCTGCTCCCCAGGATGTGACATATTATTTGAAGCGGGGTCTGTGTCTACGATGCGCTGTATTTCGTAGCATTTGTCGCATAAAATCTCGCCATTGTCAGTTCGCTCCCATACGTCTGATTCGTCTGTTTTACAGTCTCTACATTTAGGTTCTTGGCCATTTAATAAAGGCATATTTTTGCAGAAAATTGTAAAAAATAAAATTTTAAATAAATCGAGTAAAATTCCCAATTGGAAGAGGTGTGCGTACGCATAAAGTTTAGTTTCGACCTAACATTTATTATGCGCTAGTGCTAAAGCAACATTCTACCGTGATCTGAAATAAAGAGCTACACAGAAGAACTCTAATTTTGGTTTGTTTAGTTTAGATCTTACAGTTTATTCGTTTTAGTCACAAACACGAATTATACAGCGCGGATGGACAGCATTAAACATCTCTGTAATCGTTATCTGTAATTTCTACAGCGCCCACAGAAACTAATAATAGTTGCAGAATCCAGGTTATACAAAGGTGCTCCATTAAAACGAAATCGATAAGTAACTGTTCGACCTTCAGTATGGGTGTTGTATTTGACAGTGACATGTTTTCCTCACTGTTTCAAGCTGTTGTATTGTTCGAGCCATAGGCCTATTTCGATCTCTACTGTTGCTTAGGCTACTCCAAACCTCTGATTCTCTTCCAACGCAATGATAAATTGACACGATCATCATTTTAAAAACACGAGGTTCGCGTACCAGCACACACTTTAAATTCATTCTTGTACACTTTTTGCTGGTAATATTGAATTAAACCTCGATCATTGAACATCAAATTGAATTCACATTACAACATTCAATTAAACTTTGTTACGTCTGAGGCACCACATTCCATTTTCTGCTTGATTCGTTTGACCATTAACCTTTGTCTCCTGCCGTCTTGACTGCTGCTACTCGCTTCTTCCTAATTGCTCCCGAGTCCTTGACATGTAGGTCTATGACTCCGCGCTTCAAAACTGCCGCGTGGGAAAAGCCAGCATACTGGGCATTTTCACCTTTGTAATCGATATCAGCTGGAGTTGCTGAGTGTCATTAAACTGGTTGAATGATTTTAAACTTCAATTGAGGAGACATTGTAATGTAGTAGAAGATGACGTAAATCGAGCTGCAAGACAACGTTACTAACGCGGTTAAAAATTAAAGGAGATCACTGGTGTTATTTTTGACTGTAAACATCAGAGTCACGTGAGAGCAGCCGGAGCTGTGATGAGAAACAGAGAATCGCATTGCGTAAGATAAGATGTTTAGTGAAGTTGCTCGGAGTGTGGTACTTGAATGTTTGCTGTAGTAGTAGCAGCTTCAGTTTAACGACACTGTGTGATAACAAAGACCACTAGCGTCGCCCTCCTCCGTTCTCCAGGCTTGGGACTGGCACTGTCAGAGTACAAGCAGTGGCGGAGTTATGTTTGCTGTCCACGTAGTCAATAATATTTATAGAGGCACCGAGTGGTACAGCATCCTATGCGATTTGTTTTTCGTGGCTCTGCATGTGACTTCGTTGGATTTCCTAATGAAACTTTACAAATTAATTTCTTAAGTAATTTGTTAGTACAGAGGACCAATCACTTTGCAAAATACTTCCTTTCGAGTGTTTTATCGATTGACATAATGTTGGTAATGACTGGTGCTTAAATTACTACGTAGCTGATAATATTTGATATTATTTGAATGAATCACTCAATGTTTACCCTGTACGTATTCGATTGATTGGTAATTCAGTTAAACCTAAAAGAAATCGATTAACACGATTTTCACTTTTTTTCTAGCATGCAAATGGACGAATTCGTCATTTTTGCCTAAGCATTCTCACTTGTAGTGATGGGGATGCAAATCCTGCAACTGAGAATGCAATTTGTTTTAATGTTTGTTTGTTTTGTACATTGAAGTGGAAATTCTGAAGAGAGGGTCTGCCCACAGTTGATGGAGGCTGTTTGTTCAAACACCATTGATGAGGAAAGATGCGACCTTGCAGAGATAGTGGATGATCTGCTTGATGGGGAGTCTGGTGTTTTTCGTCTGACTCACTGGGGCCAGCGGTCGTTCATTTATTCCAGAGGATCTCCGCAGCATGTCAGAGAGCTTCAAGCAAATGGCCACGGATTGTATGTTCTTAGGTGAGGAGCAAGATGGCTTGTTGACTATGCAGCCAATGTTGTGTGTGTGGGTGTGTGCATGCGTAAGTGCGAGCATGCATGTGTATGTGGGTGTGTCGAGAGCCTGGAAAGTGTTGAGTGTTGGGAATTCTCCGTTAAATTAAAGTCTTGACATTTTAATCATATTTTATACTTAAACATGAATGACAAAACAGAGTTGTGCCTTTTCTGAGCGCTTGATATACAGATTTGAATCATTTTATTCAGTTGCATATGAAATTTATGAGTATGTAAGTTGTTGCTTTCCAAAGATTGCCTTCTTTTGTTATGTTAATTTGAACATTTATTTGATTTTTAGACATGGCAAGTGTATGGAGGAAATTCATGACTACTTCCGGAAATATGAGTATGATACATGAATTTACTACATACTTTAACTTATTGGCTTTATGAAATTGACTTGTGTTTGAAAGTAGTGTTTGTACTGAATTTTTTATTTTTTGTGTGAGTATAATTGTGTCCATAATCACAGCTTTATAGTATGTTGTTAAAGTCTTTTTCAAGTCTTTTGGTTTGCAAAATATCAAGTAAATGGCCAAAATAAGAGATATGTTGATTAAATTGCCTGTTTATGAATACAGTTGATGTAATAGTGGCTGAGATTTAAAAAATTCTAAATTAGATTTATATTTTGATAATTATAATAAGTCAGTCCCACATTCAGTCAGTCAGTCATTGTAAACTTTTTCATCACTCTCTCTCTATATAGCCTCTTGATACAGTGCTTCTAAGAACTCTGTATCTGTCTGGCTCTCCTCTGTATCTGTGTGTGTGTGTGTGTCTGTGTGTGTGTGTGTGTGTGTGTGTGGCTCTCTGTCTGTCTCTGTCTGTCTGTTCTGCTTCCCATTTAATTGTACTTCCCTTTCAGATCTGTGACGATTGAATTTTCCAAAATAAGATTTTAAACCATATAAAATCCAATGCAAGTGTGAAGAATTGACACCTGAACATGACCTAGGGATAAATGAAATTATGAGAACTGTAAGGGAAGCTTCAATTTAGATTTAACTTAAATGTTAGTATTGAATGAGATGTATGACTGCCATGCATACAGCCAACCTGGTTGTTGAGTTTATAACATATTATGAGTTTCCTAAAGTGATCATCTTTGTTGTTTATTTCACAAGGTCTCGTAAATGTTGCCTTGGTCTGGTTGGAGGACAGAACATACGAACAAGACTGCGACTGGTATGGTTTTAGACATCTTCAACTCTTCATCTTTGCAATCATTTTCATGGGTAGCATACTAATCCTTATCAGTCATACCATTGCTACATATTTAATTTGTATATACCTGGGGATTTATACAGTGCCTCTTTAATATATGACAGATGCCCAGCATCATGGGAAACATGAGTAAATTGTAAGATTAAATTGTAAAACTACAGGAAGATGGTTGTAGCTGTTCAGCCAGAGCCAGTGAACTTGAAAAGTAACTAGTAAACCCTGCAATATGAACCTGGCAGTATAAATGCTGTTGTCGTTGTCGTTATTCTAACAGTTGTCTGTTTGAAATCGCTCACTATTGACATCAAGCTCATTTTTGTCTGTTGTTTGTGTTTTTAAGGTTACTTCTGACTCTTTCTCGCACACTGTTGAGATAGGTAACAACCTTAACTTATTAAACTTTATCTAACATATCTTTAAAAGCACTGAACTAGAGTGAACTTCATTCTGAAACACATGTTAATCTGGTTGTAACCCATTGCATACTGTTATTACTGACACAATATATGGCTGTCTCTAGACTCCTAAATTAAGACACACTTTTTCAGCTGTTTGATGGCCATGTGTTGAGCGCTTCTGAGAGACTCTTGAGTGGCGCTTTATAAATCTATTGTTACATTACAATGCATGGAAGCTTCACCATGGTTGGCCCTTCATTCTGCCACAGGCTTCGTTGCAATCTACCACATGAGCATCTCCTCTCTATTTTGCAAGCAGTTGAAGACCATTCTATTCAATGACGGTTTTGTTAGTGAGGTTGGAGGCATCTCTGATGAGTTTCCTTGAAGAGGAGCTATATAAATAAGTAATGCCAATTCCAATTGCAAAATAAGGCAATGACTAATTATTTTTGCTTATCGTTTGACTGAAGGACAAACACTACAGTAGGAAGTGAGACTGCCATTTCTTTCAGGTTATTTAACTTTTATAACAAATTGTCAACTTTATGGGATAATCTGGGCTTCAAACCTTGGAGTCAGTGATTAGAGAGGTACTAGCTATTGGCCATCATATAAAAATGATCTGATAAATGACCTGTTAAAACATAGAACAGATTGATTTGATTGATTGATTGATTGATTGATTGATTGATTGATTGATTGATTGATTGACACTTTGTATTGTTGATATTGCAATTGTTGATTCAATTGAGATTGATTGTTGATATGGATGATCAAGTTGATAAGACTTGAGGAATCTCAAGACTGGGGAATCTGAGAATATAAATTTAAATGTGGTCATTTCATATGACAGACCAGTAGTAGTCTCTAACAGCCTTCATACGTGCAAGTTAAACTATATTAGAAATGTATGTAGGTATCAGGACACTACCGGTAAATATAGCGCATTTTAAGCACCTCACAAAAGTGCTGCTCCTGTGGCTATCTTGCAGATGTAAACAAGTGCATTTCAAGACAGATTACAAATGTTACCTGCACAGAGTCAGAGGCAACAGGTCTGACAAGTAAATGGTTTGTCATCTAGAGTTATCTTGTTTGAGAGTGTCTGTAGAAGCCCCTTAAACTTTAGCTAATGCTGCCATTGGTTACCTTTCAATTATTGGTGCTTAATTTTAGGAGTAGATGTAGCCTCTCCAACTTCAGCCTATGCTTCTCAGGTGGATTTGAGGCTCTCGGAGGAGGTTCGTGTTCAAACTTTTATATGTACAAGATTTCAGCTTAATTTATTTATTTCATTTGCTTTTTGTGGCTTATTGTATTGTATTGTATTGTATTCAAACATTTATAAAGCGCCTCTCATAGGGTGAACCATTCAGAGGCGCTCCCAGTGCGCAAGGCCAAAGAGAAGAAAAAGGTTTTGAGAAAAGCAAAGGTGGAAGAGAGGTGACTAGCGAGAATTCGAGAGCGAGTAGATGGAGACAGCGCATTCCAAAGAGAGGGACCAATTGAGGTAAAGGACCGGGACTGAGCCATAGCTGTTCTAGTATGAGGTACTAAAAGCTCAAGTCTGTTTGATGAGCGTAGTGGTCGATGGGAGGAGGCTGAAAGAGGCCGGAGTAATACATCAGCTAAATATTTTGGGGCAAGACCCCTTTGTGCCTATGGTTTATGGTTTATTACTTTTGATAAGATTGCACTTGAGTTAACAGGATAAGAAAATACAGCAAATCGAAAACTGGTAGAATTTCTGAATTTTTTTAATTGTTCCTAAATTCAATTCAATTTATTCAATTCAATTCAGTTAAAATCTTCTGCTACATGACTTGTGCATGGTTTAACAGATATTGTGATGTACTTGGTAGCCACAAATGTCAGTTTAAAATAAAAAGTTTTATTTTAGAACTGAATGCAACTGTAATAAATTAGTGCAATGCTGCAGCTTGGTTTCCTCTGGTTTTAATATAACTTGTCGGAATAAACAACTTTGTGCACATGAGTACTGATAAATAAACACAGATGGGTGATTGACAGCGGCATCTGTTTAATCTGATTCCAGTTGCCTTGTTTTACCCACTCTGTGCTTTCATACAAGAGATGTGCTTTCCATTTGGTTCGTAGTCATCGGTATAGTGCTTCTTTGAAGTGGCCGAGTAAATCTTTGTAAATGCGGAGCTGTAGGTAGTACCTAGTCCGTTTAGTACAGTTTGGTGGGACAGTTGCGCAGTTGGCTGGTGTTTCATGTAGTGTGACGTCATTTCTTTTTTCTTTGGCAGTGAAACAGACAAGGATGAGAGATGGAGAGGCAAGGAAGGGTGATTTGAGAAGAAAAAATATGGGAGGGAAGGGAAGAGAGGGGATTTTCTGCAGAAGCGACATTTTACCAAACTGTTGCAAAAATGCTTTATGGAGGATAGGCTGTTCTTTATTCAGTAACTAAAGTCAAGGTCCCATGTTTTTATTCCCTTGAGCAGGAAATTGATGAATTCCAGGGTCCTGGACAGGGTGCCAGTGCATCACTAGACAGGGTGCCAGTGCATCACTGTCCTTGTCACTTCTCAGCTTATGCTGATACAAAATGATACCGCTTCGTGATAGGGACGTGTACACAAGCAATTTTCCTAAGGCTATTACTTGTAGTCTTACCACTGTATCAAGGAATTCTTTATATAATACATAACAAATGCACATACAGTAAAAATACTTCTATTGTTTTAAGTATTGTTTTTCTTCTGTTCTCTGTGATCCAGGAATACCGTGTCTACAAGTGCGCCCTTTGGTGTGCTGTCTGCCCTCTGCTGACAGCACAGAAACCCCCTGATGATGCGTCACCCCCATTGGAACTACCCGAGGAGCCACATGACAGTACCCAGCGTCTCGAGAAGTTGTCTTTCTCGTCAGTTCATTCAGCTGTGACACCTGAATGTGGCACCTATGATGGCCAGCTTATCTCGTCAGACATCATGCGTGACGTATTGCGCCGAGCATTTGGATTGAACAAACATCTGGAACTGTACTACCTGAAGCTTGGCTACAAGTTCCACAAGATGAAGAATGACGCCCAGGTAAGACAGTTTCAAGAGAATGGTAATATCCAATTAGAAGCCACAGGTATGAATAGGTGCCCCTGTAAATGTAACAGTTAGTGTGAAAATGTGAAAAAATCTGCTGATAGCAGACACTAATGTACTCTGAATGCTCCTTAACCCTTTAGCGACAAGCTGCATTGGTTCCGATGCATTTTATTACACACTTGTCATTAAAGGGTTAACATGTTGGTTGAAATGAAAGTTGTTGTAATGTGTGGCCTCTTTCTGTGTGTATATCATTGTAGGCTTTCTGTGCAGCTACTGCAAGCAGTTTTTGCCTCTAGACATTGAGTGTTGTGTGCACAAAATGTTAAATGTTGAAGTTCAATTAGTAACTGGCTTTGGCAGTTAATTAATTCTAATAAATGACCATACTCTAAGCATTCAGTGCCATAATGGCTACTTGCCATGTTCTTGCCAACTGATATTGGTGTTATTGTTCATATCGTAGATACTGTCTTCAAACTACCAGTATTTGGTGGTATGTTTAGTGCGGTACTGGATTTAATTAATTGTGATTTTTGAAACATTGTGTATTTGCATTCTTATTTTTTAGTGTTTCATTGTCTTCTGATGTTTCAGATTTTGGCTGAGGATTTGTGCTACCAGCTGTCGCTTCTGGAGAAAAATACTCATCCCTACTATAATCTTAATTCCTTCTTGGTAAGTTTTCGTTTTCTTCACCCTTGCTAGATGGCCTAGCGATCGAGTAATGGCTCTGAGTTTTACGTGTTTAGTCTAGATGTTTTAAGCGCTTCTGAGAGACTCTTAACTGGCACTTCATAAATGTGTTGTTACATTACATGACTTCACTCATGGGACGCTTTTATGGTGGCTGATTGGTTAGAGTGCTTGGCCTGTAACACAAAGAGTACGGGTTTGAGCCTCGCCTGAGGCAGTTACTGTGTAGGGACGTTGAGCAGGTCCTTCGCTCACAATTGCTCAGCGCCATTGATGTTCTGTCGTATGGTCATGTGCACTTCTGAACTTTGGAAGGAGGGCAATATCAAATACAGTTGTATAATGTATATAAATACAGTTTTATTGTGATATAGTGGCAAGAGCTGTTCAAAGTGGCATTGTCTTTCAAACAGCAACTGACCAGAGCTTTCATCCATGGCAGTCTGTTGTTACCAGTACCGTAGTAAAGGGTGTTCCAGCGATGCCATGGAACAGAGCGCAACTCAAGAGGGGTGCAAATTTTGGTCGTCATTGCTTAAGTTGATATTTGAAGGGGAGTTTGGTGGTGCCAGATTTATGCTTGGCACAGGGCGCAATTATAGCTTGCTACGGTCCTGGTTGTTACACCCATCTAAGAGCTGATCATTCTGCCATGAGTTGGAGGTTTATTATAGAGCTGTTGCGAAATGGTCTGCAACTGATGTTGATGAAATCTTTCTTCCACAGTCTCGACGATCCTATGAGATGTGGCGGCACTCGACACGACGCCACTTGATGGAGCTGATGAACAAATTCTGGTGCAGTAGCATGCCACCTGTTGGTGATGTGGCTAAGTTTGATGCCAACAATATTCATTCTGACTACAGGATGTTGCTTCACAAGCTGCTCAGGTACCGGTACTCTAAACGTGGTGGTGGTGACGGTGGTGGCTGTGGTCTCGGTGTCAGTGATAGTTGTGCGGATGGTTGTGGTGGTTGTGAATCTTACTAAGAAATTTATAGTTTTGCTGTAGTTGATTCTGAATACATGTTGCATTACGTCGCTAAATTAATAGCCATTTCGCTGCTACTGTGTTAATTGGAGGCCATAATTAATTTAATCTAATTAAACATTCTGTTACTTCTCAGTGCCTTTTGTATCCTCTTCTAATGTACAGCACTTTCAAGCTATATTATTATTGAACTGGGACCAAGATAGAGATGATGATGATGATGATGATGATGATGATGATGATGATGATGATGATGATGATGATGATGATGATGATGATGATGATGATGATGATGATGATGATGATGATGATGATGATGATGATGATGATGATGATGATGATGATGATGATGATGATGATGATGATGATGATGATGATGATGATTTGCCAGTACTGAATTTGGATCCATGTTCTGACTGTATTATATCATGATTATAATGATTAGGAAGTTTCAGTCTAGTACTGCATAACTATGAAGCACAGATCATTGTGGTTTTGGCATTGCTGGTTTCATTTACTGCAAGTGTCAGCTACCATGTCCCGGCCACAGTACTATGCAAATAGCTATTCATTTTTTTCTGTGATAACAATTGCTGTGTTAATTTAATCAAATGATGTCATAGTCTTCACCATCATAATTCTTAAGAATAATTACATGGATTATAATTCGAATCATATGCTCTTGATAACTGTGTTTTTGCCTCTGTGTACTGAGATGAACTGCTCGACTAATCGTTGAATGAGGCTGTGTAACTAGTTGAGTCTTTGTCAACTAGCTTTTTGAATAAATGAATGTTTGATTGATTTGGTTTGATTTTTTGAATGGAACACAGGCTTCAGAGACTGCAGTATAGCAACGATCCAAGCACTGTGACGTTTGCAGTTGTGCCATCTGGTGCCACACGCAAGATTCTCATGGAATTCAGTCTTCGTTATGGAATTGTACGTTCTGTGCAATCCTATTCAGTCATGTGAAGATAATTGTCAATAAATGACCAACGTAAAAGTCATGACATATTTTTAAACTTATTGATATTGCATGTATTACTGTTTAGTATATTAATAGATATGGTTTGCATGATGAAGTAGCTGATTAGTTGAGCACTCTCCTTTTAGAGCAGTGTTTGTGAGGTTTAGCATCCGCTGCGTAGGGACCTTAATTAAGCCGTTCACATGTTGCTGCCTAGATCAGTCATTTGATGATTACAATGATCATCAAAGTTCGGAAACAAAATATTTGTTGATTTCTGTTGTTTCTGGTATTAAGTATGTAGACGTTGAATTGAACCAAAAGCAGTTGCTCTGACTTGAAGCTGGATTGTTTGATTGTATGCTTAACACTTTAACAATGAGCTGCATTGGTTTCAAAGTTGCTTTTATTCACTCCTATCGTTAAAGGGTTAAAAGATGTGGAAGAGAGAATGGTCATGATGGAGAACAATTCGTGCTAGATTAGGGTTGGTTATGGTAAGAGGCAGAAGAAACTAGTGTCCTGGCAAGAAGACTGTTGCTTAAGGATAGGCAAAGAAAATTATAACTTTTGTATATTGATTATTATGTTTGTTGTTAAAATTTATGCTATTATTATAGTTACTAAGAACTTAGAAGACTACATAAAATATTTAGTTAAACTAAATGGCCCATATGTGTAAAAGCTGAAACATTTACTTCTCCTGCTAAGTAAATGTGCAATTGTAAGATGTTGTGGAAATAGTAATATTTTGTGTAAATATTGCGTATGTCCACTTTTTTTAAATTATGCAGCTGTGAATTTGTTGCGTGCAGTGGTAGATCCAGTTGAAAATAAGAGTACGAGATGAAGTTGCAGTGGTAGATCCAGTTTGAAAATAAGAGTACGAGATGAAGTTGTGTTAGTATGGTGTTTTCCACTTGCAGGATGACCTCTACCATCAGGCAACATACCTGGAATACCTGACACTAAATTTCGGTATTGAGAAGGAGTTTATCGATCTAGTGACTCAAACTGTACGAAACATCCGGAGTCTCCTACCACCCGACAAGTCAAAGGCTCTGCTTGTGAGACAGCAGGTCAGACATTGGAATTCTCCTATGGTCGTTGTCAATATTAGTAGGTTTAACGTTTAAATTATTTTAATCAGCTTTTAGTGGATGGTTCTTTAAGAGTTCTTTGCTGATTTGGTTGTGATTTGCATTGGTTTTTCATTTCTGATATTAGATTGAATATAATTTGATCTCTTTTCTTCTTTCGAAACTGTCTGTCTCTGTCGCTCTGTCTGTCTGTCCCTCCCATTCTCCCCCTCTCCTTCTCTCCCTCTCTCTTCCTCTTCCCCTCCCTCCCTTCCTCCCTTCCTCTCTCCCTCCCTGTCTGTCTGTCTGTTTGTCTGTCTGTCTGTCTGTCTCTTTCTCTAAAGTAACCTTTAATCATTACCAACTGGCACCTTCTGTTTTCCACATGACGTTTTTACACAAGGGTGACTTGTGGAAGGCAGTCTTAAAATTGTAGATGGAATTGTTTGCTTCACTCAATTGAAAGTGACTGTCTATTTTAGGAGGATCAGCTTAAGTCATGCATCGATCTTTTGTTGCGACGTTGTGAACACCTCTTCTCCCACATTCAGACCGTCTTCCTTTCGACCAATTGCAACAATTCCATTGGTAAATTGATCTTAACAGTTTTGCTGAGCCTGATTAATGATTTCATTTTTTAAATTAGATTTGCCTGGTAGAGATGTCTTGATTTTATTTAGTTTTTCAATAATTCCACTACTATATTGTCTGAAAATTGTTGACCTGCTTCTTCTTTGCTGAGGAACCATACAAAATTAAACCATTCTTCTCTGTTCTGTACCTTGCCCTTTAATTATCTTTTGCTAGTCCAACTCTTTTTGATTAATTTTTCTATTCATTTAGTCTTCTTTTCTCAATTCTTCCTTATATGAAGATAGTCAAGTGTTGCCATGTAGTAGATGTCACAGGCAATTAATTTGTCTCATTTTGATTTTGCAAATATTCGTTAATTAGAAATATTCAAGTTGATGAAGGCACATCTTAATAACAAATAATGGAACAGTTTACTGTTATATTCAGGGCAACGGGCCAGCTGGGGCCAACCGGTCAACCCGCCTGAGGCCTTCTCATATGTTTTAATGCATGTTCATAAAGCCTAAGAGTTCTACACAAAATGTGCAGTTCTAAATCAATTTGGTTTAAAAAATTGTTCATTGCATCGGGGAAAAATTTACCATGCCCTTTTAAAAAAAGTGGTCGTGGTTTAAAGTTGCGGTTGCCCTTTTGTGGCAGTGTAAACCTATGCACCCGGGTTCAGAGCTTGTAACTATGACTGCGAGGTTCTGCTTCTGTACCAACTGCTGTACTAGCTTGCTTCTGCTACATTCTGTTCAACTGATTTCTTTTCTTGTTGATGCTGTTCTGATATGCTTGCTTATTATTGATGTGTTGATTTTATTTTCTGGATGAAAACCATTTGATTTGTTTTCGTATGAAACTTATTCATTTGTTTTTAACTTTTTGAAAGAAATATTAATATTTATTTTGTTAGTGAATTCAGATAACAATTGCCTGTTGAATTTCTTGTTTGTAGGTTCAATGATTATGCTTTTGGAGGAGATTGTGCTTCTGCATGGTTACCTCTTTGGCAGCATGGATTCTGAGACAATGTCTGCTGAGCAGCTGCTCAAAAGTTATCTAGAGGTAACACTGTTAGCTAAAACTGACCATTAAATGTTCATGTTTTTGTATAGCGACAGTATGACCTCGACCCTGCTCATATTTCAGTGAATTGATCGGGTGAGATCCTTCACCACTGTTGCCCATTTGAATGGGCGCCACACCTTTTAAGGTCCCTGTGTATGGACTGCTAGCCCGAGATTTAAATTTCTGAAACAAGACAGCATCAGGAGGTCGAACCATGATCTGCACAATCTATAACACAGAGGTGCATAGGACGCAGCCTATGCTGTAACCAATGTAGATAACTGGACCTTTGCCATGCACTTAAACCTGCTTGTTACTCTTCTATCAGGTGTGCCAATTGCTGCTTATTTTCCAGTTGCTTACATTTGCTGGACCTGTGTAAGGGCAGCATGCTGAAGAAGAATACTAGTTATTTGTTTTGTCACATATTGTACTCCTTCTTCTTCATTTGTGTCATGTCTATCAGTTTGTTGAATTAATTTAAGGCTCCTACTTGTTGTATTGTATTTGATCATTTATAAAGTGCTTCTCAGAGCATATAAAGTGCTTCTCACAACGATATCAAGTTTCTTTGATTGATTGATTGATTGATTGATGGATTGATTGATTGTTTGATTGCATAGGCCTTTCAGAAACGCTCCCAGTGCGAGGTACCTCGAGAGAAAAGGAAGGTTTTAAGGTGAGAGAAAGAGGTAGAGATGCCACCAGAGAGGATGGTAGAGCATAGAGAAGGGGGAAGTCCATTCCTCAGAGAGGGACCTATGCAATAGTATGCAGGCAAAGGATCTGGATTTAGCCATTGTGATCCTTAGGTCTGGTGGGAAGTCCATTCCTCAGAGAGGGACCTATGCAGGCAAAGGATCTGGATTTAGCCAATGTTGTGATCCTTAGGTCTGGTGGTGCCAACTGGGAAATATACCTGCTTTCTTGCAGGAGTTTTGTTGCTCTGTCCAGTGTAGTCAGCTGAGATTGTTGGGTTTGTTTGGGTTTGATGAGGTGTTTGTTATGTTTTCGTTGACCAGGTCAACTTCCAGCTGGTCTACATTGATCACAAGATGTCAGCTCTCAGTGATGTAACTGGCCAAGGACAAGAGGGAACCCAACTGTCACCACGTGTGGTAAGAACTAGCTGAAAAAAATTGTAGTTGACAGAAGTAAAACTGTAATTCAGTGCAAGTAAAATATTATTGTTTTCGTTTTTGTATACCATGTTAATTAATGATCAAGGTAAAATATTTTAGAATTATTTGCTAATGTGCTATTAACTATGCTATCAATTTGGCAATAATATGTAAAAATTTACCAGACTAGACAGAGCTTTGAGCAGAATTAAGCTCCTTATGTAACTATGATAGGATTATTAGTTATGCTAGTGAGTGATTACTAACAATAATCATCTTCATCATCATCTGTCTGGAGCATTGCCGTTTCCACAACTCTCTGCAAACTAAATTACGTATTATAGTGAATAGTAATTAGTATAATAGCTAGTTAAACCAATTTTCTGACATTCTGGCATTTAAATTGTTTTGTGACTAGATCAATCGCATTATGTCTTGCCTTCGTGACGATTTGGCAGACTACCGTACTAACTATGAGAAGCTCTTTGAAAAGTAAGGTACTTCATTAAGTTTTAACTAATCTGATGGAGTAAACTCATTATTACAGTACTAATGACGATATTGGCTAATATTTAACTTGTAACTTGTGATGTTGGATTATTATTCTATAATTTTTAATGACCTTATTGGTTTCAGTTACTGACCAGTTGATTATTGCATGGTTTTATGGTTGGATTGATTGAGTGGTTGGTTTATTCATTATTGATTAATTATTACATTGTAATTACAAAGTGGCATTTTCATTATTGATCGTTTGGTTCAGTGATGCTTAGCTCATTGTTTTGATTGTTGATTGTTTTAGGTATCTGAATATAACTGAGTTAGCATCTGTTGCGCTCTATGAGTTGCTGATGAGAGATGTTCTGGAACTCTGCGAACGCCAGCGATCACAGAATGTAGGACATTCTGTTGATTTTTTTATCCGACTCTGTGCTGACTTCTTCACATACTCTGATCTGACTCTTCTTATTTAACTCTGTATTAATTCCTTATCTGAATCTGTGCTGACGCCTGATTTGAACTTGTGTTGACCCCTTATCTAACTGTGCCGACTCCTTATTTGAAACTATTACTATTACACTGTGTGTGAGCTGACTCCCAATTTGACTCTGCTTAAGACCTTATCAGACTCTGTGTTGGATGTGCTGTTGCTTCTCTGGTATCTTTTATTGACCATTATTGTACTTGATCATTTACATAAAATGGCTGCCTGTTGCTTCATAATTGTGAAAGTTTACACTGGAATTACAGCAAATATTTTGTATATAGCAAACTAGCAATGAACAGAAACTGATAAATTTATGGTAAAATGAACAAAAGTATTACCTGAGGTAATTAAATTTATGGTAAAACTAATAAAAATTATTACAGGAAGTACTAATAATGATGTTGATGATGATAATTTCAGGAGAGAGCAACGGTGAACTTTGGAATGGTTGGTCTTGCGTATCGTTTGAACATGTTGGATCAGGATTTGAAGGAGTTCATTCCTCTTAGGTTAGTTCCTGTCTTTCTGTCTAACGTGTAGAGTCTGGCACGCACGCACGCGTGCACACACACACGCACACATGTACTATTATAGGCATTCTGCAATTGACATTTTTGCTATCCATTTTTCCGGCCATTTCACAAATGAAAGACTGACATCTGGTATCGTCTTTTCTGTGTGTTGCTACCATTTGTGGTAGTCCTGTAGGATGTGTGAAAATAACACTGAATGCCAGGGCTAGCTTAAGGGACTGTTGTTCTTCTGTGTTGATAGCCGTTCTGTGTTATAAATAAATTGTAACTCTGAGAATGACTATATCTGGTACAGCTCTTTTCTTGTCACCATGCAGCCTTGTGTAGGAGTTGAGAAGTGTTTCGAACTTTAGCTCTACTTTTGCTGCCTGTGGACTGTGTTTGTGAAACCTGAGTTGCTTGTGTGTCATGTAAGCCCTATTTTGATTAATGATGAATTCAGTGTTTGTTTTCGGTCAGTGTGACAGGAAGTTAATTGTTTTCTATTTGATCTGATAGGGGAATATTAATGTGATTAGTTTTTTAAATTACCACTTGCTCAGTAGAAGATAGGGGCATTTTCATCCAATTCTGCAACCATTTATGTAATCAGATATTGCTGTTGATGTTACAAAGAGATCCTTCATGGTGATATTTCTGATATTATGTCGCACCAGTGGTTGCGTGCATGCTTATTGGGGCGGGGAGATGGTTGAATGGTAACATGTTGGCACGAAGTCCAGAAGGATGCAGGTTTGATATCCGCTAGCCCCGTAAGGTTGACTCAGCCTTCCACTCCATAGGGTCGACTGTAAAATGAGCAGTAGGACAGATGGGCACCTTGCAGGCTGCCATACAGTTACATTTGACTCCTGTTAAACTTGTTATCATCTGTTACTACTATGTCATGTAATTTTACTGCGTACTTGTCAGTTTGAATTAGTAAACGAATATTATTATATTATTTTTATTGTAAGAGATAGTCCTAAGTTCTAATGCAATCAGCTTGATGGTGCAAGTCTTAACTACATAATTTTCTAAGATATTTTTCAATCACTTCTGTTGAGAAGTTATATATTCTTGCAGCAAACAGACATGGAGACAGGCTTACAGTGAGCATGTTACTCGATGGTTCTCAGCTCTTTATCACCAGGTGGAGAGTTTTTTGCTCAGTGCTGTGGCTCAGGACCAGGTGAGATCAGTTTCTTCTCTCGTTAATTAATTAAGCCATCTGTTATTCCAAATGACTGTAATAGTGCTTCTGTTAATAGAGTCATGTAATAAATACTGTAACCAAATAACTTATTGCACCTATCACATCTGACCTAATCATAGGGATCATTTCTTGGGTGTTGATAGCTGAGGTATAAATTTCTATTAGTGGCATGCTAAAGCTGAACCTTACAGCCAGACAGATTTTAAAATATCCCAAAGTCCATTGAATGACAATTTATCTGGCAAAATATGGGGTGGGTTAAGTTTTAAGAAGGAACAATGGCATGTAACATTGATTTCCCAGTCGCTTTTTTAGTATATTCGTTCGTAGCATTGAATGACAATTTATCTGCCAAAATATGGGGATGGGTAAGTTTTAAGAAGGAACAATGGCATATAACATTGATTTCCCAGTCGCTTTTTTCAGTATTTTACATAGCGCTGATGTATTTACCTCCTACATGTGCATTCTGTGTTTTGTGTGAACTTGACTATTCATCGTTAAAGGGTTAAAATGTGTGCTTTAAAATTAGCTGATAATGTTTCTTACAAGTGCATCAGTCTTTCTGTAGTGGATAGTTCCAGAAAGACAGTTTTACATAGCGTTGATGTATTTACCTCACGTGCATAATGTGTTTTGTGTGAACTTGACTATTCATTGTCATTCCTTTTAACCTGTAAGCCATTTTGTTTTCAGTCCTGTTGTCATATTTACGAATTAACTTTAAATTCTTTGTCCAGTACTAATAATGCTTGCTGGCTGTACAATTTGTATTGAATTACTCATATAGTGTACTACCCACTTTATAAAGCATCTAGACTAACCCTAATTGAATTTACGATGTAAATGTGATTAATTTAATATGCAGCTTTTTGATAAGTGTTGCATTTGTTCTGTGTGGCAGTTCTTTCCGTTACGCATTCCACAGAAACATTCAGAGGATGAAGGGGCAACTGAGGTCATACCAGACTCAACTGCTCTTTTTCCATCCAGGTCTTCAGCGTTCAGCATCGTAACATCCTCCCCTCAGCAAGCTCAGGTGTCCTACCAGAACTTAATTAAGTTATTACGTTAAGTTAATTAAGCATTTAATGATGTGATTAATTAGTTTTCCATGCAGTTAGTATTACATTCTTTATTACTGTTAAGGAGTTATTATTCTCAGTGCCCTATTCAAGGTAATCTACTCGGAAGCGCTCCCAGTCCAACCACGGCTAAACAAGAAAGTCTTGAGGTTTACAAAGAACGTAGTGGTGTAACCCCTAGGCACTAGGCGGAGTGCAACAGGGAGCCCATTCCAGGTCCTAGGGGCAGCTTTACCGAAAAAGAGCGCCGCTGCTTTCTGGTAGTCCGCGAGCGAGGGACTAGGAGTTCGGCTTGATTAGCTGATCGTCATTAAAGTGTTAAGTAAGAATAAAGTAAGAATATTCTTTAATAAACCAATTGCTAGCCACATTTTGGTGTACAAACGACATACTACTGATGTTTTTTATTCTCATTACCATATTGCACAGTAAAGTTTTATAGGTTTTGTGAATCTTTAATATGGCTAATATTGTAATTAGAATATTGTTTAAACATGAAGTAATGATAAAATTTAGTGTATGGACTAGAAAATTATGTTAAATAAGTTTAAGTGGTTAGCTTGTTAAATAAATGTTAAATTATTGGTGCCATATCATTCTAATATTGTTATTTTTAATATTTTTATTATGCACTGATTGCATGAAGATTAAAGCTTAGCCTTGTTACGTTGTTACAGGAATCTTCTAATCATGAGGAATCAAAAATACCTGTAGATGAATTGGTGCCAGACAAAGACAATTCACCATCTTGCCCTGCAGGGACTCCCATTGTCTTAATCAGTTCACCCAATCCTTCAGACAGATCAGATGGAACTGTGCAAGAGAATCATTCTCAAGAGCTACAAAGTGCCAATCAAACTGGAACAGTTCCTTTGTTGGATAATACATTAGTGTCTGATGCTGTTGTTGATGAAGGACAGTTGTCTCGCGGTGCCTGCCAATCAGGTGATACATTTCCTGCAGTAATTAGTGTTGTATCTGCTTCAGGTGAAGATGTACCTTCCGTAAACACTGCATATGTGTCTTGCAAAGATAATGTGCCTTGTTCTACAGATATAACATCTACTTCAAATCAAACACCCATTGTTAACGAGGTTATATGTCGTTCAGACGCTATCGTACCTCCATCAGACAAAGTTACTCCTGTTATGGACAGTGCTATGCCTTCATTAAGTGATGTAACAGTCTTCCCTGCAGTAGCAGCTAGTTTTATACCAGTATCTGCCAATGTTATGCCTTCTGTTTCAAGTGAAGTATCCGCTGTGCCAACTGTCCTTGATGCACGTAATACGTCTACTTCAGCAAGTACTGTTGCTGGAGCTGATGCTGATGTTCTTTCAGCTGCTGCTACTCAGCCTTTGAGTGAAGGGTCGTTATCAGATATCGTTACACAAGTTTTGCAAATAGCAAATGATACACCTGGTGCAGGTGATGTGATTGCTGTTCCAGGTGAAAAACCTGTTATGCCTGCAACAGACAGTAAGACTCAGGTGTCCAAAAAGACTGACACACTGACAGGTAACATGGAAGATGTGCAGCAAATAGAAGCAAGCAGTCAAATTACTGAACAAATTTGTGTAGCTAAGGTGCTTGATGATAACAAAGACCTACATGTCCAAAAAAGGATTGTGCTGGATGGAGGTGTTTGTGTTCAAATACAGGAAGATTCTAAAGAAAATGAAACCCAGTGTGCAGTCATAAGAGAGAAGGATACAGTGGACCTATTGAAAGACATTCAAAATGAAAGGCATGAAAATATTAGCTGTGGAGATGTGAAAGGCTTTGCTAGTGAGGCTGAATCTATTTGTACTGCCACAGAGGCAAATAGAAACATTTCGGATGCAGGGGATCCACATTTAAATGACAAAGAAGCCATCGATGATGTCAGGCACAAGGAGCATGGTCCTGTGTTAGAAGCTCTGGGAAAGGTAGTTACTGAAAGAAATTCAAATTCGGAACTTGTGCTAGACAAAGATGCTAAGATTGCACATGAAGGTTTGAATGAACAGCGTGAAGGCACATTAGATAAGATGATTGAAAGCGAGTTTGAACATGATGCTGATTCAGTTGCTAACATTTCGGTAGATCGTCAGGTCCAGCTTGATTTTGTCAGAGACAGTAGTTCGAGTGTCAAAACAACTGATGCGAGCAGACAATCAAACGATGCCAATGTTCAATTATCTGATCAATCAAATGAAACTGATTGGCAGTTAGGGAATGTAGAAGTCCAGCCAGATCATGCAGCTGGACAGTTAAGAAAGTCCTCTGAACTATCAGGTAATAGCAGTTTAGAATCCGATGGTGCTGATTCCAACAAACAACTGAATGGTTTAAAAGATCCATCAGACAATGCTTGGGAAGGGTCAGAGGTGACAGGGATGTATTCAGGTGGACTGCAGCAACTATCACTTGATGGGAGTTCAACTGGTGCTGAAGAAGATGACAGTGAGAGCAACAGCAGCACCCTGCCAGAGCTCAAACTGGTTGGCTGTCTGACGGACGGTGTGAGCTCGAATACTGTGAACTCTGTTGTAGGCCAAGTCAGCGTTTCCCAACCTGTTCATCTCATTAAACCTAGCCCTATGAATCGTCAGGAGCAGCAGCCAGGTGAAGCAACGTCAACGCGTGTCGCCAGAATGCGTTTCGATCAGTGGAATTTGGATTCGTCCAGGCATGAAAGAAGAATGAGTAATCGACGGAGCATGACAGTTCTTGTATCGTCTTCTGCCATAGACGTCCTCTGTCTTCTGCAACGCCTGACTTATGTTGTGGAGACGCTGGGAGGTGCTTTGTATTGTCCGCAGGTAATCAGTCAGAAGACTGGAGACAGCGAAATGGAAAATAAGATGACAGAGTTACGTACGGGTTTGAAGAAGCGTCTGGCAGAGGTAGGGTACTCTTTAATGTAATTTTAATTGTAATTGTAAATATATAATCTAATTATATGTGTAGTTGAAATCTAATTGGAATGGATATATTGTAATGTAAATATATTGTAATGTAAATTCTGAAATCCCTTAAACTTGTGTTGACCTGACAGGATCATTGCAACACTTGTGATGCAAATTTTATTTGTAAACTGAATGTAGTGTAATATATAATTTATGTGGGACGTTTGTGTAATCGAATGAGGGAATTAAATTCAAGGTTTTCCTTAGAGGCCTGGCCTCAATAAATAGTCAGCTGAGCCACAGAGGAGCTTCTTATCAGGTAACTTCTTATTCCTTTCTCAAGCCAGCTGGGTTGACATTGCTGCATTCTGCAGCTGGTGGGGATTGCATAGTCCCTGTGCTGGTATACAACAACTTGGGCTCATTGTGCTTTCTCATGCATTTGGTAATGGCAGTTTAGAATCCGACAGGGAACAATTTTTCACTGAAAATTCGAACACCTACAGTGCAAACAGCTGAAGAAACATTATTTACAGATATTAAACTGCACCTTTCAAGATCTGTTAGATCATCATATTGCAGCACCTTTGTGAGGCTCTTCAAGTTTAGTACATAAATGCTTGAATACTTATGTACTTGTATGTAATATAGCTGATCAGCCCAGTTTAGATGAAATAGAAAAGTCTTTGGCTTCTGGCAGGAATGCCTCACATGCTTATAATTGAATTGTTATTCAGAGATGAAGAGGAAGCCCAGTGCAGGCGGATGGTATAACAGAAGAGACATGATTCTGCATGCTAGATTATTAATGCAATTTTTTTTATATTTTGACCTATTCCAATGGTTGAGGTGCTTTGATAGTCTAGTGGTTAACTTGCCGGACTGTCTGCTGAGAGGTAAGGGCTTAACTCCCCTTCAGGGCAGAAAGATGTTTAGAATATCTGCTCCCTTGCCTAAAGTTGAGTTAGGGAAAGCTGGAGAAAGTGCAAAGAAGAGCTACAAAAATGATTTGTGGCTACAAGGAGTTAAGCTATGAAGAAAGGTTCAAAAGGTGTGCATTAACAACATTGGAGACAAGAGGAGCAGGGGAGATCTAATCATTGGAAAGGAAACTCTACAGTGAATTAGCACCAAACAAGGCAACTCGAGGTCACAGAAACTGAAAGGGGCAGTAGGGCAGAAATTCTTCAGTGCAAGAGTTGTAGACTCCTGGAATGGTTTGGATGATAGTACTATCTCAGTGGACACTATCATACCTTTTAAGAGGAGCCTAGGAAAACTGTGCAGTGAAGTGTTGCAGGTCATTTTGCAGTGGTTTTAACACAGATAGTACTGTCTTTAATACAGACTACATGTCTTGTGAACCACTGAAAACCCTTGTTATGTTGTAAATGTTTGTGTTTGCTAATAAACATGACTTTAAAATGAATACACTGACCGTAAACTGTCAGTGGGAAGATCACACATTGTGGGAGAGGAATGGCAGCCTGCCCTCATATGCCAAGGTTAAGAAAAATGAAGTTGATAACTTTGGACGATTACTGTCCGAGTACAAGCCAGGCTCACACAGCTCAACTTGTATGCCATAACTCATTCTGCTGTTTTCTTGTAATTACATGTTTAAAGTTATCAATTTATTTTAGATGCTTCAGAAAATAGTCTGTATGTATGCTAAAAATCTGTTGGCGATGGACCTTTGTGCAATAGCACAGAAAACAGCCACGAATCTCACAGGAAACCAGGTTAGTTCAAGCAAACAAATTCCTCAATTTAGTTATTCTTTGGAATGTGTTAAAAGAGTTTGTTGCTAAATAACCAAGTGTAAGACTGGTTATTTCATTCTTGATCAGATCTGTATCAAACGACCTTTGTTTAAAGATTTCACTTGCTGCTGATTAAGAGCACTACTTCATGTAGCGTATTCATTACAAATCGTATGGATGCTTTATGTGAGAAATTTTTCCTGCCAATTTTCCTATACGGATCAGCATGTTGGACAGTGCGAAATCAAGATGAGAAAAGAATTCTTACAGCAGATACGAATTGGCTACGGAAGATCGCAGGGATTTCAAGACTACAGAAAATAAGAAATGATGACATAACACAATCACTAGGTATCCAAACAACTCTGCTAGACAAAGTCATTCAACGATGACTCTGATGGGTTGGACCTGCACAGAGGATGCCAGTTGACCGAATCCCACATCCCGAATCCCGTATCCTGAATCCTACATGGAAGACTAAGACTGCTGTATCCAGACAATATAAATGAGGAAATGACATCACTTGAACTAACACTAAGGGAAGCAATGGACTTGACAAATTACTGCTAGAGGGCTAGAGGGCTTATAAATGCTCGGATACAAAATACAATACGCATTGCTACCAAATGGTTGGTGTCAGAAACTGATGATGACAATGATTTTCCTGTTTATTTTTCTAGCTAATAGAAGATATGATACAGTCGCGTGCATCTATCTGGGGTTGCCGTCATAAACTGTCGGGAGCCGACTGCCTGCAGTACGTCAATCGCCATGAGGAGTTCAGGGACGGACGCTATGAACCACTCACTAAAGAGGTTAGAGATCTCCTGCATGATTAGCAAACTTACTAATCAAATGAATCTTAAGCATCTTTTCAAGCAGTGTGGAATTTTAATTTATTTAATTTTTGGTCTTAGGAGTAAGTATTCGTGAATGGATGGTATATAAGAACTGAGACCCATGTTCTACCTTTGTGTCATGCTTTATATTTCATTATCTACGCTGATTGTTAAACCAAGCAGTTTAGAAAAAAATTTAAGCATTCTTTGGTGTCAGTTGCTTGTTAGTTGGAGACCATCTTTTATCATGACATTGTAGTAACAAGTATGGTGCATTGGTGCTAGTGCTACATGAATGTTGAGTACTTGAGTTACATTACATTAATGTTCATTTACATTGCACTGCACACAACAGGCACATCGATTGATTTGTCAGTTGATTGATTGATCGATTGAAGCCTTGATTGCAGATTGTGTAAAAGTCAAGCTACAGTATGTTCATTGGTGCCAGAAGATGTAATCAAAGTTGAATTTATTGGTGAAGATGTTGTCTAAGTAGTAAAACATTATTAACGCACCTTTAACCATTAATCTGTTATATCCTACTGTTTCATCTGTACAGTTGCATTTTACCGCTGCATCTGTTCATGAGAAACTGAATGTTTCAAAGTGTTGTGTTTAATATCTTCTTGGCAGATGTGCCTGCGAATCAATGATCTGTCACAACTTCGTAAGACCTTGAGGATAATCTTTGAGAAGTCTGGTTCTCTGTGGTCATCTGCATCAGCTGAAGAGACTGGTTCTCTGCTTATCACCACAGAGGAGTACATGAATAAAACAGTTGCTGGTCTCATCAACATCCTTGTGTACAGGGTAAGGGATTGGCAGTCACAACAAAGTGGGCCTCAACATTACTTTTAGTAATTTAGGATTGCACTCTCTTACTTCTGTTAAAAGTCCAAATTTTTAGTTTATTTTCGTTAACCGTTTATTGGGTTTGTGATTGGTTTTCTTACTTTATTGTAGAGATAATGTTGATTTTATGGTACTAATTTTTGTCTTTTTTTCAGAATACTTCTAGTACTTTTATTATTTAACTAGCAGTTTTTACCCGGCGTTCGCCCGGGTTTTCCTCAGCGCCCGTGTATTTGAATTTAACGACATCTTCGTCAACGCCCGTGAATTTGAATTTAACGATGTGAAAATTTTTCGTGTGTCCCTCTGGCGAATTTACGCGCTGGCTTGAAATTTGTTTAATTGCAACTCTATGTAATATATACTCCCATGCATTTGATGGCATTGAAACTATGACCACATCGAAACTTAAAATGTCCAAATATCGGAATTTAAAGTAAATTTTGAGTTGAAATATAGTTGGGTTGAGATCTATAGAAATTCAAATGAAAACGTTCGTTAAAAATTTCGTATCGCTAAAGTGTTGCATTGGCGAATCTTTAAGTCCGATGACCTAGAAATTCTCCCGTGGTCCCCACTTCTGATGTTAAATCAACGGTCAACGTGATTGGTTGCGAATCAGAGCGTTGACCTAGAGCTTGTGACGTAAGATTGCATATTTAATTAGCATGCGTGACGTGAACAAATGGCCTTACTATCATGGCCATGGTGTAAGAGACCGGTATTGAGATATAGCCTCGTCGAAAAGTTGGAAATTTAAAATGGCCATATATCGGCGTTTAAATAAAATTGCGAGCTGAAAATAGTCGCGTTGATCAAGACGTGGCGTAATAATGTTTTGAAAAATTTTGTAAATCGCTAAAGCGTTCCGTTTCGGAGCCTTTAGCCGGATGGACAAACATACGGAAGGACACAAAAAACTGACTTTGGATTATATATATAGATGATTTTGTAATTATTTTTATCATAGTTTCATTTCTTGATGCTTGTTCTGGTATTTTTAATGTTCTTACTCTTTGATTTTCTTATTGTTCAATCTTCTTATTGTTTAATTGTTTTTATATTTTAGATGCAGCTGTTTGTGGCTGACTTCCTCACTCAGCTTGTCATGTCTCAGCTGCCAAATGAGAATGAGCTGGAATTGACTCTACAGCCAATGAAGAGCTTTCTGACAGAGCACATTAAGTCGCTGAGGCGCTGGTTGTGTCCAGAAAACTATTTTGCATTTCTGGATCGACTGTGGATGTCACTGTCATGGGTCTGTGGTTCAGTTTTGTGCGAATTCAGCAATAAAACGATATTTGTGTATCTTATTAAGGTCATGAGAGCCAGCGATAAAGCGTGGTAGTTTCTGATGCCGTGGGAGTCAAATCCTGATATTTTCTGCAATTTCTTGTCTTGCTATCAGATTCACATGGACAGTTTGTTCAGATGTTGAAATTCTGGTCTATTTTTCTGCTTCAAGTAAAAATCTAATACGCATCTCATTCCTGCGGTCTTTACGATTTTACCCGTAGATTTGGTTTAATGATTTTTGTATACAAACCATGAATATTTATAAGTTCATCTGTGCTACTTGCTCATTGATTTAGATGTGCGGCAGACGAGTACGTATTAGTTTACATGTATTTGTGTGTTGCAGTGTTTTGAAAGATGTGCACGTGACATACAACATAATCCTACCACGTTGTCTGGAGAGTTTGCCAGTTGTTTGCTGCAGACAATTATTGTGAGTTGGTTTGAAGCTATTCGTTTTGTCATTTTTAGGACTGGTACTGAAGTTAAAAAAATTAATCTCCAAAAATTAACTTCGATTATTCGATTAATTTCGATTAGTCTGGTATCTGTTATGTAAAGCGTGAAAAACTTTTTAAAATATAGTCACTGAGTCGTTTACTACTTTCTTTCTACAAAAAACTTCAATCATTCCCCATGCTGAAGGTGATACATTAATGATTTGTTTGAACCATGGTGAGTGAACGGTTTATTGCAATGAAGACAATTAATTTTGTCACCATCTTTGACTTTCCATCAGCATTTACCTTAAATGCAAAATGATCGCTTAATTTTCCACTCAAGCGTTCCACATTATCATTGTTCGCCATATTGTTTACTCCAGAAATGGGCCCCTCAACATCATGAAATATGTAAAAAAATTAATCGAGCAAGCCGACATTAATCAATTAAAAAGCCCAAGTCATTTCTACTTGTGGTTGTTCTAATTTGCTGGTCTGTGCTTTTTTGTTTCACTTTTGCAGTCTATTCACTGTTATGCCTGATTGTGACAGGTTTCGCTTTCTTTAACAATCTCTAATACTTGATATATGGGCATCTGCTGTTGTATTTCTATCTAATTTGTATTTTTTATTTTTATTTTAAGATCGTAATTCGACTGATCACTAATCTGCACTTATCCGATCTTGATCGAATGATGATCCAACATATGGTCAGTCACTGATAAATTTCTCATTCTGCAGTTTTAAAATTATTTTAAGTTTGCATTCATATTCTGAAGTGTTATAATATTGGTATGTCTGTTATTTCATTTTTAACATTATGGAATTTTGCCATTTAACTATTTATTTTGGCGGTTGCAATTTTAGGAATTTTTGCTGTCAGATTTTTGCTTATTGTAATTGTATGTTATAGTTGTTAGTGGATTGTAATTCAGGTGAATGGAGTTTGCTATCGAATCCAATGCATAAGTTGTGTGATAAAGTTGCTCTTACTGTAGCTGTTAATGTTGTTTGTTACGTATTAGGATGCTGTGCTCTACTGGCTGCAACTTTACTCACAGTCAACCTCTCGTCTCATTGCCATCTATGGACTCCTCTGCATTAAAGTAAGTCTAAACCCAATTAATAATAATAATAATATTCGTTTATTAATTCAAACTGGCAAGTACGCAGTAAGATTACATGATATAGTAGTAATGGATGATATCAAGTTTAACAGGAGTTTAATTCAACTGTATGGCAGCCTGCAAGGCACCCATCTGTCCTACTACTTATTTTACAGTCACCCCTAGAGAGTGGAAGGCTGAGTCAACCTTATAGGGCTAGTGGGTATCGAACCTGAGTCCTTCTGATCTTCATGCCAGCACTTTACCATTCAACCATCTCCCCGCCCAACAATGAGCCAACAGTTATAAAATTACTTACATAATCCATGATGGAAAATAATCTGGAGTGAATGTGAGACGCATCTTGCTGTGGAAGAGGAACTAAAGATGGTTATTGATTATCAACTGAAAATGTGCTCAATTAAGTAGGTTACAATAATTACCTTCTTGTGTGCTGCCTTATCTCACTTCTTTAGTTTGTTAGAGATGGGCATGTTGCAGGAGTCAGCAGGACCTGTGAGAGGCCTTCAAAGGTGCATGTTTGTTCAGTGATTCCCATTATTTTAAAAATTATATTATATACTTTGTATTTTGTTTCTTGTATATTTTGTGCCCATTGAGCAAACAATCCATCTTTTTTTCATATACTAATAACTGTACTGATCTTCACAGTTTAAAGGTGTGATATAAATGTTGAGATATGTACTTGCATGACATATATACAGAAAAGGAATAAGTACCTACCGGTACTTACACATTTCTTGCCTACTACTTGCTTAATTATATCTTCTTGCTAGCTGATTTAGTCCCAGTTTGTTTCTCAGCAAAAAAGTGTAGTTTCACGATTTCACTTTGATTCTAAAATGGAATACAGCATTGAAGGACAATGATGGGGCGACAAAGGCCGCGACGTAGATGTTTACTGCCCTATGCTTTTTTCCAATGCATGTTGTAATTGTTGAATGGGTACATTGTTGTAGAGGAGACTTGGTGACTGGGGTACACTGTTCCCTGACGGATGCAACCATGAGACATTTGAAAGAATGAGGCATGACCTTCATTCCAGCCGCAAGTGCTTCAAAGGTCAGCAGTTGGTTGACTGGATTGCCACTCATCCACAGGCATTTCACGCAACAAGTTTGGATGAGAACGCGGATGATGTCAGCCGTGAAAATGTTGAATCCAGTCTTCCCTGTAAACAAGGCACAAGTACGTGTGTGCTACTTTAACAGTTTCTGTAGCAATACCAATGTTGCATATTTTTTAATGACTGGTTACTGAAATTTGGTTTGAGATTTCTGCTCTACCTGTGCCCTTTGCGAACTCAGCTATAATGAGTACACTGATCGTACACTGCCGGTGGGAAGATTAGAAGCTACATCAACTAACTAAATGCCACTTGTAATTAACTATGTTATTCTAAACGCTATATATTAATTAAGTAAGTAAGTAAGTAAGCTAACAATACATTTGATAGGTTATATATATCGCTACAGACTTGCTACCCGCCCTCATATATCGACACTAAGAAAATGAAGTTGCTAACACTTCATACCCTTGTCTGCCTTAGGGCTAGCTTAAGGGACTGCTGTTCTTCTACTGGATGCAATCAGAGGTGGAGCATCAGGCAGTGTTTTAGCACTGTTCATTCTGCTCATTCTTTTATATCCATAGAAGTTACTAATTAAGAGTAACAGTTGTTACCACTTACTCATTTTTGAGGGTCCTGAACACTTGAAACAAAGTATGACTGAACGAAAACAAGGGGCGGCCTTTACTTATTTCAAAACATGTATTTGATCAACACACATTACTGTAACAAGGAACTAGTAATTTTTGATTATTTAAAAAAATTGTGGAATATTAAAAAAGTGCAATATTTGCATTCAAATTTCAAAGTTTCACACCCAAAGATTGTGTATTTAAAGTTTAAGTACTCTTGCACACAAGACAGAGCTGAATCTATCGTACGCTGTTAAGTTGTTGCTGCTGATTTACAAAGCAGGGCTAACCTGCCATGATTTGTAAATGTGAACCCGTAAAAGATAAACGCCATAAACATAATTGCAAACAAATGCCGTATGTATTACTGTACATATATATTAAAAAATGTAAATGCTTTTTCTGTTGCAAGGTCGTTGTGCGTTTGACCTGGCTCAAGCGTTTGTTGATACCGGTTTAGTACTTCCAGCTGAGAGCAGTAGTCCACCAAGTTGCTACAGCTCAACGTCGATTATCTCGGACCCTTATCCACGTCTTGTTTTCTGTGGAACAATCAAACAAGTTCGGAGTGAAGTTACAAATTCAGTTGAATCGTCTTCAGTTCCACATGACCATGACCAAACTCACTTAAACGCGGACAATGGTTCCAGTTCCCACACTCCGTGGACAAACTGGTCCGGTGGTGAAGCGGGGACTGTGAATGGGACTCACGTGGAATCGGCGAGTGTTTCAGGTGAGGCAGTGTTGTCCAAAAACGTCCTTCCTTCAGTGCCTCCGGTTGAAAGTTCGTTCAACTCTACCTCAGGGAGCGTGGAGAATGGTTCCGTGGTCTTCCACCCAAACAATTGGTACCAGATTCCCTCTCCGGAAGAAGTTGTTACGACGATAGACTCCGCACAGGAATTGTCGGCCGGTCGCGTTCAGGAACTGTGCCAGTGCCTACAGTTTTTTGCCACAAAACGACTGAAGAAGGGAATGATCCTTTCTGTTTTGGAATCGCGGAAGAAACGTGACGCTTTTGCAAGGCAGTTCATTGTATCCCTGCCGAGAGAGGTTCTCGGCAAATACCCATGGATGTATGTCCGGGAACAGACGGTGCTGGCTTGCCTTGGACTTCACGTTTAACTTGTTCTGTGTAGTCAGTTGTGTTCCAGCTAGATTTTTTGCATTTTGAAAGGCAGTGTTAGCAAGCACAAAGTTTTCTGATGATTTTTTTGAATTTTTTCTTTTTTTTAAGTTCTGTGTCTGCAGTTTGAGTCTTGAGGAATCATGAGATGTTGTTGATTGGTGCAATCAGTTGTGATGAAAGGTTAAATGGTTTGAACAAGTTAAAGCCGTTAAACACGCTAAATTGTGGAATTGTTTGAATGTTTTCTTTCATGTATGTTTAGTTCTTAGACCATATCCAGACCAAATTGCTAATGTAGAATGTTTACTTATTTATGTTTACTTAGGTCTCAATATCTGTTACATGGGGTGCTGAGTCTTCTCAAAAATCAAGCTGTTAAGGTTCTGTTTGATTTTCTATACACTTTTGCAGGCACTAATGGATGTAAATGTGAAACAAGGGTAATGTTGACTTTAATATGTTGAAACCATTTGGAAAGGAAATGTAATTTGTGTAGCATCTGTTGAATTGTCTATTTTGTAAAATATTTATTCGAGACGGCTGTTACTGTTGAGTGCTTAACATGAAGCCAAACCGACCAAGTTTCTGTGTGATATACATGTATTTCATAGAATGCCAGTTTAACTTATTGTAATAAAAAATGCAATACACACGTTTTTGCAAACATGCATGACAGAAAAATGTTTTTGCTTCTTTACTGAAACATTCAGATATGCAGGCAAAATTTCTTCTGATAAAAAATGCAACAGACATTGTAATATACAGACAAACTTTTTGCTATTGATGTGCAGAAACAACTTAATTGAGTCTAGACTTCTGAAACGGTTTTCTGTTTAACATACATGCTGCAACGCCTGACTGAGTACTACATATATTTCAGCTTCTTGTAATATTGACATTGTGCATTTGAGAGGTCCACAGTGCTCTGTAAATGTTCAGATACCTGCTACCAGTTCATTCATACCAGCAGCAGCATCAAATCCCCCACCTGGAATGGAAGAACAAACCCCCTCCACTTTGGCCGATTGTATTAATTTTCGTATTGCAGGGTGTTATATTATCAGAAATCAACACTCCCCAGTTTATGTCCAAAATGTTAAATCCCCCACTTCTGGCAACCGTGGGAGATCATTCCCCCCATTGGTAGATGCCACTGCATACTGGTATGTAGAAATGTACATTCCCGGTGTATACATACTCGATTATGGGTAAGTACTAAAACCAAAAGGTTACTAGACGACCTATTAAAGAGCAATCAGCCAACCACAGTTAAACTTATTTGTTGTTTTGTGCAAGTTTGGGCTAACAGCCATGTCATTTGTTGGTATATATGTGTATATGTAAACATGCATAGCCATATATGCATACATTTACATATATACATATGTATATATGTACAAATACATGTATAAATTTACATATATATATGTATATATATATACAGATATATGTATGTATTTATGTATGTATGTATGTATGTATATATATGTATATATATGTACATATACATCTATGTGTGTAAATATATACATGTGTAGGTATAATTATATATAATTATGTAGGTATATATGTATTTATATATGTATATGTATGTATGTATGTATGTATGTATGTATGTATGTATGTATGTATGTATGTATGTATGTATGTATGTATGTATGTATATATATATGTACATATACATCTATGTGTGTAAATATATACATGTGTAGGTATAATTATATATACTTATGTAGGTATATATGTATTTATATATGTATATGTATGTATGTATGTATGTATGTATGTATGTATGTATGTATGTATATATATATATATATGTACATATACATCTATGTGTGTAAATATATACATGTGTAGGTATAATTATATATAATTATGTAGGTATATATGTATTTATATATGTATATGTATGTATGTATGTATGTATGTATGTATGAGCCCGAACGTGACTCGGGGTTAACCGCTTTTGCATAGAATTCCCGGCCCGAGTAACGTTCGGGGTTAACGCCAAGGAGGTTAAAGAGCAATCAGCCAACCACAGTTAAACTTATTTGTTGTTTTGTGCAAGTTTGGGCTAACAGCCATGTCAGTTTGTTGCTGCAAATTGAAGACTTCTATGGCCAGATAAGAATGAGACTGAGATGTAAAGCTCCATATGATGAGATGGAACACAGCCATCCATCTGCATCATCATGAGCATTAATTACGATGTTAAAATATGTCTTTCCAAGGGGATCAATACAGAGGAGGGACTGCATACGTGCAGTTCTTCCCATATGAGGTTAGTAATGTGTCCAACCATTGAAATGCCACTGATGAGACAAACTGCGGCATTTAAGATGACTTGTTGGTTTGTGTGAGAGAGACTGAGGCCCACGTAAATGGCAACCAGCTGGAGCAGCTGCTCTTAAGTGGAAATGTTCTTAAGTGAAAAATCCAAACAGGGGAACAGTGCCACCACTCTGTGAACAGCAGCATTCAGATGGTCATTGATGACGGTGTTGGGAACAGCGAGGACCTTTGGGGCAGGGAGATGGTTGAATGGTAACAGGCTGGCACGAAGAGCAGAAGGACCTGGGTTCGATACCCGATATCCTCATAAGCTTGACTCAGCCTTCCTTTCCCTAGGGGTGACTGTAAATTGAGCAGTAGAACAGATGGGTGCTTTGCAGTCTGTCAGACAGTTAAATTCGATTCCTGTTAAACTTGTTATCATCTGTTACTACTACATCATGTCATCTTATTGCATATTTGTCAGTTTGAATTAATAAACGAATATAATTATTATTATTTTGTACATTGCCAATTACAGTCCAAGTCCATCACAGCTGATGGACTTTGTGCAAATAGCTTCTGTTTAAAAAGCCACTTGAGTCATAAATTAGGCCAACTTCCCAGTGAAGTCATGAAACGCCTAGTCTCAGCCGTACATTTTTAGCATGTACTTGCAGCATATTTATATGCAAATCATACATACTGATATGTCTGTATTTAGGCAGTGAAGACATATTATGGTGTCTTTTAAGAACCATTCAGGTGCTGTACGCTCTGATCCATGATGTTGCGACAAGTACATATGCACAGTATACATATATGCATTTTGATGGCTGTTTCAAGATATGATGTTTAAAACGGATGTTTAAACGGTGTTTTAATTTGTCTTTGTTTACAGTAGCTAGCACAAAGAAAATGTGCATTTCACCTATTGTTTTCTGTAGTTACATAATAGCATTTTAATGTGAAAATATTCATAAATGCATTTAATTAACTGGTTTGAGTTTGAAAGTGAATATTGTGATATAAAGCACCATTATATAAAAAGCTGCACTGTTCTCTCCATTCAAAGCACTGCACCCTTTTATTGTTTATGTTATGTTTGAGTCTGTTTTTTTAAGAAATACATGACAAAGTTATGGGTAGATAGTTAAGACATTTAATTATGGTAATTCAATCATAGTACTATGTCTGAAATTGACAGCTCATTCGCGAACAAATCTATGAGCTATAACAGGGATGGCCAACCTGCGGCCCGCGGGCCAAATGCGGCCCGCGGGCTGCTGATTGGCGGCCCGCACGGCCCTTTCTAAGTAATTTTTGTCTCATTTTGCACCTACTTACTTGTCCGACTACTACAATACTGTATAATAATGATGGCTTAAACACTAAAACATTCAGTGTTGTAAGTTCTAGTAACCTAATGTAGTCGTTCCTATTTTTATACATCTTGTAAAATATGAAATAAACATTTTATTTCTTTCTAAGCTGTGAGGACAAACTTTTTGCGGCCCGCCGCGTGCTTACCAACGATCATAGTGGCCCGTAGGCCGAAAAAGTTGGCCACCCCTGAGCTATAAGGAAAGAGGTTTACACGTTGCATATTTGTAACTGTCATTAAATTAAACACTTTCCTATCTTAGAGCAAAAGTTAATAGAATAGAAATATTTGAATATAGAAACATGTTCCAAGCAATGTTCTAGACTTACTGTAGTAATCTTAAAAGTTCTTCCAGACTGTCTTAATTTTAGAATTTAACACTACTATGAAACAAACTTATTTGCTGACTTCGTTTTCTTTTTTGTGTTAATCAAAATGACCTCTCAGGTATTTTGTATGGGAAGTCAAGGCATGTTGATGTGATTAATACAAAACCTTACTGGACTCAAATTTACACTTGAAACGCACAGAAGAATTGACCAGTATTCATTTGCATAATATAATTCCATCACTAGAAATTGTTGCATTTCATTTTATAGTAATACACATTGAGTTATAAATTCAGTTTTCTTTGCAGCTGACTTTTTAAAAGTTTTGTTTCCTATGTAAACATCTAACATTTTATTGTTTTCCAGTCTCTCAGTGTTAATAATGGTTGCAGAAGTTTATCAGTCACTGTGTAATTATAAACTGCTTTATTATTATTATTTCTTTATACTTGACCATCGACAGATGTCTTGGACTTTATGATAATGGCACTGTGGAAGTTTTAAGATTAGATTTGTAGAGGTATTTGTTAACATTTTGTGAACTTGGGTTTTGTTTTGCGTAATTTCACCTGCAGTGTAAAAGTGTCTGGTACCCTGTTGAATTGCATGAGGCCAGTTGAATAAATCTTGGGAGTTTATCACACTTTTTGGACATCTTTGATCCATTGGCCAGGGAAGTGTTTAAAAGGTGTGTGAGCCAATCTTAGCCAAGTACAGACCTACGGTGGATAAAATTATACATTATATCTGATATCAAAGTTTATATCACTGTATTATTTTGTTATAGTATTAATGTTTCCAAAACGGCATGACTGTGGTCCTGCCTCGGTGTCACAGAGCCAAAACTTGTGCAGGCATCAGCACCTATGGTGCCATGGTTCTCGGGCCCCTGTAACAGTTTTGGTCGTGTAAAGGTCAAACCCCTTCACTGATAATTTTTCATCTTAGTTGAATTGCATATATTACTCTAGGAAGTGAGTGTCATTGTGTTGACTCCTCAAGTTACCTGAACACTGTTTGCTTATTGATTAACATTTTGGTAGTGAGTGTAAAATCCTTACTGACGCAGGTGGCGCTTTTGCTGTATTTCAAAGCAAGAGCTTAACTTTGCCCCACAAAGTGGTGGTGACCAATCCGTACCTCCTTCCGTCCCCCTTCCCGCCTCCCTCTGATTGTTTAGTATGCAAGAATACACCTCACCGTACCTCCTTCCGTCCCCCTTCCCGCCTCCCTCTGATTGTTTAGTATGCAAGAATACACCTCAATTAATTGTCGTTGCTTCAAACCAAAAAAGCCATATTTCAGCATATGGACAAAAAGTGTTGGAAGCTGTCACCAACACTTAAAAGTGGTGGTGGTGACCGGACACCATGGTGCACCATCACAATACAAATTTCTAAAGCTGAAGCTAAGTGTAGGGCATCAGCTTATTCACGAGCACTCTGTCGTATCAGACGTGGTTTGTCCAGAGATCGATGTTCAGTGAAGGTCCGAGTCCGGTTGCCAGAGGAGGCAGAGCAGTTGGTAAAGCGAGTTTCGGTGAGGACGAGAAAGCTTTGAAGGCAGAGGACTGGGACGGATGAGGGTAGGAATTCTTGAAGAGATCAGACTTCAGTAGTTTTGAGTGGAAAGCCTGTGGGCGGTGGATTGATGCGTAGAGGAGCCTGAGGCAGATGAAGATGGGTGAGTGGCGGCTTTGATGGAGGAGCTGAGAATGTGCAGACTTCGGTATGGAGTTCGTTCTAGAGTTGAGGTGCAGTATGGGATATGGATTAGTTGAAGAACTTAAGACAAGTAGTGACTGGGGGTTTGATCTGGGTGTTCTTGCCACTGAGTTCCCTCATTTCGCTTTCTCGACTACGAAGAAGAAACTGTAGAAAATCCTGTACACATTCACAATACAGTAAGTTTGTCTTTCGTCTAAAACAAATAAAATCATGCGTAGGCCTAGGCCTACGTGCGTTGATGCTTATAGGCCTGACCTATAGGGCCTATCTGTGTCCAGAGCGAACGATTACACGTTGGCGGCAGGCCTAGCCTAGGCCTACCGTGTTAGGGCTAGACTTAGGATCTATTAAAATTAGTCAAGTTCAGAGCGTAGGCTACGTGTAGTGCCTATTTTGTGAAAATGCCGGAAATAAATTTAAGTAATGTTTTAGGGATTGCTGAAAACGCACCGTACGTTTTTAACAAGCAAAACTTGCGCGAATAAACCCAGATCTTGGGAAAACCTAGAAACCTAGACAAGACCGAAAAAACCTAGATCTAGGTGGAAAAGCTACGAGCGGCAACACTGCCAACGATTTACAGCCTACGCCCCAGACGTCATGACCGGTAGCTGCCAAAAGCAGAAAACCAAATGAGGAAAACATTTATAGTCAGAATGTTGTTAGCATACTATTATTAGTTTTATCTCATAATCTCACTGGTCCTGGTTAGATTTGATCTTTATATGAATTTATATTGATGATGCTCAGGAGCGTAGCCAGACTTAAATTCAAGAGGAGGCAACTTCACAGACCATTGGTAAAATCCCGGTTATTGGGGTCATTGATCAATAGAAGTTCCAGTATATAAAGAAAGCAAGAGGAGGCAACTGCCTCCTCGTGCCTCCATGCAGCTACGCCTATGATGATGCTTGTTCACCAGAGTGCTGTTTGGCAGCTGGTTAAAGAATATACTTACTTACTTACATACTTAGTAAGACTCTGTGCCTAAAATATTCACAAATTTCAACTGCACACTCTTCTTCAAACTGTATTTGAACTGGTAATTAAAATTTCAGCTATTAGGGGCCGTCCATAAATGACGTCACGCTATTTTGGCCGATTTTTAACCCCCTCCCTCGTCACACTTCGTCACGAAAAGTAAGACCCCCTCTGAAAATGACGTCACAAAGCTCTGACCCCCTAAAACCAATTTCCATGGCGAAGCAAAATGCTCCTTCATGGAACAAATAGCGAAAGCATGAATATTTTAAAATCTAATGGTGACCAAATATTGAAATAATTAGAAAATTATTGATAATGGTGCCCGTAGGCCTATACATTAAAATAATTAAAAAATAATGAAAATTTAATCCTCAAAATTAGTGCTGTTATTATTAAAATTAAACTGTTGTTAATTGTTAAATTTAATAACATAGACCTGGTGTGACGTCACACTACTCAGACCCCACCCTCTGTTGTGCGCGACCTGGGCGTCACATTGGACCGAGAGCTCTCCTTTGCTCCCCATATCAACCTCCTTAGCCGTGACTGCTTCTACCAATTGCGTCAGCTTCGCACTGTCGCCCGCTCACTCACTGCTACTGCTGCTTCCACTCTTGTCCATGCCTTTGTCACAACCAGACTTGATTACTGTTGTTCACTTTATGCTGGCCTCCCGGCTGTTCGACTGGGGTGCTTGGATCGTATCCTGCGTTCTGCTGCCCGCCTTATTGGCCGCATACCGAAATATGACCATATCTCTGGATACATGCTCGACGTTCTCCACTGGCTCCCCTCTGAGCAGCGGATTGCGTACAGAACAGCTGCCCTAGTCTGGCGCTGCTTACTAGGTTTCGCTCCTGCCTATCTTCGTGAGCTCTGCTGTCCTGTCCTTAGTGCTAGGGGCTCTCGATCCGTCCGCTCATCTGAACAGGCACTCCTAGCCTACTTGTCCCTTTTGCTCGAACCTCCACTATGCAGAATCGCGCTTTCTCGGTGGGGGCCCCTCGACCTGGAATGGCCTTCCTCTGGAGCTTCGCCTTGTCCCTAGGACCTTCTCTCTCACGTTCTTTTCTCACCTTAAAACCGTTCTTTTTGGCCGTGCTGGAGTCGGGAGCGCCTCTGAGTAGTTTCCTTGAAGGGGCGCTATACAAATGTTCGGTATGAATGAACGAATGTCACACATCGTCACAAATTTCCGACCCCCCTACCCCCAGGTGCGTGACGTCATTTATGGACGGCCCCTTAGGCCTATAGAATGAAATCGCGTAGGTCTTTCAAAACACATTATTTTAGGCTCTTGATAAAGTCTAAAATAGAATATTAGTTGTCTGGAAATTTTTGCTTATGGAAACATCCCAACGCTAAGTTACAACCCTAGTGGAAATCCCAGTGTCAATAATAATAGGCCTAATAATTGCAAGCTAAACGAAGGATGAAGCGCAAAGCGGAAGCACAAAGAATAAGAGTAGGCCTACTTTAAGTTACTCACAAAGCACACAACTTTTTGTGAAGAAAACTAAACTCCTCTGTAGGCCTATCAGGGTAACCATTCAGAAATATATATAGGGCCTATGTATATAGGCCTACATATAATGTACATATATACGTGTATACTTTATATAAATTGTTGAATTATTGGCATGTACGCTGTGTGAGAAATAGGCCTAGGCCTAGATCGAAATAGATCACTGGAGTATCGCAGATAGGCTATTAGACATAATTATGTACAACAACTTCTGCATCCGCCTCACACCTACTCGCATATCACTCGATCTAGTTAAATTTCTTTTAATTGAATGTTATAAGTAGGCCTATGTAAGTTAGCAACGGTAAGTCTACGTAATTTTAATATTTCAATGTTTATACCTAATGTTTACTGGCCTAGCCCTAGATGGTTACTCTGTAGCGACGCAGGCATCAATCGATGGCGCATCAAACCCAGGCTACAAAGAAATTAAATGGAGTGATAGCCTAATCAAGACTCATCCACACAAAAATATGACTGGAAAGTGGAAACAAAGTCGTAAGCTCGAATGTAGGCTACGTTTCATGGGAATGAATATGAAAGACTATAGGCTGATGTAGTCGAAGCCATAGGGAAGAGGAAATTGTAGGCCTATACGACGATTAATTTTGAGACAATCATGTTTAAGCCTAAATTATGATCAGTTCTCACGGTGTAACCAACCGCTAGCAGCATTCGCTTCATACTACATGTTTTCATAGGAAGCAGTTGCTCTGCCTCCTCTTTTTGGCTTCTCTGGCAACCGGACTTGGATCTTCACTAGACGTCGCTATCAGGACAACCCCTCTGATGCGATGTAGCGCTCGTGAATAAGCTGGTGCTCTGCGCTTAGCATTACATAAAGTAGTACTTCAGAAATTTGGAGTAAGCGATTGCGATTTTTACTAACACACCAGTCGAAACTATACTTGCTGTTTAATCTCACATAAGACTATCAATTAAGCAAGGTGAGAATTGCCGGGGGGGTTTGGGGGTTCAACCCCCTAGTCTTTCTTAGGCTCCCATAGTAGTCTACATTTCACACCCAAACTGCACATAAATCAACGTCTAACCCCCCAGTTATTTTTTACAATTCCCATACTGCTATCAAGCCACTAGCTGTTATTGCAGGCTGTCTGTTAGTAGTTAAGATTTATGTCTTCTGTCATTTGTGTTCTTGTGGATTGTTTAATTGTCATAACATGTAAATGTACAGCGCAGTGCGTTTGTCAGGCGCTTCATTAAAGAAAAGATATTATTATTATTATTATTAACTCACACTGCATGGCTGATCTATTCATGTTTATGCCCTTTGTAACGTTACACATGTTAAGAGACACGCAAGTCCTAGAATTTAATTAATTCCAATATAATTATAGGTTATCAACTTATCATACATGCAATCAATTTTTAACTTAATTATATATCGCGTCATTTAGTTTTATGGCATTTTAAGAACTTCTCAGACTCAGAGGGCAAACAAAATATCGACTTTTATAAATGCTAATATAGCCTATAACTATAGGCCTAATGTCGATATCGAAGTTCGTGTAGAATCGTGATAAAATCAAACTTTAATCATCAGAAGTCGACATTCAAAGATACACAACAACGTTTTTCGTGTAATGCTTGTAAATGGCGTTATTTATTTTCTTTAGGCCTATGTTTTATCGAAAAGAAGAAAGGCATGGCAGCACAAACGAATTCAGCAGCTGAAGGTAATCTCAAGAAGTCATTATGCTTTTGCGTCGTCCCTCAAGAATCACCTTCAACTGAGATCTGCCCTTTATAATCAGACACAGATTAAACATCAGTGTAACTCTACAATAAGTTGTTCGTTCTGAGCCTTTTTGATTTCATTGAAAGGAGCGCTATATAAACTAAATGCTGAGAAAGACGATAACTTTTATGGTAGGATTCTGCTTTTTGTAGGTCAACAGACAAATTGATTTTTGTACCAATTTCCAACAGGGTGAGAATTGCCAGAGGGGTTTGGGGGGTTCAACCGTTCAACGCCCCTAGTCTCTCTTATGATCCCATAGTAGGCCTAAAGTCTACATTTCACACTCAAACTGCACATAAATCAACGTCTAATCCCCCCAGTTATTTGTTAAATATTCCCATACTGATTTCCACATGTGCATACTTCCGGGCCGGGACAGATTTCTTGATCAATTCTGTAAACCTGGTCGTGATTGTTCTTGGAAACCGCATTCACCGCAAAGCTGATGATAGATATTCGGCTGCACTCATTATCATCTATAAAACGCAATCTTGTCAATTCGGTCAAATTCTGCTAAATGATACCAAAAAACACATACGAAGAGGAGAAAGCTTCAAAAAATCATTACCCTAGACGGATGCTTTTAGCTGGTGATCTATCCGTCCGAAAGCTAGCGAACTTCCTCTACAGTAGCCTAGCCTATAGCATACAGACAACAACTCCTAACATGATAATTTGATTCAGAAGAAATCAGCATTAGCCTTACATAACTGAATGTGCAAATTGCCTGTCTTGCATGAAGTTTTGAGAATTTTATTATAAAATCCAGTTTTGGCAAAATTCTTGCAGAAAAAGATACTAGGCCTACAGTCGAAATAAAAATAACATTAACATTATTTTACGCCTTATTTCAGTAGCCTAAATATAAGATAGCCTATATAACCCTAAGGTGTAGGGTAGAGTGGGACAAAACGCCTCCGTGTGCCATGTAGGCTAATGAACTGTTTGAATGTTCTGGGGTTTCTTAGTTGTACCCTACTGAGATAATCGTCGGTCATTTGTTTTTTGATGGTTTGCTAACTTTTGTTTTTTTCATTGATTTTTTCGTGTTTCCTTGTAAGAGTCTGCCACCAATTCTGTATCACTAATGGCGCCAAAATGCTAGCTATAACCAATCATACAAATATAGGTTTAAAGCATACCATATAATTACTGTGCATAATAAATGGGGTTTTAACAGATGACTTTTTTTATGATATGGGCAATATCACAAGGTAGCACAAAGCGGGTCAAAACGCCCCCCCAGGCCTATTCAACTTCATCACTTCTATCTAATCCAAAGTAAGTAGGTTTCTCATTTCTCAGGCACAAGTTTGTTTTATGGATAAGTTGCAATGTAGGCTAACATTTTGTTACTAACAAAGCTCCGACTCATTAAAAATTAGTGGTAGTTCTGATATTTTTAGATTTCTGTGAAAAAAACAAAAACCAGTCTGCAATCATTAGAAACAACCGAAATTATCTCTTGGCAAATATTCAACCGAATGACGAGTTGATGGATTCGATGTTGTCTCTCAACTGCATAACGTATGAGCAAAGTCACTTCATTCAGTGGCAGCGTTTAAATCGAGATAAAAACGCTGAACTTTTGTACGTCATCAGATCCTTTAGCGAGGAAACGTTTTCCAATTTTGTCAACTGCCTTCGACAAACAAACCAGAGGACAGTGGCAAGGATCTTAGAAAACGGAGGAGGTTTGCAGTCCAAATTTATGCAAAAGAGCGTGACACTATATCAAATTACATAAAGATCGTTCTGGGACCTTGAAGTATTTTTATAATCAGTTGCGGCCTATTGTGTTAGGTATAGGTCACCTAGTTAATTTAGGTCCAATAATTTATCGCAACTCCAGGAGAAGTGGTGAAGACTTGTGGAAATGTCTAATGATACTGGTATTGTGTCTTAAAAGGTCATTATTAGAGCTGTACCGAATATTCGTATTCGCTTCGCTTCGGCCCGAATAGTGCCCCGAATTGTCTATTCGTATTCGGCCGAATAGTTCTTTCAAACCGAATACGAATAGTAAAAGCGCTACATAAATTTTAACGTATATGTAAAAAATGCGCTAAATAAATTTTGCGATTCATCATGTATACTATAGTTTCCTTTGCGATCTAAGCTCTTTCTTTAGCTTCCGGTTTAATGCCTGTGAGATAAATAAATCTTAAACTTGTTCTATTTTCGTTAAATTTAACATTAAATGTTAAAAAATACAGTGTATTAAGTGTTCTGAAAAATTTACATTCAACGAGGTCCAGTGTGGAAATAGTTTACAATAAGAAACGATATCCGAGCAAGGTCATGCGAACTTTGCAGTAGGCTATGTGCAAGGTAATAATTTCGCGGGCTAAGCCTACTGGCCATTCGAAAAGTTCTACAACAGGATTAAAATAATGATCATCTAAGCCAAAATATCAAGCTGAAGAATTTAATTTAATTCACTCCAAAAAAACAGTGGAAGGCCCTATTGAAAAAAAGAACGTTTATGGGTTCTTGCAGGCAAACTTGCATAACTTTCAATAAAAAGTACAATTACTTTTCTAATATGTAAAACCATGGAAAGCAGTTCAGAATTGCAGTGAATATGAAGCTCAGCTACTGTACAAAAAGTGAGTTATGCGTTTAAATGTGTATAATAAGTATGTTCTTGTGTCTAGTTATACTTATGCCCCGCTCTGTCGTCATCTGGCCTACTATTCGTATTCGTATTCTTATTCGGCCGAATAGTGTGGCTAATTATTCGTATTCGGCCGAATAGTAAAAAATGCTATTCGGTACAGCTCTAGTCATTATAGGTTATGGTGAAAATAATTTCACATTAAAAGCTCTAGTGAAGGTTGAAGCAAAGGTAAGCTGGCGTATAATAGGTCTAGTGCAAGATAAAAATAAATTCAGATGCACCCAGGGCTTTAAATAATTCCCTTTTTTCACTTCCAAGTGAACGTCCTCTATACGTGCTCTAGCATTGAGCTATCTTGCTTTCAACTCATACTTCATTCTGCCAAGTCACATGCAGTTATGATCAGATTCTTCTTTCCAACTGTTTATCCCAATCATCCAAAGAGACTATTAAGTATTTGTGCATGCAATATAGGCCTATCCGACGTGTAATTCGCTGCCATCCGTTTAACCTTAACTAAATTTCGCTGACAGCTGAAATGTAGGCCTATATATCCAGGTACTTCCGCTCTTACACGAATTCATAAATTGTCGCATTACAGATTCCAAATCAAAGATGACATTTTCTTTGAAAAGCATAGGCGTATACTCATGTTCGTTACGGCATTGTCCGGTTGTAGCCTATATTTTGCGAATCCATAGCAAAATGTCTAAATTTCAGGTTCGTAAATCAGACTAAAAACCGAATTGGTCACGTAGGGCCTATATCTACAACTTTAAAGAACGTTCTTAATTTCGCTTCGTGACTCATTACAATTGAATTATTTCAGCTGCAGTGAACTGAAATTGCATCAATGAAATTAGTTCCGACATCGACAATTGTTTCTACTTTGATTGTAGATGTGATAAAAGTCAAAGTGCTTAATCGTGGAGCAAAGTGTACAACGTTCATAAAAACGCAGCTTCTCTTTCATCAAAACATCGAAGATCTTCGAAACGGAAACAAGCCATGGTCAAAACAAACTGATAAGCTCGTCACACACATGAAGGAGGAAGGCATAGAAATCCTGAACTCTCATTTGGACAGAAAGACTATTATAGTCGTTTGGATATGGTGTCAATCACAAGCAGCCCTTGAAAATATTCAGAAGTTGTACGAATCGAATCAGCTGATGGATATCTTATTTGGTGTTGCAAATATTCGTCTATCTGTAGATGGCACTTGTACTTCTGAAATCATCCAATCTAAATTGATCAACATTGATGGCAATCAATTCAAGAAAACAGTTGGAACGTATTTATTAACGCAATTATCAGATAGGCTAAGGAACTTCAAATAAAATCAACATATTCGGCTAAGATTAATAAAAATGTCTAAGACAGCGCTGGTAAAATCAGCGTGATACTGAAAGAGAACAAATAGGCCGTTATTTATACGAATAGAGAAAAAAATGGAAATAGAGCATCAGAGAGAGACAGGCAGAAGAAAAGGCTGGAAGCCTGGAGAGAGAGGATCACAATAGGCGCTATATTAAATAGTCAAGCTACTTAAATATGGGGAGATTAAGACATCGTTGCAAATGGAGGTGGTCTTTGCCTTTAAATGATGAGTCCGACAAAACACAAACGCAGAGTGGGACACGCAGGCATTAATGACAAGGAAAGCTAGTCAGTAATACAGTGACAGTGAGCAAGAAAATGGAATGAAGTTAAAAGGTCGGTTGCGCAATTTAGATGCAGCGAAAACCAACAGACGACAAACTTAGTGGACCACGACTTAAATTAAATGGCAGCTTCAGGAGCTGTAGTTAGACGAATACATGTAATGACTTATACAGCGTCGTTATCATAACACTTCAAGTGAGACTGTAGTCGAACTCATAGACCAGTAGAGAAGCAAGGTGCAAAATTAAAATTAAAAACGAGGTAGACGGTATGTGGAAAAGCAGTAAGAGATCAGACAGCGAATACGATCAACAGATGAACAGCAAGAATTATCTAAAGATGAACAGCGAACTGCAGTTGCTGAGAATTAGCAAATGAAACTAACAGGTAGTTGCAGATGAACAGCGAATGACAGGCATTAAGACAGGACATAAACAAATGAAAATTAACAAAATAATATAAAGAAGCATATACATGTACGGCTATAGATTAAAATGCAATTAATAGGCACAGCATACTGTAGAAGCAATAAGAAGAAATGAACAGATAATAGACATTGAACGATCAAACAGTTGTCAAATGGTAATTATAGCCTACAACTAAAACATGACAATAAATAGATAAACGAGTTAATAAATAAGCAAATATGACAATATAAACAATAGACAATTGGATATTATTATAATAAGACAACAATTCAAGTATTAATGATAACTTTGTTTTCATTCTAGTCGTGTGTCCGATTTCCGTCAATTTCACTGAGAGAATTGAATTAGGAAGAAATGAAGTTCATGGAGTGGTTAAACTGCGAAATGAGATCTACGTCCTCTGTCTATCATTTCCAAATGTAATTTGTGTCATTGAGGATCGACATCCATTTCGTCTTCAGAAGAAAATCAATATTAAAGAGATCAAATCTCCCTTTGACATTGGATCCAACGAGAAGGAAAATTGTCTCTACGTTTCTGACTTTATGCGGTACTGCGTCTGGAAGATTACAAGAGAAACAGATGACCAGTACAAAATCGTTAAGTGGTTGACCACTGATTATCAGCCATCCACTCTGTCAGTATCCTGTGATGGTCAGTTGCTGGTGGTCAGATGGAAATCGTCCATTCTGATGGTCTACGGATCAGACGCAGAACTTCGTCGAACCATTCAGTTACCAAGAGACATCAAAATGCCAATTCATGCAGTGGAAACGTCTACCTGGAATTTCATCATCCTTCACTGGTGGATGGAAGAGAAGGAAGCAGAGAGTGGGGCAAGTGAGAGCAACGGGGAGTGGTTGTGGGTAATAAGTGAAGTGACCAGAGATGGACAGAACATCATCCGTCGTTTTATTCCTTCAAATGAAACACAAAAAATGATTTCTCCTAGATATATCTCACTCGATTCGGACGATCGAGTATTTGTGGCTGACACAGCGAATAGAGTGATTTTATTGGATTCCGATCTTAAATGGAATCGAATTCTTTGTCCAACAAAAGAAGAAACAGTTAAAAAACCATGGAGATTGTGGTACGACGAAGAAAAGAAACAATTGATCGTCGGAGGAGTTTTAGCAAATGTAGTTAATGTTTACACCTTAAGTCGGAAATAAACTCACATTTCATCAACAGATTCTGACAACTCTTCCGATTAATGAGATAACTCTACTAAGTCCACTAATATATTTTGATTAATATTTAACAACATTTAAAAATATGACAATAACAGTTTGACTAGGCTAAATACCATAGCACATAAACACATGGACGGACATTGATGGAATTGTACGGTAACGTTATTGCAAGGAAGTATATTAAACTCCTTTTATATAAACATATATTGTATAAGTTTATATAGCATATAAACAGGGCCGGTATCACGAAATAGAGTATCCGTCCTAAGACTATCCGGGGATGTATGAATTTATCCCCCGGGATGGAATAAACCGGTTTAGAGTATCCGGGGATAAACTATTCTATCCCCATCGTCATACGCATCACGGTAGCCCGACGAAATTCCAGTCAAAATCACCAAAAACGAAAGTAAATTAATTTCAGATCGACGTAGGCCTACACACTAAAGATACGCAACTAAAAATATTTTATAGCCCAATAAATTCAAATAGTACGACTGAATACACTCGAAACCGCCAAAAATTAATACTCCATTTCGCTAAGGTGGATACTCATGTATGGGGGATACTCTATTTTTGACACCGGCCCTAGCCCAAATGGCGCCTTTACATATGGCGCCCTCTGATCTCCACGGTCCACCCCACGTCACGTCAATGATGAACCCGCCAAAAGATTTACGCTCAACGGAGTTATTTATTTATTATTACTTTTATTTAGTACACTCAACCCTGGATAATTTTGAATTTGAGGGATGCGCAGCAAAAAGACGAATTAGGCCTTCAAAATTCAAATTACCGAAAAGAAAAAAATATTTATGAAAAAAATTATTTGTTTTAGGCCTAGTAATCAGAAATCTGTTCTGCTTGTAGTTTTTCACCAACAGGTTTCGGTTTATCAAAATTGTATTTTTATATAGGCCTAGCTGAAAGCAATTAAGAAAATACCCTCAAAGCTAGTATTTTACAAACGAATAGTATAATATCTGATGACTGGGCACTAACACTAACAGCTAAAGTAGTTTCAGTTTCGTTGAAATAGTTGAAAAGCCATCGATACAACTTCTCTGTCGTGTTTTTCTTACAATTTAGAGCACCCGTAACTTCTGTCGCTTCACAGGGCCTTTAATTTTTAAAATTACAATTTTGATTTTATAAGATCAAATCTATAAATTGATTTAGATATAATTAAGAAACTGTTATTAAAATGCAAACGTACAGATTGTACAGGTAGGCCTTATTTACTTAGTTGATGCAACTGCGATGTCTGCTCTGCAGTCAACAAATAAAGCTACATTGATTAAATATATTATACGACAATAATATCTCTTCAGTTGTTGGCATTTTCAGTTGAAGCTGTCACTATGTATGTCGGCATCAGATAAACGGACGGTCAGGTCTATTACAGACACAAACTACAGAGTACAGACACGCGTGAATAATTGAATTTTAATGGTTAAAATTAAATTTGTGGGGTGTCGAAATTGAATTAGTCTACCAAAGAAGGTGCAATGAAACCAATAATTGTTTTAAAATTTGTTCATACGCAAAAGTTTGAATTCAAATGAAAATAATCATTTTAATTGAAAAATGGCTAAAAAGTGAAAAGACGCACTTTTTGTGAAAATGGCGCCCCTAGATTGTGGCGCCCTAGGCAACTGCCTGCTTTGCCTGTGTCTAAGGCCGGCCCTGCATATAAACAAAAAGAATTGTACGGATTATTGCAAGGAACTATATATAAGCGTCTTTTATAGCCCAATAGCATATAAACACAAGGAATTGTACAGATTATAACAAGGAGCAATAAGCGTCTTTATAGCCCAAAGCATATTATAAACCCAAAGAAATTCTACGGATTATTACAAGGAACTATAAACGTCTTTTATAGCCAATTTCAACGAGAATTCGATATGATTATTATTCCCTAATCACACTTATGCTGTTACTCATTTTTATGCCCTCTCTACCCTTTGACGTCTTAGGTTAATTGTTATGCACCAGCACGTAAGTATAATCTCCAGTTGAAACAAGACGTGCAGAAAAACGTGTTCGTCACAGTTCTCCAGCGGTAGCCACCTCTACCATGGCTGACATTCCCAACTCGTTGCATCCAAATTGGTCTTCCCGTGTCCGGGAATTTATGAGCACGCCCCAGTATCCGCAATGAATTCTGGCCAAAACAGACGGACGTTAGTTGGTCTCGAGCGGTTCGTCTAATTAGTCGTCCTCCTGCCTTTGCTGTTGATTGGACACGCGCGTCTAATCGTGCGTGTAATTAAGCTGCTGTGATCGTGCATGTAATTGCTTGATGGTCAGCGCGCAATTAAGCGCTTATTGCACTCTGAGTGCAGACGACATTAAACCAGGAAGGAGGAAATCGCATCGGGTGCCGTTCGAATTACGTTTCAGGTAACGGATGACAGAGTATCGATATCGCTCAATCGGTTATTCGTTTATAGAAGGCACAGCCAGATAGATACGCAGATGCATGATATGTCAGATTAAAACTTAAAGTACTAGGCTTGTTGAAAGTGGTATGGTTCTACAGGCAGATTCTGTATAGACCTAGGGTTACCTACCAGGCAGGTCCGCATTAAGGCTAGTGCGGGTCCGGGTGCTGTGATTACCTTCGAAAGGCCCCTCTGACGACACCGGTCCACCATGTGCAAGCACGCAGATATTTATAAAATGCGGGGCCCTGAAAACTGCGGGTCCGGGTGCTGCAGCACCCTCAGAACCCCCTTAATTCGGGCCTGCTACCAGGTTAGCATTCCCTATGCAGTTTACCACTTCCCGAAGTTGCCTAATGACGAATATGACTCCATTCTAACATTCACTCAACCGCAAAGAAAAATTTCTTAAGAATTCAGATTAACAGTGTTGCAAGGTTGGCCAAGTGGTCTGTCATTTTGGCCGAAGACGGAACCAACACCAACGAAAGAAAGTCAATGGTACTGAAATAAAATTGCCTCTTTTAATGGGATTAAGGCAACTGACACAACCCTTCCCTTTCCACCCCTCACATAGGGACCTATCTGCTCTTCCCTCGAAATCTTTCCACGGTCTCAGATCCTTCACGCCCACCGCATGGTTCGTTCTGAATTCAAGAAAATATTAGGAGAGTCAAACCTTGGCGAGCCTACAGTGCACACAGTACATTCCTGGTGTTAGCGTTTCAAGAGTGGATCTATAGTATAGGGTATATATGCCCCACCACACGGAAGGCCGAACTGCCGCCGAAGGGCATTCGGGCAGAGGAACAATACAATACAATACAACGGTACTGCATTTGATATCACCCTACTTCCAAAGGTGGCCCAAAGCTCAGAAGTGCACACGCCTAGGCGGTGCAGATGCAATTATATTGCAGAGCAATTGTGCGTGAAGGACTTGCTCACTGTCCCTACACAGTAACCGCCCGGACGAGGATCGAACCCGTACTCTCCGCGTTACAGGCCAACCGCTCTAACCAGTCGGCCACCATGCCATGCGCATGCATTCAGGTACTGAAGTGTACAGTATGAGAATCATAGGCGTAGGAGGCGGGGGTCAGAGGGGGCAAATGCCCCCCAAATTTCGGGAATTCCTGTTTTTCGGGCAAGAAGTGCCAGGATAAATGCTGAACAAACAATTAGAAGTTCGGCAATCGGTAGCACACAGCGCGATCTGCCAGCTCCAACTTGCCCGAATCGGAATATTTAGCTACTAGCTCGCAAACCACCATAATATTTACAGCTTTATTCATTGGTGTAGGCTACTGAATAATAAGCCATTCACTTATAGCATCCAACATGTTGGCTCGGGTGCTGCCCGAATCCCCAAAACCCGAATCCCCGAAACGAATTTCAACCGGATCCCCAAATTGATTTTCTAAGTCCGACCCGATTATACTATTAACAAACAAACATGTGAATATCGATGTACATCAAGGTCATGCTAGGTGTATGTCATGTTTACAATTGAAACTGTGAATAGCTTTCGGGAGTTCGGCCGCTTTCTAGAAAACTGTTTTTGGGAAATCGGGCTTTTGTGTAGCCTATAATTTATTTTCGGCGTTTTCACGGATTCGGGTTTCGGGGATTCGGGTTGATCTCTGTTGGCTCGGTAGGCTACCGACTTAAGAAAGAAATTAAATTCAAGTTGCTACACTCCACTTTTCAGCGTGCAATTCCGAAAGTAAGTTAATTTTGAGTGCAGAAATTTCAGATCGTTCCAAAGATGGTTCAGATAGTTTCAGAACGATCGTTCAGATCGTTTTAGAACGATCGTTCAGTGGACTTCGGAACATGAAAACATATCTGCACAGCACCATGGGTAGGGATAGTAGAAATTCACGGCAAAAAAGTTTAAAATTCACGGTAGCATTTAGTAAAAACGGGCGAAAATCACGGCAAATTCAGGGCATGAAAAAGGCTTAACGCATTTTTTGCTATGATTCGACCAAGCAATCATGTAAATAAGAAAGAAACGAACGCTTCGCTATGTATTAATGTCAGTATTTAAAACGTCCTGCTTCAATTCCTTCAAATCATGCTTATATTTACCAAGATCTAATCGATGTAGGCCTAATCATATTAATAATTATAACATAGATCAAGCAGCGACGCGCTGTTGCCGTGCATTGTCACGCTAGGCCTACGCCTAAGTGTCAGTCAACGTTTGGCTCATTGTTTCTGCAATTTGTAGACACACGTAGCGCCAAGTTCTCGTATGTAAAACTGCGACGGTGCCGACGCATATGTCAAACATTTTTAAGAAAATCAAGGCAATTCACGGCATTTGGGGAAAATCACGGCAAGTGCCGAAAATCTACGACTTCGTGAATTTCTACTATAGGCCTCTCCCTAACCATGGGTCAAGATAGACTCAATGATCGTTTGATTATCAACATTGAACGTGCAACTATAGGCTACAACTGGGGTCAACTGCAGATGAAAGACATTATTGAGACTTGTTAGACGCGAGAACAGAAACTATATCGTGTTCTAGAGAGACGTGAGCGACTATAAATGCCCCCTACCACTTAAATTCCCCTACGCCTATGATGAGAATTGTAAAAAAATAACTGGGAGGGGGTTAGACGTTGATTCATGTGCAGTTTTGGTGTGAAATGTAGACTTTACTATGGGATCCTAAGAGACTATGGGGTTTGAACCCCCCAACCCCCGGCAATTCTCACCCCTGGTATACGGCATGATGGAAGAGAAAATAAAAAGAATATCGATGGAAAAAAGTTATCCCACAAGAATAGGCGAGAGATGCAGCCGCAACAGGTAGTGTTTCCGTTAGAATCCAAAATGAGAACGTATTTATGTCCTGGCTTAGAATTTTTGGGACGTATAGCTCATTTCTTTCGGCTATCACACCGAAAAATTTGGACGTTTTTTTACACCAGCTTACATTAGACTATCTCTTAAAAGCAAATAGTGTGTATGCGCCTCTTATGAGTTTCTCTCCAAGTAGCGCCATATAAATTCGCAACTAGCATTACAGCATATTATGATATATACATTTATTAAGAGCCACTATGCAATGACCGTGCATCGAAGTGTATATGCCCAGGGACCAGGGAACCTATGGCGCCGCATACGCCGATGCTCACCCAAATATTGACCCTGTGGCGCCAAGGCAGGGTCATGCTCACACAACTTTTTGGAAAAAGTAATACTATGAAAATAACAAAGTAATGGAACCTAACCAAAGCCGGCCAAAGCTGGCCCTGGCATTAAGCAAAGGGCAGCAGACGACTGCCAAGTCTGGTAGGATGACAAATTGTGCGAATTATGGATACTTGATACTTGGCTACTCTTTGAGCCTGAACGGTACCACATGTGTAAATGTGTTTGTCGGAAGTCGGAGGTACTGAAGTGACACGGGCTGACGGGCAATATATCATTCTACAAGACTGGGCGCCAGTGGGCGGGCTATGGTTACAGACAGGACAGCTATAATTATTAAGACAGCAGTGATATATATTAATATATATATATACATGTTTAGATATACACATACCTATATATATATATATATATATATATATATATATATATATATATATATATAAACATAGGCACAATATTCAGAGTGCCTGGAGAAATAGAGACTAGATCAGTTCTTCTCGAGACTCCATTCGAGTGTATACAGAGGATAATAAATAATTTTGAATAAATAAAATTGGTAAATAAAGAAAGTGCAGCCATGTCTAGCGGACCGCCTTTGAAGGCATTTAAACAGACGTTTCTGTCGTTTTGCAAGTCACCTGCAGCTGGGAGGTCTGATGGTAAGTAGGCTACAACTAAATAAACTGCATTTCACATTTATAAGCAATTCGCCACAGCACAAATATGAGCATAAGAAAAATTTGACAAACGGCATTATACCTGACAAATTCCTGTAAATAAATTTTATTTTCTTCCATGCAAGAAATCCATCTTCATTGCATGTCTCATAATCGTAATAGTAATAGTAATGGTAATCTCGAGATTTCTTCAGCGCCCACAAAAGCTAAGTCGCAGGCGCTCAAAATAAAATATACAATTATAATAATTGTTATCAATATTGAGCGTAATAAACTACCAGTGGTTGCAAAAAATGACAAAATATCGTTACAGATAATATCAGGCATAATGAATAATTTTATCCACCTTAGGTCTGTGGCCTACACGGCTGAGGTTGGCTCACCCAACTTTTAAACACTTCCCGGGCCTCTGTATATGCCGCTTAGCAAATGTGAGTGAAGGACTTGCTCAATGTCCCTTCACACACGTGACCGCCTCAAAGGAGGCTCGAACCCGTACTCTTCGCGTTACAAGGCCGAGCGCTCTAACCAATCGGCCACCGTGTCCCACAATTGGTATCATGTAATAGGCTAATAATAATAATAATAATAATAATAATAATAATAATAATAATAATAATAATAATAATAATAATAATAATAATAATAATAATAATATCTTTTACTTTATTAAGCGCCTGACAAACGCACTGCGCTGTACATTTACATGTTATGCAATTGAAACAATCTTAACTACTAACAGAACAGACAGCCTGCAATACACGGCGCTAATAGCAGCCTACAAAGCATATCCGCCGTATACGGGGCTCGAACTCGGTACCTCTCGCTCTCTACGCCAGTTGTTATCCAATGCGCTATCGGGCCCGTCCACAACTACTGCACACACTATACATAGGATATATAATTGAGCGCCTCTGAGTAGGCTTCTTGAAGGGGCGCTATATAAATTCCTGAAATGAAAAAATGAATTGCAAATTTATTGTGTGTGTTCTGTGAAGCTCGATGTATATACCGCTTTAGTGTGCGCATGTGTTCATGCGCGCGCGCGTCACAGTGTGTTCAGGTGCAGGTATACTAATACAGGACAAGAAGGGTTTTAATCATATCTGTCGGTGTAGCAGAAACAAATTTGTACCTATTCAAATGAGGAATTATACTGGAAACGCCGATGTGTATCCTGTACCGGTCTCACCTTTATCAATAACTTACGAAATATGAAAACCTCAACTCTAATCCCATGTGTGATGTATCTTCCGTGAATTTTGATGCGCTAACCATCACAGTTAAGTTATAAAACTGTCCTACTACGACTGTTATCATGAAGAAACCTTAATCTTATCTCGCCAGATGCAATTGTCTCTTATACGGTTCGAAACTCGCGCCGTCTATTGTCTGCTAGGAATCGATTTGGCGGCAGTTCCTTTGATCAGCCCTCAGCAGACCATGTGGCGTTCAGCGTGTCTCCGCTTCGATGCAAGCGATCCAGTCGATGGCTGTTAATGAAATTAGGAGTTTTAGACGACGCAGATAAAAATCCTAATTAGTCGGCGGCAAGCGAAAAAATAAACCATCTCTCAATTTTACGGAAATCGAAAGAGGCGTTTTTTACGTATGCCTTCATAATATTTTAAAGAGTTTTGTGATCGTACGCAGTCCACCGTCACATTGCACTCAAGTCGACGAGATTGACATGATGACGGTGTACTACGTGCTCTCGCTTTTGATTGACATGACTGTTTGTGTAAGGCGCGCCTTATCCGGGGATGCTTGCAGTTTCAAAAGCCACCTGTTAATCGAGCAGACGAGGTATAGCTAAGGTTCGTTAGCAACAGTACTACTATACAGGCCAGTGGCGTAACCAGGGTTTCCCAAAAATTACGCAGTTTCGAGGTCTGTCAGTGCCTTAGAAAGGCGACATCATCCAGCGCCTCTTAACAGACTAGATCTTTCAGCGCTTCTTCACAGGCGAGGTCCATAGGTGCGTCTTTACAAAGGCGACATCATTCAGCACCTCTTCACAGGCGAGATCTTTCCGCGCCTCTTCACACGAGATCTTTCAGCGCCTCCTTCAGCAAGGCGAGATTTTTCAGCGCCTCTTCACAGACGAGATCTTTCAGCGCCTCTTCACAGGCGAGATCTGTCAGTGCCTTGAGAAAGGCGACATCATCCAGCGCCTCTTCACTGACGAGATCTTTCAGCGCCTCTTCACAGGCGAGGTCTTTCAGCGCCTCTTTCACAGGCGAGGTCTCTTTCAGGCGAGATCACTCAGCACCTCTTCACAGACAGAGATCTTTCAGCGCCTCTTCACAGGCGAGGTCTTTCAGCACCTCTTTACAGGCGAGATCTTTCAGCGCCTCTTCACAGACGAGGTCTTTCAGCGCCTCTTCACAGGCGAGATCTTTCAGCGCCTCTTCACAGGACAGATCTTTCAGCGCCTCTTCACAGGCGAGAATCTTTCAGCGCCTCTTCACAGACGAGATCTTTCAGCGCCTCTTCACAGGCGAGATCTTTCCAGCGCCTCTTCATAGGCGAGGTCTGTCAGTGCCTTGAGAAAGGCGACATCATCCAGCGCCTCTTCACAGAGGAGATCTTTCAGCGCCTCTTCACAGGCGAGGTCTTTCAGCGCCTCTTCACAGGCGAGATCTTTCAGCGCCTCTTCACAGGCGAGATCTTTCAGCGCCTCTTCACTGACCAGATCTTTCAGCGCCTCTTCACAGGCGAGGTGTTTCAGCGCCTCTTTACAGGCGAGATCTTTTTGGCAGCGCCTCTTCACAGGCGAGATCTTTCAGCGCCTCTTCATAGGCGAGATCTTTCAGCGCCTCTTCACAGGCGAGATCTTTCAGCGCCTCTTCATAGGCGAGATCTTTCAGCGCCTCTTCATAGGCGAGATCTTTCAGCGCCTCTTCAAAGGCGAGATCTTTCAGCGCCTCTTCACAGGCGAGGTGTTTCAGCGCCTCTTTACAGGCGAGATCTTTTAGCGCCTCTTCACAGGCGAGATCTTTCAGCGCCTCTTCATAGGCGAGATCTTTCAGCGCCTCTTCACAGGCGAGATCTTTCAGCGCCTCTTCACAGGCGAGATCTTTCAGCGCCTCTTCACAGGCGAGGTCTTTCAGCGCCTCTTCACAGGCGAGGTCTTTCAGCGCCTCTTCACAGATGAGATCTTTCAGCGCCTCTTCACAGGCGAGGTCTGTCAGTGCCTTGAGAAAGGCGAGATCTTTCAGCGCCTCTTCACTGACGAGATCTTTCAGCGCCTCTTCACAGGCGAGGTCTTTCAGCGCCTCTTTACAGGCGAGATCTTTCAGCGCCTCTTCACAGGCGAGATCTTTGAGCGCCTCTTCATAGGCGAGGTCTGTCAGTGCCTTGAGAAAGGCGACATCATCCAGCGCCTCTTCACTGACGAGATCTTTCAGCGCCTCTTCACAGGCGAGGTCTTTCAGCGCCTCTTTACAGGCGAGATCTTTCAGCGCCTCTTCACAGGCAAGATCTTTCAGCGCCTCTTCACAGACGAGATCTTTCAGTGCCTCTTCACAGGACAGATCTTTCAGCGCCTCTTCATAGGCGAGATCTTTCAGCGCCTCTTCACAGACGAGGTCTTTCAGCGCCTCTTCACAGATGAGATCTTTCAGCGCCTCTTCATAGGCGAGGTCTGTCAGTGCCTTGAGAAAGGCGACATCTATCCAGCGCCTCTTCACTGACGAGATCTTTCAGCGCCTCTTCACAGGCGAGGTCTTTCAGCGCCTCTTTACAGGCGAGATCTTTCAGCGCGTCTTCACAGGCGAGATCTTTGAGCGCCTCTTCATAGGCGAGGTCTGTCAGTGCCTTTAAGAAAGGCGACATCATCCAGCGCCTCTTCACTGACGAGATCTTTCAGCGCCTCTTCACAGGCGAGGTCTTTCAGCGCCTCTTTACAGGCGAGATCTTTCAGCGCGCGTCTTCACAGGCAAGATCTTTCAGCGCCTCTTCACTGACGAGATCTTTCAGCGCCTCTTCACAGGCTATTCCCGACAATTTGTCCCTTTTCTTGGCCGAAGTCACAAAAGGCTGTGCGTTTTTCCACTATAAGGTTTAAATTTAGTTTGTTGTTTGTTTTATAATACTGTTCGGTGCTGGAATAGCAGTAAAACTGCATTTATTTATTATGTCCAGGACAATTTTGGTGCTAAATCTTGTGTATCAAGAGATGTAATGTTTGCAGACTTCTTGTAGTATTTGTCTTCATTTTGGTGTTGTTAAAAACTTTTGGGTTGACTGATTTAAAGTGACTTTTGTCATTATGAAATAAATAATATAAAAGTTAAAATGCTGTACATGTTATTTGTTATTATTCGCATATAATTTCAGGAACGGCAATTGACTGCCCATTTATGAATTGCTGTAAAACATGTAGAAAGTAATTTTCATTTACATATCTTGTTTCTCCATGACATTCTTATGATATCAGCATATGAAAACTGTTACTGTTAGTCTATTCCCGACAAATTGTCCCTTTTCTTGGCCGAAGTCACACAAGGCTGTGCGATTTTCCACTATAAGGTTTAAATTTAGTTTGTTCTTTGTTTTATAATACTGTTTAAAACTGCATTTATTTATTATGTCCAGGACAATTTTGGTGCTAAATCTTGTGTGTCAAGAGATGTAATGTTTGCAGAGTTCTTGTAGTATTTGTCTTCATTTTGGTGTTGTTAAAAACTTTTGGGTTGACTGATTTAAAGTGACTTTTGTCATTATGAAATAAATAATATAAAAGTTAAAATGCTGTACATGTTATTTGTTATTATTCTAAGTGAACTGTAGCCGTTAAGTTTGGATAAAGAAGAACAGTTCCTTGAGATACATAGCATGAGAGGCAGCCATAAGGATGAAGTGTTAGAATAAGATAACAGGCTTAAAGAAAGAATAACAGGGACAGAACTAATTTTAAAATTATTCCATTCACTGAATTAGCTATTATATGTACCTGATGCAGTGTTTGCACAATTTACTTGTAACAAATGATTAAGTTGCAAACTGGTTCAAAGAAAAAAATAAGCAGAATGAACGGACGTTCACTGTAAAAATCAACGGCAGCATTGTATAAAAAGACTGCTGAAGACTGTAAATACCAAGAGCACTACACTAGACAACCGTAAGAAATACAGTGGTTTGCAGTACCCATCAACGGCAATACAATGTAACAATGTTTATGCCCACTGTCATTGACAGTATAATCAACGGCAGACTACTGTAAACTACAACCTAAATACAGTCATTCACGGTGACCCTAACGACAATCTACTGTGAATAGGATAGTTTGTACAGTCTTTCACAGTTAAATATTACTGTGGAAAACTGCAGGTAATGCTAGAATACAGTCGGCCACCGTTATATACAGTGTAAAAATCTACGGCCGTCAGCAGTTATTTTAACGGTCGATATATGGCAACGGTCTGCCGTATATTTCTACATTCTGCACCGTGTTCTTAGCTGCCAGTCGATCTACCGTTATTTTTACACTCGATTCATTTACAGTGTATATGTGTAACTCAAACACGAGGTGAGGAGCCCATTATCCGATTAAAATTTTATGTTGGAGACAAGTGGGCTCATGGGCTTGGTCTGCCCACATCGAACCCATCTAGGATGGAGGTCAGAAGACCATTAACCGACATTTCCAATACCCGAGTTTTAGGTGGGCGATAAGTGGGCTCGTGGGCCTGGGCTGCCCACCTGGGCCTAATGTCAGAAGCCCATTAAGCGACGTCTGCGACGTCTGATATTTGGATGGGCGATATGTGGGCTCGGTTCTCCTTTACAAAAGCTCAAACACATACGTTTTATAGGAATAACCTGACTCGGTTCTCCTTTACAAAAGCTCTAACACATACGTTTTATAGGAATAACCTCACTCGGTTCTCCTTTACAAAAGCTCAAACACATACGTTTTATAGGAATAACCTGACTCGGTTCTCCTTTACAAAAGCTCTAACACATACGTTTAATAGGAATAACCTCACTCGGTTCTCCTTTACAAAAGCTCTAACACATACGTTTAATAGGAATAACCTCACTCGGTTCTCCTTTACAAAAGCTCTAACACATACGTTTTATAGGAATAACCTGACTCGGTTCTCTCCTTTACAAAAGCTCTAACACATACGTTTTATAGGAATAACCTCACTCGGTTCTCCTTTACAAAAGCTCTAAAACATACGTTTTATAGGAATGACCTCACTCGGTTCTCCTTTACAAAAGCTCTAACACATACTTTTAATAGGAATAACCTCACTCGGTTCTCCCTTACAAAAGCTCTTAAGACATACGTTTAATAGGAATAACCTCACTCGGTTCTCACTTACAAAAGCTCTAACACATACGTTTAATAGGAATAACCTCACTCGGTTCTCCCTTACAAAAGCTCTAACACATACGTTTAATAGGAATAACCTCACTCGGTTCTCCTTTACAAAAGCTCTAAGACATACGTTTAATAGGAATAACCTCACTCGGTTCTCCTTTACAAAAGCTCTAAGACATACGTTTAATAGGAATAACCTCACTCGGTTCTCCTTTACAAAAGCTCTAAGACATATGTTTAATAGGAATAACCTCACTCGGTTCTTTACAAAAGCTCTAACACATACGTTTTATAGGAATAACCTCACTCGGTTCTCCTTTACAAAAGCTCTAACACATACGTTTTATAGGAATAACCTCACTCGGTTCTCCTTTACAAAAGCTCTAAGACATACGTTTAATAGGAATAACCTCACTCGGTTCTCCTTTACAAAAGCTCTAAGACATACGTTTAATAGGAATAACCTCACTCGGTTCTCCTTTACAAAAGCTCTAACACATACGTTTTATAGGAATAACCTCACTCGGTTCTCCTTTAAAAAGCTCTAACACATACGTTTTATAGGAATAACCTCACTCGGTTCTCCTTTACAAAAGCTCTAACACATACGTTTTATAGGAATAACCTCACTCGGTTCTCCTTTACAAAAGCTCTAACACATACGTTTTATAGGAATAACCTCACTCGGTTCTCCTTTACAAAAGCTCTAAGACATACGTTTAATAGGAATAACCTCACTCGGTTCTCCTTTACAAAAGCTCTTTAAGACATACGTTTAATAGGAATAACCTCACTCGGTTCTTTACAAAAGCTCTAACACATACGTTTTATAGGAATAACCTCACTCGGTTCTCCTTTACAAAAGCTCTAACACATACGTTTTATAGGAATAACCTCACTCGGTTCTCCTTTACAAAAGCTCTAACACATACGTTTAATAGGAATAACCTCACTCGGTTCTCCTTTACAAACGCTCTAACACGGAGGCTTTATAGGAATAACCTCACTCGGTTCTCTCTTACAAAAGCTCGAACACATACGTTAATAGAAATAACCTCACTCGGTTCTCCTTTACAAAAGCTCCAAGACGGAGCTTGTTTTATAGGAATGACCTCACTCGGTTCTCCTTTACAAAAGCTCCAAGACGGAGCTTGTTTTATAGGAATAACCTCACTCGGTTCTCCTTTACAAAAGCTCCAAGCAAGCGGAGCTTGTTTTATACTTATAGAAATGACCTCACTCGGTTCTCCTTTACAAAAGCTCTTAGATGGAGCTTGTTTCATAGGAATAACCTCACTCGGTTCTCCTTTACAAAAAGCTCTTAGATGGAGCTTGTTTTATAGGAATAACCTCACTCGGTTCTCCTTTACAAAGCTCCAAGACGGCGCTTGTTTTATAGGAATAAACTCACTCGGTTCTCCTTTACAAAAGCTCTAAGACGGAGCTTGTTTTATAGGAATAACCTCACTCGGTTCTCCTTTACAAAAGCTCTAACACACGGAGGCTTGTTTTATCTCTTATAGGAATAACCTCACTCGGTTCTCCTTTACAAAAGCTCCAAGACGGAGCTTGTTTTATAGGAATGACCTCACTCGGTTCTCTCCTTTACAAAAGCTCCAAGACGGAGCTTGTTTTATAGGAATGACCTCACTCGGTTCTCCTTTACAAAAGCTCTAAGACGGAGCTTGTTTTATAAGAATAACCTCATTCAGTTCTCCTTTACAAAAGCTCTTAGATGGAGCTTGTTTTATAGGAATAACCTCACTCGGTTCTCCTTTACAAAGGCTCTAAGACGGAGCTTGTTTTATTGGAATAACCTCACTCGGTTCTCCTTTACAAAAGCTCCAAGACGGAGCTTGTTTTATGGAATAACCTCACTCGGTTCTCCTTTACAAAAGCTCCAAGACGGAGCTTGTTTTATAGGAATGACCTCACTCGGTTCTCCTTTACAAAAGCTCTAAGACGGAGCTTGTTTTATAGGAATAACCTCACTCGGTTCTCCTTTACAAAAGCTCTAAGACGGAGCTTGTTTTATAGGAATAACCTCACTCGGTTCTCCTTTACAAAGGCTCTAAGACGGAGCTTGTTTTATTGGAATAACCTCACTCGGTTCTCCTTTACAAAAGCTCTAACACATACGTTTAATAGGAATAACCTCACTCGGTTCTCCTTTACAAAAGCTCTAACACATACGTTTTATAGGAATAACCCTCACTCGGTTCTCCTTTACAAAAGCTCTAACACATACGTTTAATAGGAATAACCTCACTCGGTTCTCCTTTACAAAAGCTCTAACACATACGTTTTATAGGAATAACCTCACTCGGTTCTTCTTTACAAAAGCTCTAACACATACGTTTAATAGGAATAACCTCACTCGGTTCTCCTTTACAAAAGCTCTAACACATACGTTTTATAGGAATAATCTCACTCGGTTCTCCTTTACAAAAGCTCTAACACATACGTTTAATAGGAATAACCTCACTCGGTTCTCCTTTACAAAAGCTCTAACACATACGTTTTATAGGAATAATCTCACTCGGTTCTCCTTTACAAAAGCTCTAAGACATACGTTTAATAGGAATAACCTCACTCGGTTCTCTACCTGTCTGTCCGTCCTTCCGTCCGTCCGTCCATCGTCTGTCTTTTTGTCTGGTCTGTCTGTCTTTCTATCTATCATCTATCTGTCTATATATCAACTATCTATACCGTATAGGCCTATTAATATATATGGCCTACCTGCATCTTCAAGTTGAACAATTCTTACGTTTAACTTCGATTTTCGCTTCTTTGTGATCGAAGAGTAGGCCTATCGACGAGTTTCTGATCGAAATAATAATGTCCTGTGGTCGATTGGTCGATTTGTGTCTTTAAAAGGATCAGCTTTTCGTCGAATTTCGAATTAATTTTTTCTGAGAACAATGTTCGACGATCTTCCGTTCAAAGTTACATGTCGTATCGATCTTTCGATTTGTGTCATGAAAACGTACAGTTCTTTCGTCGAATTTCATCTTTCTATTTCTCCTGATTGACCAATGTTCGATATTTCTCCTCGAAATGTTTGCCGCTAGGTCTACTACGTCTGGTCTCCCTCACGTTGATTTTCAAACTGAAGCTCAATCGACTCGTTTCCATGGTGCGAAACAATCGGACCAAAGATGACGTCATTGGAAAAACAATCGCCGCGAGATGACGGCTTTATAAAATTTACGTCATAACTATTTTCGTTTGTTCGCAAAGTAAGTAAGTAAGTTCATGACACGCGTCGTCTCGTTTCTTCAAATGTCAAGGAGATTTGTTGCTGTACGACCTACATCAATGAATTGTCTGGCAGCCTAAACTACTAGACCTAATTCAAATGCCGACCTTCACTGATCGAAGAAAGCCTGCTTGAAACGCAAATTATGATTCACTGTACCTTTATGTGAAATTTGTGAAGCTGCATTACCCATCATTGTTCAGGCTCTTCATTCAACACCTTATAATATATTGCTATAGGCTAGTCCCAGCTAAGCTTTTCATAAAATCTTACTCAGATCCATCTATTCCGGCGGCCGCCTTCCAGTTGCTGTTATCATTAGGCCTATATAAAACACAACTAACGGTATCAGCTCCTTATCAGCGCCATTACAACACGCGCCCCAGGTCACACCTTCCAACTTCTCATAAAAGACGACAAAAATTTCATACCTAGAATTCTTTATAAATTACTGTAGCATATAGGCCTACATACTCTAGTTTAGTCTTTTCAATGAACGGTAAAGAACCCTCAGCAACTGTACCCCAGTCTGTACCCCCATAGGCCTATATTAGATTTGTCTGCCTTTCCATTATGTAACTCACTGCGGTTTGTCAGTCTGCTTTTATTAAACGAAGATTATAATATACGCATGACAAAATTAATGTTGAGCTGCAAGCGTTGATGCTGAATGAATGGTTGTTGTGTGTGTTGTAGGCCCTGTTGTCGCTGGAGTCGTCGGTAATAAGATGCCTCGCTATTGTTTGTTCGGTGACACAGTCAACACAGCGTCACGCATGCAGACAAGTGGAATGCGTAAGCATAACTGATCAGAGGGCATAACTGACCCATGGCGCCAATGCCCCAATGCTGACACAAGTTTTGGCTGTGTGACGCCGAGGCAGGAGACATGAAGCCTGCGTTAAACTGTGGTCACCTATTCAAGAATTCATATAGCCGACATCTGATCCTCCACCTTCCAATTATCGACGTAAACGACACCCACCTTAACAGCTATTCTCTGCCTCCTCTGACACACCCCTGCTGGCAACTGGACTCGGACCTCCTTCTGACCACTTTTGGACAATCCCTCTGACTCGAAGCAGCGCTCGTGTCCTGCGCTTGGCTTTCGATTGGCCCTTTAGAAGTTAAGAACCTCAGAGTTCACAATTATTACGATTAAATGTGCAATTATGATTTATGGACGATCCTGGCGGTTTAACTCAGTGGATGCGACTCTGACAAGTACATTGAAGACAAGCAGCGTAGCCTAAATAGGTTACCGAGTGGATGGGTCATTTGGGCCTGCACAGCCCTCCACCCTTTAAGGGTGATAGCCTATAGGCTATATGAATAGAAACGTAATTCTTGAGATTTAAAAGGATCCCTTATAGCCTACTATCGATCGTTCTGTAGGATGGCTGCGTTCATATAATTATGTAGGCTAATATTGTATTGTATTGTATTGTATTGTATTGTATTGTATTTGAACACTTGTTATAGCGCCTCTACCAGATTGCCCATTCGGAGGCGCTCCAAATAACCTCACTCAGTTCTCCTTTACAAAAGCTCTAATATGTAAATTATCTTCTAAATTTCTCAGCGCCACACGAAAACCGCTTCAGGAGACGATCGAGATTATTCACTTCAGGTGAAATATTGATGGTTCAACCCAAGGGACTCGAACTTGACTGCCAACATTTCCATGCGTTTTAGATGGTACCCATATTATGGGCTCTATCCGGGTTCCATATGGAATATAGGCAGTGGCGTAAATCATGGAGGCCCGGGGGACAGACCCCAAAGTTTTGACTTTGGCCTTCTGTCCCCCCCCCAAATGCAAAACTCCGGCCCCAGAAAAATCTGTCCCCCAAAGTTACGTACAGATTTACGCCTCTGAACATAGGCGTAGGCCGCGTAGCCTATATACAGGCTCCATGTGGGCATGCTGGAAGAGGAGTTAGCCTATATATAGCCTAAACACGTGTAGGCCTAATAGTGACCGTCTTATGTCCGTTGACTTTGATGTATATAGGCCTCTATAAAGACCAGGGGCGGCACAACCAGTTCAAAATTAGGTAGGCACGGAGGGAAATGGGTGCTTACTATTAAAGTAAGAGAATATATGTCATAGTCTAATAGTGCTTACTGACAGTACCTGACTAGTCAGTAGTCACTAATGAACAGTGAACACCGTCATACCGGCTCATCCCTCAATTTGCGTGAAATCTAGGAACACATTAATCAATGAAGACGCTCCGACGGTAGTCGTTCCCTGAAACGAACGCCGTCTGAATGGACTTAATATCCAAGCAACGAATTTGACATAAGACTGAAAATGTTTGCAGACATAATAAATAATCATAAATCATAAATATAACAAAGCAGGTACGCATAAATAGGTAGGCACGCAGTGGAGCGTGCCTTATGGAACCGTATTTTCAGTAGGCACTGTGCCTGCGTGCCTAATAGGATGGGCCGCCTCTGATAAAGACTGTAATTGCATTGTAGCTCATCGGATTCACATCAGCGAGCAAACCTTTAGTCTTCTGCGCGACATCGGAGGATTCATCATGGAACACAGAGGATGCATTCACGTCAAGGTACGACACGCGTGTATTTTCACATTTCGACAACCAACAGTAATTATTAACCTCACGCTGAATTTAGTAATTATAGGCAATTAGTCTTATAGTTTTCACGGTAACACTACTAGACTACGTATAGCCTACAGTGCTAATGTACTGTAGGCCTATAAGGCTATAATGTGCAGCTCCCAAAGAAAGCAGAAGTCGCAGGAGGACCCATCCTTTTCATAGGAGCTACACAGTAAAAAAAAGTCGGAATAGACCGGTACAAGATCGGGTTCAATTTCAGGTCGAGATCCTAGGGTAGTCCTATGCGGCCATCCATTTAGTATGTAAGCATTGGAGGGGTTTAATCCAAATTCATATGCTTGCGTAGGCCGATACTGATAATGTATGTAGCCTACGCATAGGGAGGGTGAGTGATACCTCTATAATAATTTGTCTATAGCCTAATTGGCCTTCAAATGAGCCACAGTTCAGTTTTTCAGCCATCAGACAAGCACATGTGCTACCGAGAGAAGTAACACTGTGGGAAAGTGTAAATTGTAAGGCGGTGGAGCTAGCCCATTTTTTTTATTAAACACGCTAATGAGTGGACTATCTTTGTTTTATTAAACACGTTAATGTTATTAATCCTTGATTGTTTTTACACGTGTGGATTATTAATAGACCGTTATAGGGCATATATACGATTCGAGGAGGGGCCGGGTGCGTCAAGCATACATACTCAGGTGGGGGATGTAAAAAAGTACATGTGCGTACAGGGAGACCAATTTTTCTGGATTTCTGTGAACATACTAAATGGTTGCCCCTATGTAGTGTATTTGACTTAATTATTCCTAGTAGGCTGTTTCTACGACGCACGAATGGTTTTACTTGGAATGCATATTTGGCAGGGCAAAGGCGATATGAATACTTACTGGCTGCTGAAGAAGGAAGTCGACAGTCTGACTGAAGTCTATCAACGACCGAAGTCTTCAGCTGATATCACTGACCCAAGTCTTCAGCTGATATCAATGACCGAAGTCTTCAGCTGATATAAATGACCGAAGTCTTCAGCTGATAGGCCTATAAATGACCGAAATCTTCAGCTGATATAAATGACAGAAGTCTTCAACTGATATCACTGACAGAAGTTTTCAGCTGATATCAACGACCAAAGTCTTCAACTGATACCCGAAGTCTTCAGCTGATATCAATGACAAAAGTCTTCTTAACAACTGACTACCACCAACGTCCAGATCGATGGAGTTCAATGTTGCTCTGCATGATCACGAATGATTCACTAGTTACCTATCGCAGGTATTTTCAATGAAAAGCGTTAATTCGTAACTGGAATTGAAACTGACGTCCCTTACTCGAACTTTCCACGCTTAATGTTACAGAATAAACTTATGAAACTACTGGACTTTGAATGTGACTGGTGAAATTATGAGTTAAAATGTTAACAAGATGGCTCGTTAATAATATAATAGCAGAGAAATGTCTGTCTGTCTGTCGTGAAGTGAACATTCCTGTTACGCGAGTCCACCATAGGCGGATGAATACCAGCCACATCGTTTACACAATGGACGCGGGAAGGCCGTACAGCAAAAGAAGCATGGTGGGCTGGAGGTAGGGGAGGATCGCACGGCAATAGACGCATGGCGGACCAGGGGTAAGGACGCCAGTCCGCCGTACGCGGATGAATACCCGCCAGTTCGCTTATACAATGGACAATGGTTGGGGGCCAAGTGGAGTGAACCAGTAGCCACTGACCGACAGATGACACGCTTACACAAAACTAGGACATCCTCTAGCGGACGGGCAAATGGAGGAGACAGAGGAGGGAGGTATATTATGAAGGTCATTTTAACCGGCTTAGGACGGGCAAGTCTAGTTTATCCATAAAGAAAGAGACACTCAGCTGGCACTATCCACACAAAAATAGGATCTATCTAGAATGGCATCCCTCCCCAGACAACGAAGTTTCGCTGGAGTGGACCCATTATGGTAAATGGCCCACACTGATGGGCAGCTACAGCTGCTACACTGTGTGAATCTGAGTCACTCTGGCTGGAGACAATACATAACCTTCCATGATAGTATTCTTGTGGTTAGCATGCCAGTCTGTCAACTGAGAGGTCAAGCATTCAAACTCCCACCAGGGCAGAAATTTGTTTAGAGATTTGAGCTTCACCTTTGCCCGTAGCCAAATTGGATATATCGAGTACACTGACTGTACAGTACACTGTCAGTGGGAGGATCAGACCGTGAGGAAGAGGATTGGTCACCCACCTTCTTAAGCCAAGACTAAGAAAATAGAGTCTCTAATACTTCATATCCATGGCTGTCTCTTGGGTAGGGCTGTCAAAATGTTAGAAAAACGTGGCCCGGGTACCCGAGCTCATTTTCAACGGGGGCCCGAAGGCCCGTCAGTGGTAAAACATTTGAGGAAAGCCAAAAATAGTTGAGTCACAGTGTAACGAAGTTACAAAATTTGATTTAATTACTTACATAGAAAGACCTGTGTGTCTAACGGCGCTTTTCGGTACTAATACCTCGAACATACAGTCCACTTAGTTCGTTGCCTCGTATCGCCGATCAACGGGAAAGCGTGGGATACAAATTGTCGCTTCGATTACATCCGTAGTCCAAAAGCTACAAATGGCACGGTTTCCGTCTTTTTCTCACGTTTCGACGACCAAGTCACCAAGAGTCGCTAAATTGGGAAGGGGAGCGATACCTAATAGGATTTAGACACGGAGACACACAGACAGATACACTGACCGTAGAGAGTCGTTAGTCGTCGCCTTTGTTCAAAGGACGCCGCCGTGGAATGTGTACGCGACACAGCTCCAGAAATTGGTCTCTCTGGGTGGTCTTCCCACGAAAACCGACAGCAGAAGGGATGAATTTCTGGCGGGAATAACGAGATCTCGATATCTCGAAAGACCGAGTCAACAAGTGACCAATGTTAGAACCGAAAATTATGTTACACAAAGGCCGTATTTTAATCAATATATGCATCACTTTATATATAAGAGGTCGTTGAGTTCAACCTAGGACCAGTTGTAAAGTTTATTTAACGACGCTTCATAACGTAGGAAGCTCTGTCTAATTATATATATATATATATATATATATATATATATATATAAGCGGTCGTTGCACTAAGACCTAATTCAAAGTTTATCATCATTGGCTTACGCGTCCCGGTAGGTTGTCATTGAATAATAACCCTTATTAAATAGGAGCCCATGGCTCGTCTTATGATAGCCGGCAATCAAGCAGGTGCCAACCGCCCTCCGCCGATGACTAATCGGCCAATTTAGCTGGCTCATTCATGCTGAACTCTACAGCTTCCCACGCGATAGACAGCCTGTTATTCAACCGCGGAACGACACAGCTTTTAAAACTTACACATGCATACCGTTATTATGCTTCTTTGGTCGGGTTTTCGGGTATTGACATAACGGCCCGGGCTTGACCCTACGAACGGGGGCCTGGGTGTGCGGGGGCCCGTTGACAGCCCTATACACCACTGTAGCTGGCCAACACATCTTCAAATCCACAGCGTTTTAGGCGACAGAAAGTCTGTATTTAAGCTTTTAAAATTTACTTAAAATAATATGCTGATTCGGACGGGTTTTCGGGCCTTGATTTAAGGGCCCGGGCCGGGCCCTTCGAACGGGGGCCCGGGTGCCCGGGGGCCCGTTGACAGCCCTACTCTTGGGGTTAGCTCTTCCTCTCTTTTTAAATATGCACATCTACACGTGCATGCATAGGTCTGCATATAATTGGGTGAATTTATGGCATGCATACAATGACAGACATAGTGACCTACACATAAACACTATTAAACAGGTATCTTGGTGTATTTAAAAGATTCATATTCAGCTAAGACAATTTACGAACATTGCAAACGGTACCCTATCAATTATCACCAGTACAAAAACAATAATGATGCTAACAAGGACTGAACTTAATTCCAATTCAGCATACAAAAATCTACCCTATAAAGAATTACTAAAAAAAATTCACAACTTAGCTCAGTTATCCCTAAAAGCTTTATGATGATTTTACCTCAGGGTTATTTGATTTCTATCTTAGATATTTGCCAAATGCTACATATTCACATAAATTAATAATATAAGCAAGTTTTCTAATCACTTCACCGAGGTGTATTCTAGGAATGCGTTGCAAACTTCAGGCATACCAGCTCAACTTAAAAAACATTTGCCATTCTTCTTCTATGGTCCATCAACTTTGCAAGAACTTTTATCAATTGTGCAAGTTATGGTTTTACACTTTACGAACATTGCCAACTGTTAGAGCTCTCTCATCTCGATACTATATCATCTTTCATTTCTTTGTGGGCAAAACCTGTCAGCTTAGTTTTTGAGGTGGTCTCTCGTCACAAAGCTGTTTGGTATTCAATTTCGCACATCTGATAATTTAGAAAAATGCTTGCAGCAGAACGCTAAATGACAAAAACAATTCTAATACAACCTAAACCAGGTAGAGTATTCAGAAATAAATAAACGTCAACATTGCCAGCTAAAACAACAAGATGAGATCACAAGACATTGTGCTATTTGAATCTATGAGGCTCTTCAATGTTCTTCAGGTGAAAACTTCTTCAATGTACTACTTCTGAAGTTGCATTTTGCGCTTTCGGCTTTGGTAGCGTTCCTCTCCAGCTTGAAATCTTGCTTTTTCTTCATCAGACGTGACCTAAAGAAGATAATCATGTCGTAGGTATTGAAAGAAACCACTTGATGTACATGACTGATGTTTTGGTATAGTGGGCCAGTGGCACTATCCTTCACTGGGAATCAAATTAAGATTCGGAAAGGTAAGAAATCACATGACTACTACCGAACACGTTTCGCAAAATGTGTTACAGATACAAAGTCTGTCTCCACAACCTCTCCTATCTCAGCCTCTTGTGTCTCAGTTGAATTTGTTCAATGGATATTTGAACACGGGAGTTTTTCATGTTTCTTCAAAGTGATCTTTGACTGATTTCTTGTTTTACGACATCTAGCCTCAAAGTATGAAGGCTAGATTGAAGAGTTCTAAATCCGTGTGATAACAATGCATTTAGACCTACTGCCAATGCATGCCAGTTCACACACAAGCCTGCTAAATGCTTGATGACACCATGCCACCCAGTGCTGTTGAATTTACACATAGCACTTAATAGCACGTGGTAAATACGTATGCAGTGTACTGTCAAATTCTGGACAGGTTCATGTACATCAACAAGGACAAAGCCATGCAAGAAATGCAAGATGATATAGTAGGGAGATAGGAGAGCTGTAACAGGTGGCAATGTTCGTAAAGTGTAAAACCATAACTTGCACAATTGATAAAAGTTCTTGCAAAGTTGATGGACCATAGAAGAAGAATGGCAAATGAATAAATGAAGACCTCTAAAATCATCCTATGAGTTACGAGTGTATACAATTGAAACATAGGTAAATAGCACATTTACAGCTGTCTCTGCGAGCTGCTTTCATACCCAACACCTCGCTACCTAAATCACACAAGTGTTACCACCAATATCCTATCTTCTGTACTTGAGCAATGAATTTGTAGCCTGTCAAATAACACTACATGTGGAGTCCAATAACTTGCTCCCAGTAAATCAGTCTGGTTTTGGAAAAACCATTCAACTGAGTCCCTCTTGGTTAGCCTACTTTCGGATGCATATGGCACCACGGATAGGGCCCAAGCTACGCTTCTGGTTCTGTTTGGGGCCGACCACGCGAAATAACCTTCCGCCAGATCTGCATGTTCTTTTAACTAGGGAATCTGCATACACCTTTTACATGCACCTGAAAACTATCCTTTGTTGAGAGAATTGGGGTGGGAACACCTCTCAGGAGGTACCTTGGAGGGGTGCAATATAAGTACTCTGAATGAACGAATGAATTTGCAAAACCAAATATTTTTACAGGTAACTACTGCTTGAATTACTTGAATCAATAAGTTGAAGGCTATATTTTGAACTGTACCTTGAGTGGAGGAACCGGGAGGGCCTTTCCTTTATCGCTAATTGAAACATAAGTGAAGAATGCATCCACGGCTCTCTGTCTCTGTGAGTTCCTTTCAAACGGAGAATCAAACTCAACGATCACTTCCACTTCAAGCGAACGATTACTTGTAAAAGTCACTTGACCAAAAACAGTCACCACTGATCCTGCAAAACATAAAGTAATATACCCAAAAATTAATTATATTCATTATTCATTCCTCAACGAGAATCGTACAGTGAACTTAATTTCAGTGATAAGGAAGCAATTAACAGCTGAATAGAGTTTCACCTTAATACCTTAACGATGAGCTGCATCAGTATCCCAGTCGCTTTTAGTACACTCCCATCGTTCCCACTAACAGTGTTAAGTAAGTTTGGGCAATCAAGGCAGAGTCCTGGCATTTCCTTCATGAGTTGATGGACAAATACAGTGATCCTTTTAAACCCACACGATTAAAATTTTTAATAATTAAATTTTAACTGTCACAATAGATAACAAGTACAACTACTCTACCGACTCTGAGTAGTTACGCTGAAAATGCGCTATATAAACAAAATGCAAACATGCTTTTACTATACTTGTTTTCACTTTTTAGTTTTTACTTTAAAGTTTAAACTGAGCGATTTTATCAAGAATTGTTTTGGAGCATTTCACGAAATAATTGGGCGCAGTGACAACTGCGTTAACTGCTTGGGCAATCAAGGCAGAGTCCTGGCATTTCCTTGGCAAGTTGATAGACCAATAAATGCCCATCCTTTTAAACAAATAGTAGGTCCTCACTCTCTGGTGGGTTCTGGTTTCATCCATTACTGATATTAGTATTACCAAACTGCCATGTGCCATAGAATCCTCAAAGATAATTATGAAAGCATATAACTGAGAAAAACCAGTAATGTAATGACAGAATACATCTCTTACTAACTAGAAGAGCAGTCCCTTAAGCTAGGCTGAGAGCCATACATGGTTACCGACTTCATTTTCTTAGCCTCGGCATATGAGGGTGGGTGGCCAGTCCTCTCACTAACCATCTCATATTCCTGCTAACAGTGTACAGTGAAAGTACTTATTACAGTTGAATTTCCTAGGTGGCACAGGTGGTGCAGAAAACTAAAAAAAGTCTGCTCTGGTGGGATCTGAACCTCTGACTTCTCCATTGACATTCCAGCATACTAACCACTAGACTATCATACACCCCTTACAAACTAACTAGCATTGCTCAACACTTTAATGACGAGTGTCCTAAAAGTGACTGGAAAACCAATGCTGCTCGTTGTTAAAGTGTTAAACTCATGTATCTAAACAAATAATGTTTATGACTGACCTATCTTGATCATCTTGTGGAAGTTTGTAGCATTGAGACAAGCCGTGACGACGTTGCTCCTGCAGTGCTTGGCCGAGACAATGCCACCGCACTCATCCATCAGTTTCAGTAGAACACCTCCGCGACAGTGTTTGCTGAAGGTGACGTCATTTGGCCCAACAAGGAACGACAGACAAGTCTGCGAGTAGCTCACTGTCTCCAACTCACAATCTGTTTGTATTTGCACAGAAAATAATTGCCAATCATACAACCATTAATAATAAAATAATAACAGCAAAAGAACAATAAGAATAAATATAAACAAGGATAAGGATGTTTGGTGTATGCGGAGAGGATACTGACGAGGATACCGAGCGCCTCTGATGAGTCTCTGTTGAAGCGGGGCTATATAAATTTGCAATTACCATTACCATTACTGATCATTCATTTGCTGTCCTGTCATTGACCAACTCAACAGGGTGGTTCAAAGAGTTCCAGTCACAGGATTTGCTCTCGTTATGTTTTGAATTATGCCTTTTGGGGCATTTTGTACAGAGGCACATGATCAGGAATGTTACCAAGTGTGTCACTGATGAGCGCAACAAAGACGATATACAAGACCTGGATTGGACATATATTTCATAGCAGCTCCGTTGTTAACTAAGTATCGGAATAAAGAATGAAGAGAAGGAATAGCCCATATTCGTTGGACCCACATTGTGTCACCAGATGCCACCAATGGAACAAAGAGGGTCCACTGTCGGTCCAATGAACATGGCTGTTTGAGAGGAAGTTTTAGACCTATGCTGTTTATATGAATAACAGAGTCAGAGTGGGCTCCAAAGATCGAAAGATCATAGCACAGAGCAAGCAATGGCAGAATCGCATTGTTGATTCTTGGACTTGCCTATGATCAACACACTAACAAAGCAAAAGAAATCAAAACAATTCCAGTAATGGTTAAAGAATAAGCATAGAAGTACATCTATAGCCACGTGCATCACATATAAAAGCAAATGATAAGGCAAACACAGTAAATTGTGTGACTATGACCAAATGGCACAAGCCTATACTACCAGTAAGAGAAAGTCATTGTCTGGCTTATGGTCTAGCCCATGTCTAGTCCATATCAAAAAGACTGACAGAACTTACCCACACATTTCTAGCTGTATTAATGTAATGTGATAGAACATTTATTGAGCATCCTTCACAATATCTACTCAGAGGTGATCTCTGCACTAGTCAATATGATGTTAAATGCCATTACGAACGAATATATTACATCAGTCAGCAAAGCAATGCACAATCAAGCTGAAAGAGTTGCCAGTGGTGGTCCCATGCACACACAAGGAACCAACCAACGGATTCCTGTCGACAGCTGAAGATGGGATGAATATCAATACATATCAGTGACAACATAGAATTTTGACAGAAACAAAACGAACCTAAGCAGTGTGAAACCGGATTGATAGGTTTCATGGACATGGAGTTCCGCTCTCTGTCTGCCTTCTGATCCTCGTAGGCCAGCCTTCCACGGTCCGCTTGTTCTTGACTACTGTAACGCATCGGTGGAACAGACAGGACTGTCTCGGACTTCCCAAGTGGCACATACCAGAGTCGCGCTCGGTTTGTCTTGCGCCTTCCACCTGGGAACAAGTAAATTTTGAAACACAAAGTCTTAAAATCAGAAAAGCACCAACAGGAACCAATACAATACTAAAATTTAATATCACAGGTTTTCGTGGGATAACAAACAACCCCTTAGGGCTGACTTCCTCTCTCTTCCGTCTGACCAGTTCTGCAAGTAGCTGAAAACCTCTCTTTTCGTCAGTGAAGACACTGGTCTGGATCAGGAGCGCCTGTCATTCTAAGTGGCGCTTTATAAATTCTAGATTACAATCATGATCAACCAGTAATGACGTAGGGTGGTTTACAAATGCCATCACATCTCACCTTTACATTATACATTCAAATCCATTAAATCGGCAATTTGTTATCGAGCATGCACTTCTGTTGAACGATTCCTCAACTACTATAAAGGAAATTAATGAAAGATCATCCTAGTGATAGCGCACCAGCAGAAATAACACAACCAGGCATTTGGGACAAATAAACTAATATTAATGCCTTTAAAACTAAAACTATTAAAGAAGAAAGCAGTATAAAACCAGATAATAATAATATTCGCTTAATAATTCAAACTGACAAGCATGCAGTAAGATTACATGATATAAGTAGCTACAGATGATAACAAGTTTAACAGGAGTTAAATTTTACTTCTGACTGCCCATCTGTCCGACTGTTCATTTGAACCACCCTCTAGGGAGTGGAAGGTTGAGCCAACCTTGCGGGGCTAGCAGGTATCAAACCCGTGTCCTTCTGATCATCATGCCAGCGTGTTACCATTGAACCACCTCCACACCGTTATTAATCAGCTTTATTCCAACAACTGGAATGATGGCTAACATAATCTTAGAAGACAACTAACCAGCAATGATGTCTTCTGCTTGGACCATGACTTCCACTTGAAGGGAATGTGCAGACGTGAAGACAATCTCGGCTGTCAGTTGGGCCACTTCTCCGATTTTCATCGGCTGGAGGAAATCCATGTGCTCGATTCGGACCAGTGCAGCCACACATGGCTCAGCCTTTTCCTGAAATAGAGAAACCAAAAGCCTTCTAAAAAGTTCAAGTCTTCTAAGTTCAAAGAACACAGCCACACATCATGGCTCAACTAGAAGCTCTGACTGACTTTAATTATTATTCCACATCAAAAAAGAAACTCATTTGGAAAGCCAGCTATAAGTTTGCAAGATGTCTGTTTATCCACAGATAAAATATCACCGGTATGAAGAGTGTACCTACAAAGATACATGGACATTCCATGACACCCAGTACGAAATATCATTTATTTACACCATATATTTGTATAGTAGTACAGGCATCAATAGACTTGCATGAAGAACACTGGAAACTCATTACAACTGTCTTTAGAAGTCATATTAAGTTAAGAACTGCCTCATAACAAGATCATGCTTTTCTCTAGCTGAACTATCTCCAAGATCTCTGTCCCTGACTGTATTACATCAGAATTCTTTGTGCCAAAACAAAGCATGCTATAACGAGTCTCCAGTGTGTATGTCAAACGTACAAAACAAAGCATCTATAACGAGTCTCCACAACCCTACAAAACAAAGCATAGGTACCTACACATCGTAGGTGTTCCAGATATCACCTACCATACCATACAAACCTATCAGGTCACCATAATATACAATTACCTTACCTACTATCAGTGCAACCATAACCATACCTTAAAACCATCAAGATAACAAACAGAAGTCTGCAAAATAAATTCTTTGAGCTTCGTCCATCTTCAGATGACAACATAATGAGCACAATCCCAAAAGCATCAAACACCACAACCAAATCTAACAATACATTGTGTTTCCGTTAGAGTCCAAAAAGAGGACGTATTTACGCCTTGACCTGGAATTTTTTTGGACATAGCTCATTGCTTTAAGCTATCACACTGCAAAATTTAGACGTTTTGGACAATTTTGCGGACGTAAAAACGGTCATTTGGGCATTAACGGAAACACTGAATACACTAACAATGCAAAGTTCTAAAAGGCTGGGTTTGTATAGAAATCTGCAAGACTTACTGGTGCTGCATTGTTGCAGTATCGAGTGGCTATGATGGCACCAGCTTCCTCAATTAGCTTTAAGATTGTTCCACCATGAACGTTGCCATAGATGTTAGCATCATCCGGAAGAGTCAGGCTGACAGAAGCATAAGAAACACCAATACCATTATCAGATGAGGTGGTCGTCAAAGGACTAAAGCTGCACTGCTAACTGGTAAGTTTAATAGGAGTGGGTGTGGTTGTAACTGCCATGGTAAATAATAGTTGATGGATATTTCGTTTGTCAGTTGTCATGGCAATATAGATTATGATTGACTGGACATTAATTACTTAGTTCTGGTTATTTTTATGGCGGTTGTGCTGTTAGTTTAGTGGAAGTGGTCAGCGGTGATATTGAGCAATGATCAACTATTACTGCAAGTTATACTAAATGTCACCTGAGTAAAGTACAGGCGTGGGTTATATAAGCATACAAATGCTGGGGTACAGTAGATAGCCACTATCCCTGAAGATTTACTGGGAATGGGCATCAGTGCACAAGAAAACTGATGTACGACAGCCAAAGCCCAGTTGCTTAGAGGAAACATTAATCTCAAGTGGACATAGTCAGCAGCATTAGGTTGACCAATATAACGGTGAGATATGGTATAACAGAGCAACCAACAACAAAATAACCACATTTAACTAACCGTGAGACAGTAACACCTTTAAGTAGACCATTAACAATCTCCTGATCATTGGCAGAAGCACAGTAGTTCGTCACAGTTGTTTCACTCAGACTTAGTTTAGATTGTTCGCCGTTACGATTCTCCAGACCAGTGGCCGAAGCACAGTTGCTCGTCATAATTGCTTCAATTACTCCCTTACTCACCATTATAACGCTCATGCCTAATATGAAAAACTTTTATAATTAGAATGCTTTATTCATATTGACTATTGATTGTTTATTATATATGATGTCTGTACACCGGAATGCAGATGCTTTGCAGCTGGTTCAATAAAGAATATACTTACTTACTTTAGTTCTTGCCCTGCATAAAAAAATTGCATCTACCGGCACTTAGCACAAACTGTTGAGTAAGCAGCAAAACAAAATTTAATGAATTAAGATAATGTGTACCATATTTTCCAATATATCATGCACATGAGGATACAGTATACAACTATAAATAATCTTTAGGGCTATTCTGTTGACAGCATCAACAGATTAACTTTGAAATTACAGAGTTTGATTCTTTCCTGTAAGTGTCCTGTTGTTGTTGAATCAATAAACAGCTGATTGATAAATTACCAACTTTTCACGCAGAATAGTTCTAATTACAGGTTAACCTATTCAAACGGGCAGTGGAGGTAAATAATCCCACCCGATCAATTCAATGAAAAATGAGCAGGTCGAGGACATACGGTCGTTATATAAAAAAGTGAAAATTTGCATGGTCATCTGATCGCACAGTACAACTCACGCTGTCTCCTCGGCTTGACCTCCCGGATTTTGACCTGGCACCGAAACGAACAGAGGAGTTTGGCTATTGCGGACTTGATTTGATATAGCGCCGGTGAATAAGCTCGTCGCTCTGACGTGGCTTTTGTGGGCGCTGAGAAATTTTCGAAGATTTGCATTACATTACATTACACGTGTAGGCAAACCCATGAGTCTGCATTTTACTATAGCTCACCTCTGGTAAATCCATAAGTTGGTTCTGAGACACACTGGTACCGAAAAAAGCTCTAAGTTTAGTTATTACCACACCTTGGAAATTACATAAGTCAACATACAAACACTGAAATTCTATTTAATTCGTCTTAATAATTATAAAAACGGAAACATAAAGTTTAATGAAAATTAAATGGCCGAAAATACCGGCCCACCATTGACCACTTAATGAATAAGCAAGTAAGAAGAAGAATTGTATTCACATCATAAATGTAAGAGATTACATTATGATTCAGATTTCAGAAGAAGCAGTAGCCTAGTTTAAATATCAGAAGAAGCAGTAGCCTAGTTTAAATATCAGAATTTTTATTTTCTCAGTGCACACAAAAGACGCATACAAAGACCAGGTATGTCAAATCAAGTCATTAAGAATTTTCGTTTCCCACCATCAAATGGCTTTTAGTTTCTTCATTGCCCGACCCACTTCTGGTCGCCCTTGGTTTAAAAACAGTATAAATAAAATATTTATACTTGTGCAGCTAAATATTGCAACAAAATGTCATCCACAGTCGATATCCACTACTAAAGATTTTAACTAGCAGTCGGTCCGATAAAAAAATACCACCAATTATTATATGATGGGTTTCAAACACTACTACAACTACGTACAGAACTACAGAACAATAATTGCAGGAGCTTTAGCTAAAGTATGCGCTATATAATTCTGTACTACAAAAAAACTTATTTGCAAGTCCCAGCAAGTTAGGAATAATTAGTTAAATAAAAATTAATTGCAATTATGCGTTGATGCATTCAAAGAGGTTTTTATATGTGTCCTTTATACTGCCGATATCAGAATTTCACGTTATTTTATTTATTTCGCGCTTGCAGACGGTTCGCAATTTGTAAAACAGTCACCATGACATCATACTGCGCGTAGGAATACATAAACACAACGTCTTTGACCTCTTGACCCGCAATTCGAGGAGCTGGCTGCTATAGGCGGCTTTGATTGTGTTTCCTGTCTTCTTATTCGTTAAAACCAAATTTTACAAATAAATTTTTGTCTAACTCACCGGTATTAGGTTTCGAAAAGACGAACATCCTGTCAGCTGGCTTGTTCTCGTACATTTAATTCGTTAAAATCAAGTATTGCAAAAGAAATTGTTAGTTTTCGACAAGATGAACTGGCTTGTCAGCTGGCTTGTTCTTTAATAAAATTTAATTAGTTAAAATCATTGAAGTATTGCAAAAATTGTTAGTTTTCGACAAGATGAGCATCTGGTCGGCTTGCGAAGACGCTGTCACACAGTGTGGAAACTGGCTTATTGCGATGGGCTGGGTTGTCACACATTATATAAACTGGTTTGCTGCGATGGGCTGTGTGGCGATCGGCTTTCTGGCCAGCTTTGAGGTAAGTTAGACTTAGTCATTTGGAATAAACAAGTCTATCTGTTAGCCCGGCAATCTTATAGTATCGTGGGCTGAAGGATTATACAATTTCTTCGGGCATGCTGTGCGAACGCTGGATGGTACTAGGTTTTCTACACAGACAACACTAACCCTAACCCTGAGGTTTAAACCACATAATATGTCAACAGCGTAGCTAAGCGAAGGAAAAGTTTGACTAGTCATAGTTCAAATTCTAAAAACAGTCATTGAGAAAAATTAGTCTGGCTACGCTGCTGGTAGGGGGGTTCTGGGATTGTTGACATAATTTTTGGCGATCCGTCAATGTTTGACAGTTGTTGACAAGGGGCGGTGGGGGTCAAAAAAGGCCTAAAATTTGTTGACATAATTACGGACGACCCCTCAAATAACCGACACCAAAATGTCATCCTGGGTTACCTATCCACTACCAAGCACTTTTAACTAGCAGCTGCGCTCTTCCATAATTCATTTAACAAACGATACTAACAGCTTGCTATATATATAGGCCCTAGGCCTATCAGTTTGAAATTCTCCATAGTAACCTGTACTTATATTGTTCTTAACGAAGATGACAATTGAAGAGACCGCATTTGTCACACTTTTCACCATTAGAAACTGAGTAAAGGGTCGTCCATTAATTATGTCAACAAATTTTAGGCAAAGCTTTAGACCCCCTCCCCCTTGTCAACTACTGTCAAACATTGACGGACCCTAAAAAAATTATGTCAACAATCTCAGCAATTTAGGAAGTAATTGGTCTCGAGACCAATTAATCTGCAATCTCGAGACCGTTGAGACATTCAAAGAGGTCTTTTTGGTCTCGGTCTCAGAATGTGCCGGTCTTGGTCTCGGTCTTGGCGCTTGCAGGTCTTGGTCTTGGTCTTGGTCTTAAAGGTGTGGTCTTGGTCTTGGGCGTCTGGTCTCGGTCATTCGCCTTTGGTTTGGCCTTTGGTGGGAACTAGAGTGGATTATTTGTTAAATGTTGTCGATATTGACCGGTTATTCGAGGACTTTTCAGATAGTCGAATTCATGCGACGATCCGCCTATAATATTATAGGACAGAAGCGACAAGAAGACGTTGAGGCACAGTTAACCATGACCTCTGGTGCTTTAGTGACGACTAGTTTAGCGTACACTGCTGCAGTTTCTCGAGGCAACATCAGTAGCCGGGTAAATCAAGTATGCAGATCAGGTATTTGGTGGGGAATTTTTCTCTAAGTTACTAGCAAAGTTTTTGTATTCCGCAACACCTGCACCTACTGAGAGTGTCTTTAGCTATAGTGTGCTCTTCATGAGACCTCGAAGACTTGGGGACAAAAACCATAACTATAAATATAATAAGCATCTGATCTGAATATGGGAATATGCTAACACTACAACTGAGAACTGCGTTTATGGTCTTGAGGCTTAGATCTTGGTCCGGGATTATATAAACTTGGTCTTGGTCTCGGTCTTGGCCACGTGGTCTTGGTCTCGGTCTTGGTCTTGGACCAGCGGTCTTGAGGTCGGTCTTGGTCTTGAACCACGCGGTCTTGGTCTCGGTCTTGGTCTTGGACCCCGCGGTCTTGGTCTCGGTCTTGGTCTTGAAATTTTGGTCTCGTGCACAACACTGCCCCCTGCAAAAAGAAACACAATGGCTCAATACATGTACAATCATTTTTTCAAATTGTTTTACACTAAAAATGCAATCTCGAATTTCCAAATATATGAGTATAGTTTATTACCAGCTTTTTAGTAGTATTAAACATTAAGCACTTTATACATTTTTAACATTACTTAATGTTTTCACTACCATTTTGAAGGGTCTGTGTTGATTCATTGGAAAAAATTTGTTGACGTTCTCCATTACCGAGCCCCCTCCCCCATTGTCAACAACTGTCAAACTTTTCCAAACCCCTCCCGCATTTTGTTGACATAATTAATGGACAACCCCTAATTGTATGTATAATTTTTGTATTAGTTTTGCAAAAATTTGGTTACTTCTATTGTCTTCCTAATAGCCATGCACTAATAACTGGGTGGCGGATACGAAAGTTCAGAACGAGCAAGTTTCAGTATTTTGTGAGACATAATTATGTATATTTAGCATGGCTTTTAATAACTTTTTTGTTTTCCAGGTTTTTTCCTGATTGTTTAGAATTAGAATTAGCTACTGAAATTTGCTAATCAATTAGAATTAGTAAAATCTTGTAGCTAATCAATTAGAATTAGAATTAACTGTTTATCTAATTGATTTGCTAATCGAATAGAATTCAGTGGTGTGCCCTATCGATTATGTACCCACTTCTGAACCAAACATGGTGTGGCTGGATTGGTTCCTGGATCTGCCCCTAAAACATCTCCCAAGTCTCATAAAGAAACGTGGGGGAGATTCTCATTTGCAGTCTTTGCCTTTGAACCTCAAATGGACAATCCAAAATTCCTGGTCATGGGGCCAGTCATGGGCGTATTTAGGGGCTGGTTTTACGGGTTCAAACCCCCGAAATAAGTTTCCGAAAAATTTTTATATGCTTTTACATGCAAAATACAAAAAAACCTGGACTTTTGCGACGATTTTCAATGGAAACCCCCGAAATCTTAAAATCCGAATTTTCTTTCTGGCTATGCCCATGGGGCCAGTGTATTACGGCACTTGCCGCTCACTTCCAAGCTTATGTAGGTACCAAATTGTACTGCTTGATGACAGATGCATTGGCTGCAATTCCCTTCAAGCTAACCACTTTTCTTACACAGAATCTTCAATTACAGACCCTGCACCACTCACACTAGCCAAATGGACCACATGTAGCCTTTGGGCTTGACATAAATGTCTTAGTCAGACTGCATTAATAGAAACTGATCTGTGGGAGATTGTTGGTGTAGCTTTAGCAGAGCATGACTTGCAAACCTGTTGTTGTAGTGCACTGCTATGTACATTCTGTCGCTTATTGGGATGCACTATGAACTGGAAAGCAGCACCAGACATGGTAATCATTATCAGTCTCTCTGTCCTGTCTTATCTTTTGCATTTGTTTTGAATTGTTGATCAGTCAGGGTCAGTCATCCAGTCAGTCAGTTTACATGCAGGCAGGTAGGCAGGCAGGCATATAGTCAGTCAGTCAGTCAGTCAGTCAGTCAGTCAATGCAATTATTATAATACAAGGAGCGTGCAACAGCACAAATGGTACATGTTTCTTCTCTTTCTCAGTCACTGACCTATCATTCTTTTCTTCTCTTTCTCTTGTTTTTTCGTATTTTAGTATTCAATCAATCAATCTGTCACTTTGTCACTCACTCAGTCAATCAATCAATCAATCAATCAATCAATCAATCAATCAATCAATCAATCAATCAGTAAATCAAATCTTTACATGCAACACATTGCAATGAATTTTAATTCTAGGTTGATGCCTAAAAATATACTTACTTAGTTACTTAGTCCCTTAAGCTAACCTGAGGGACAGCCATGGATTTGATGTGGTAGGAAATTCATTTTCTTAGCCTTGGATATGAGGGCAGTTGGCAAAACAAATTTCTGCCCTGGCGGGGATTTGAATCGGTTGACAGTTCCCCATGCTAACCACTAGACTCTCATGTATAAGAGCCCCATCAAATATTTTGCTAGCATGCTAAAGAGATATGAATTACTGAACATTTGATTCAAGAAAGAACAAGGGTTTCTGTTTTCCAATGCAGCACCTGTGTTGTATGCGGTTGGTGTGAAAGACATACTCACCATCATCGCACTCCATCTACCGATTCATGTCCTCTTCTCCTACATCTGGGAAAATGCAACTGTACGTCTGCTTTTATGGATATTCATCCTTTGCCTGGTTGCTTTATGTATAGTTTTATCTCATGTGGTTGTCCATTGTATGTTTTGTGCATGCGGGTGTGGATGCATACATGAATGAGTATGCATGTTTAGTTGTTTACATATGTAATGATGTATACCTATTCCATTTAAGTATGTGTATATATGTAATTTTAAGTTACAGTTATAATTTCACATTTATAATACACCTCTTTAAGAAAACTCATCAGAGGTGCTCTAAGTCTGACTATAAAAGACCACGTTTGAATACTGAAATCTCCAGCTGCTTGTAAAATAGAGGCTGAGAAAGGAGAAGAAACTGACCTGCACATTGCATGGAAGCCATTTCCAGAATGCGGAATGACCAGCGCAAAGCACTGTTGTATGGGAGGGACGGGGAAACGTCCGAAACGAGATCACCCCGTGTTGCATAGCGAAAATATAATAATGGCACTGTAAGTACAACGCTATAAGGTAGAGTGGAGCAGTGGTTAAAGTGGTTTAGGTGAGCAGTGGGAACTCCAAAGAAGAGTTTTATTGGAACACATGAGTTACCAGGGTTCCATTGCATGGTGAGCAGTGGGAATGCAAGCAAAGAATATCAAGAGCAGTGGGAACGCTGTTCCCATGCGTTCCCAGACTTCCCACCCACCTTAAATGTTGGAGTGGAACACAACCGGCTATAGCCAGGGCCCAGAGGATCATACACTCAATGCGTTTACGCATGGGTAACCAATGCAGACCGTTCCAGATGTATTTGGACTGTTCGATACATGATGAAGATTTGAAACACTCAGCTATAGCCAAGCTACAGCGTTTGAAATAGATTGAGTTTCATCAGCCCAGAAAGATAGAGGACTGCATAAAGGACAATACTATAATCCACCCTAGTGCATATGAATGCATGCACAAGGTTAGAAGCGGCTTTGCCAGACAGCAGATCTAGTGCAAACATACTTTCTTCACATGCTCTTCTTCAAGTTCTCTGCCCCTGGGCAGTTTCAGAGGTCCACTAGCGCCACTCCTTTCAATGCTGGACTTCCTCCTTCAGTTTACTTGGTTCATCCACTATCATTCAGTCCAGCAGCATCCATCTAGGTCGTCCTCTCATTTGTCCTTCCATCCATTCTTCCATCCATGATATTTCTCAGTAGAGAAACCCCTCTCAGTATGTGACCAAAACATCTCTGTCTCTGTTTGTCTGTCTGTAAGTCTATCTATCTGTCTGACTTGACTGTATGTACCACGTCTCAAAAAGCCTCCAACCTTCTGAAATCCTCCTTTCTGATAGTCTATGTTCCTGATCACAGCACTATCATTTTAACAAAATTTTATCATGTTCAGAAAAGGTCACTTTCTGGTCGATTGTCACAGCCAGGTCACACATATATTTGTATAAATGTTTATGTTTAACTGGATGTAAGTGTGACTGTGTGTCTGACTGTTTCTTTGCATATAATTATGTATATGCAATAATGCAAGTGTGTGTATGTCTTCTTCTTTAAGTTCTCTGCCCTTCGGCAGGTTCCAACTTCCAATGACGCCACTCTTCTCTATGCTGTGCTTTTTCCTTTAATTCGCTGTATCCGTCGGCCATCCATCCCAGCATCATCTGCCTCGGTCTTCCCCTCCCTCTTTTCCCTACCATTCTCCCTTCTATGATTTCTTTCAGGAGGAGTCTCCTCTTAATACGTGCCCCACCCAGTTCTTCTGTCTTTCTCTTATTGTTGTTATTAGCGATCGTTTTTCATCAACCATTTGTAGTACTTCGTCATTCGTTATATGCTCAGTCCAGCTCACCTTCTCCATCCTTCTCCAGATCCACATCTCAAAAACTTCTAATTTCTTAATCTCATCTTTCCTGATGGTCCAGGTCTCTGACCCATATAGTGTGTATGTATTAAAGCAATTATTTATGAACGTTTCATTATAAGAACCATTCAAAGGTGCTACATAAATGATAATACATGAAACATTACAATACATTAAAATTGCATTGCTTTAGATTGTTCTATGTGCCTAGAGCATGATTTGTGGTGTTGATGGCCTTAATTTGTGTTCTTACTTTGCTCTGCATTATTCAAACAGCCAAATTCAAGCATTTGATTTGATTTGGTAATGTCTGTAAACAGTGCAAAGCATTTATAAAAAGACGATTCATTGGTGTCATGTGTATGTGAAACACTGCTACAGAAGGTGTAGAAGTTTACAGGCCGTAGATTCGTTGTTTTTTTTCCATTTCAGAACGTCAGACCTCTACCTGGAGAGACACGAGAATCGAGCAATCGCTTTCGCTTTTATTGCATGTTTGTAATAATGCTTGGGTTATACAATTGGTCTCTTCAAATTGTAATGTTTAAGGTAATTTGTGGCAAAGCTGAAGCTGTGTAGTCATTTAATTGTCTTTTTTTATATATTAGTTTTTATTATTAACTCAAACTGACACACCGCAGTATGATTACAAGTCATAATATAAATTATAAACGGATGATTACAAGTTATTACAGGAGTCGAATTTAACTGTTTGGTAGCCATGAAAGGCACCCATCTGTCCTACTGCTAATTTGACCGCCGCCGCCTAGTGAAGGCTGAGTGGACCTATCAGAGGTTAGTGTGAATCAGTCCCGAGTGCAAGCTGATCTTCTGCTCTTTGTGCCGGAGACTCCGGAGTGTTACCATTCACTTAAACCGCCTCCTCAATTGTGAACTTTACATTTCTTAAGCTCTAGATTAAAACTAAGGGCTGGTTACCAGATTGGTTCAGATAATGGGAATTGAGGAGTCCAGCATTAGGAAAGCCTTCTGGGGAGTGCGTTTTATTCTGAATTCTCCAAGAATGCCCCTTTCATGTTCAGTTATTTTATCTGGTCACCAGAATGGAGGCTGATTTGATTGAAGTGTTAATTTGGAAGAGCTCTGTTGTACAGCACATGGGAAACTGCACACGGCTGATAGCAAATTTCAAATGGCAGACATTAAATTACATGTTAATGGATTTTTAAAGTGGGGCAGAGGTCTAACCTTGGAATCCCTGGATTGGATTAATTAGGGTATTTATGGTGCATATGTATCTGTTATTTAATGACGCATATGCATCTGGTATTTCAGGAGGGATCCTGGACCGCTTTTCCCTTCTGGTGGAATGAACTGCCATTCGAAATCATGTCGTATGCATTTCTTACAGTCTGATACCTTACTGTTACTCAACATTGAATAAATCATGTTGCAGGGTAACCACCAAGGAAGGCACGATAAGATCCATGAGTAGAATTGTGTTTCTCAGAAAGTATGCTGCTGGCCAAACCATGGCATAGTTTTTGCGATGTTGCAGCCTGATCCACCAGGAAGGCTATTACGGATGCAGTAGAATGATCCTTTTGTAGAAAGTATGTTTAAATATAACCTAAGCGAGGACACTTCTATGGTGCCGTTATCTTAATACTTAAGACACTAATCGATGATCGCTTCCACGTAAAACCGCATTCTGAATCACATTTGTATGGTGGTGATGATGCTGTAGAGGATGGTGATGTTGTAGTTGCACGAAGGTGAATGTGGTGGCGTCAGCTGCGGTGGTGATGATGATTTTTAATATTCCTTCAACAAAACTGTAAGTACTGGTCTTGATTTTGAGAAAAGTGCACTTTTTGTGACAGGTTTTCTGCAAAGCTGTACTTTCTGATGCAGACGGCAGGATTCTGCTACATTTTGGAAACACTCTACGTCAGTTTTGGACAAACTACTGTAAGATATTAGCAGAGTTTAAAAATACAGTATTCAATACAGAATTTTTGTGTTTGTGTTTGCTGAGCAAGTGGTTTGCACACACTTCCCTCCAGTGCAGATTTTAACATATAACTACTGGGACAAATTGAAAGTAGAGCTAGCAGACTTTGTGCCAAGCAGACAAAATCCGTTAAAATATGCACTGCTTCCCTCTGCTACAGGCAGATTTACTGGTCTCCAGTGTATCAGAATCAACAACTGTGATCTCCAAACTTCCGTAGCACCAGTCTCGATTATAAGCCAAGTGCAGGGTGACAGCTTTTATGACAAGCAATGATTCAGATTTACAGACGTCTTTTGTGTGCTACTAAGTGCAACAAATGCTTCAAATAAAAAGTATGGTAAGTTATTTGGCCATTTAATATTTCCTTGTAGCTACTAAATTCCACCATACCAGGCATGGTGCAAGCGTAATATTTCTTTTGGAATAATCTGTGGACATGTCAATTTCCGTGTCGTATGCTGAGCAGCACCTTTGAAAAGTTTTTAATGGTGTAAAATGATTGTTGTGTGGTATTCACTGTAAACCTTCGATGGAACTCCTTTGGTCGAGTTCTGCGCTTATACTTGTAGCTGAGCACTTACATAACACATTTTGGAAGTGGAGACTTTTCTAGATATTGAGACATCATTCATATTTAGGAAGGGGTTAGGAAAGGATGCTGAGGACTGTTTGTCATCTCATTGTGCTCAGCTACTTCAGCACATTTGAATGCATTTGGTTGCATTATTTTGTACTGCGCAAAGTGACTTATAAAAATTATACTCCAAAATTCTGATAAAACACAGCCAGGTACATAGATCCCAGAATTAGTTGAGTCTGGGAATTGAACATTGTTAGGTCCTATGTCGCCTTATACGAGCCTGAACGTAGGACATCGACATGGAAATGCGTCTGACCTCATCTTCTGACCGATTTCATGTTGACTACGTGCCTCTGAGTTAACTGGTTCCATGTTTTGATTATCTTTGAGCTCTAAAGAAATCTAGAGATTACGATTATGATTTCAGGACAGCCAGTGAAACTGTTACCACAGAAAGTTTCATTTAAGTTTTGCAAGAGTATACAGATGCTTCTTGGGTTTGTTTCTTTGGCACAGACTTCGATGCTTGACTCTTGGATTGACGGCACATTGAATCTGGTATTTAGCATCATCTGCTATGTGCATAAGTATGTATACGCAACTTTGCTCCTAATTCTGGCTGTGTTACATTTATACAGTAGGCCTATATATCACATGTATACTGTGTACTGGTAATTGTGTGAATTCATGCATACATTTATACATCGCCTTTTATAAACCATAATATTGTCTTGTCTGTAGCCATCTGCGATTCGAAGTTTGGCTGCACCCTGAACTGTCTGCTTCCAGATGAATCTGTCCTCCATTGCTTTCATCAATTGATACATATTTAAGCCTCTCCAAGATCTTATATTCTCAATCCAAGTAGTTCTTGGCCTTCCACCTGCTAATGTTCCCACTGTTGTGCCCTGCATTATTTATATAATAATATAAAGTGCTAAAACATTGTATGATTGACAGGCATATTTGCTGCCATTTGAGATGCTAGGTTCAGTGTTTAATCTAGATGTCTCTTGGGGGGAAAAGTTCCCCCGGATCGAGTTTTCCCCCCACCCCTCAGAAAAATTAAAGAGATGTAATTTTGTACAGAAAGTGTGAAATTTAGGGGGTAATCCCCCCAAGGATTTATCGTCTACCCCGCGTGTGGATCGAGGAGGAAATTTTTGGTTGAAAACTCTTGTTACTACCCCCACCCTCGAAAAGTTATTGGAAAATTCTCGTTACTACCCCCTCGTTATCAACTTTTGTTGGATACGTTAACTTTTCAAATATGTTGGAGATCCCCCCCGAGAACCGTAGATTCCCCCCGATAGCAAGGGGAGTAGATTAAACACTGGCCAGGTTTGTAGAAAGGCCCCTTAAGTCAAGTGCTGTATGAACGAGAGATTTAAAGAAGTTCTACTTTTATGGGTGAATAGAGGATTGCACGTCCACTAAATAGTTGTTGCATGAGAAGTCCTTATTGTGCGACTGCTTAGCGCCATCTTTTGATGTCTGCATTAAGTGATTCTATCAAAACCGAACTAACCTCACCCATGCAGAGCATCTCTATGCTTGTTTGGCAAAATGTCTCTTTGATAGGGCTGGATCTGATAAAAAAGTTTTTAATCAGTTAATCTCCAAAATTTGACTTTGGTTAATAGATTAAATTAGATTAATTTGGTGTCTGTTATGTGAAGCATGAAAGACTGTTAAAAATGTAGTCACTCAGTTAGCTACTACTTTCTACAAAAGGAATTTCAACTGAACTGTTTGTTGCAATGAATTTTGTCGCCATCTTTGACTTTTCCATGGCATTTACCTTAAATGCAAAATGATCGCTTAATTTTCCACTCAAACTTTTCACAGTATAATTGTTCACCATATTAGTCTAGGTTTGGAATTTCAAAAGAGCTCTAGAAATCACTGTTAGAAGCAAATCATGTAACAATTTGCTACCCGGTGTTTCTAGACTAATTTGACCCTGCTGAAAACGAAAATGGCGGATAGCAACCTGGATTTTTAGCGGTTGCATGGGAAAACAAGATGGCGGCCAAAATGGTGGCCAATAGCTTCAAACTGCTATAAGTGAAGTATTGTATGTGATGGAAACATGATTTTAGAGTCTAAATTAACATTTTCGGGGTCAAGGAATGCGATGAAACTAAATACACATATGTAGCACCGCCAGAAAACCAAAATGGCGGTCAAAATGGCGGCCATTTTCTTCAAATGGCTTTAAGTGAAGTATTATATGTGATGGAAACATGATTTTAAAGTCTAAATTAACATTTTCAGGGTCAAGGAATGCGATGGAACTAAATACATGTATGTAGCACTGCCAGGAAACCAAAATGGCGGACAAAATGGCGGCCAGTATCTTCAAATGGCTATAAGTGAAGTCATGTGTGTGATGGAAATATGAACTCAGAGTCTAATCTAACATTTTCGGGGTCAAGGAATGCGATGGAACTAAAGACATATATGTAGCACTGCCAAGAAACAAAAACCAAGATGGCGACCAATATCTTCAAATGGCTATAAGTGACGTCATGTATGCAATGGAAACATAATGTTAGAGTCTAAATTAAAGTTTTTGGATCAAGAAATGCATTGGAACTAAAGACACATATGTAGCACTGCCAAGAATCAAAAATGATAGTTTAACCACCATTATTTGTAGCCTTTGATTGCATTTTGACCATTTTATACATTACGTATGCAATATTCGTGTTTCATGACTTGACTATTTCAAGCATTGTTGCAGTCAATGCCATTGCGCATAGGTGTACATGGCAATTTCGCACATCGACAGCAGCAGCTTTCGGAGATAAACTTACCAACTTCGCATGATTTACAGTAGACAAACTCTAGACACAACTGTGGCACCGGACCAATTGTAGACCATAGTGGTACGGAAACATTTTCTTCATCCATACTCCATCCTGATGAGGCTGGTGTCGGAGAATCAATATGCAGAAGATAGGCCTTTTCCAAAATGACAGTTTGGTAATGAGCACATTTGCTGCCCAATGGTGTCACTGCATGGTGGAAGAGAATCATTCTGTTTGGTTCTCCCCAAAAAAATATCGTGCTGCATCGCATGTCTTGACGTTGTCATTTGTTTTATATAATCTTACCACAAATTCGTCTACATTCACTATAGCATTCCCTGATGGGGAATGTTCCCCAATGTAGAAAGTAAGTGGGAACTTTCAAAGTATGTTTTCCATGTATTGTTTGTGCTGATCCCTGCTAAATAATCACATCACATCCAGTTATGGCATGAAAAGCCAATATATTTTTTTTTATTTGATCCTCCATACTTGGAGCAATTGTGTGAATTGGAATGAACTTCCGCTTTGCTGATGTTCCTGCCATCACCCACATCTCTTCACATTTAAAGCGTTGATAGCGATGATGCAGCAACAGCAGAATCACCATGGTATCCCTTGCACAAAAGACCACGGTTTTCAGGTTTGTCTGTGAAGCATGCACAATTGTCTGGTATCAGCTTCTTCGTGTGTTGCTGCCAAGTTAGACATATCAGACCCGGCAGTAGACAATTGTATTGTATTGTATACTGTATTTGATGATTTATAAAGCGCTTATCATAGCATAAGCCTTTAAGAAGCGCTCCCAGTGCGAAGTACTCCAAGAGAAAAGGAAGGTTTCAAGGTGAGAGAAAGAGGTATAGACAATGCCTTATCTTCTTCCACGAAGACACCAGCAACAACTCAACTACATCTATATAACCATATGTGGCTGTTGAAAGCTGAATGGATAGGAATGCAGCTAGATCAAGCTTGTTTTCAGGCATAGCAAGAAAATTCGACCAATTTTTTGCAATAGAACACTTCCACACTCTATATAGCAACGGATTGGATGTAATGTCTTACAGCATTTCCCTCTGGTTCCATTCTTTACTGACAATGCCCCGTGTCGATCAAAGACAATATCGACCCTCCTGTAACCAAAAGAAAGTTTCTTCATATGCATAACCACTGTATCTGCCAGGTCTCCAAATGTCTTCGATTTCGGAGGTTTCCCTATTGCTTATACCATTGCTTGTCCATCAACAATTAAATGTGATGACTCTGTTAGAGAACTGCTGAGTGGACATGCTACTTTTTCAGTGAGTGTCTGCAAAAATGAGGACTTGTCACCCGCTCTCATTTTGCCTTTACCATCCACCAATGCCAATGATTTTGAAAGTTCAGGGCACAGTATTGTTGCAATATCCATGGCATGGGACGATCGGCTTCATATGCTGTGAAGAGTCGCTGCATGATATCACGATCTTCCTTTACAATTTTATCGGTGTTCCTTTTCTTGGTTGAAGAACATTTCTTGTACAAGTCGTGAAATGTAGGAGCATTGCTCTTCTTCAAGGGATCATTGAATTGGCACAGTTCCAGTGTCATTGTCACGAAGTCTATCATTAACAGATTGTGTAACTTTGTCATGTGACTAATGTCCTTGTTTCTTTGCATTAAGAAGTGAATCGAGTATTGCCGATGTTGCAACGTCTTTTGTTACTGTATTCTGTAGTGGTGTTCCTCACTAATAAAAATATTTACAATTGAAAAAAAGTTGTAGTCGAAATGTTACTTCAGACTCTAAAAGCACACTGGCCACCATTTTTTCCGCCATTTTTGTTTCCTGGTAACGCTACATACGTGTCTTTAGTTCCATTGGATTCCTTGACCACGAAAATGTTATATTAGACTCTAACATCATGTTTCCATTGCATACATGACTTCACTTATAGCCATTTGAAGATATTGGTCGCCATCTTGGCTGCCATCTTGGTTTTTGTTTCTTGGCATTATATGTGTCTTTAGTTCCAGTGCATTTCTTGATCCAAAAACTTTAATTTAGACTCTAACATTATGTTTCCATTGCATACATGTCGTCACTTATAGCCATTTGAAGATATTGGTCGCCATCTTGGCCGCCATCTTGGTTTTTGTTTCTTGGCAGTGCTACATATGTGTCTTTAGTTCCATCGCATTCCTTGACCCCGAAAATGTTAGATTAGACTCTGAGTTCATGTTTCCATCACACACATGACTTCACTTATAGCCATTTGAAGATACTGGCCGCCATACTGGCCGCCATTTTGGTTTCCTGCTACATAAATGTATTTAGTTCCATCGTATTCCTTGACCCCAAAAATGTTAATTTAGACTTTAAAATCATGTTTCCATCACATATAATACTTCACTTAAAGCCATTTGAAGAAAATGGCCGCCATTTTGACCGCCATTTTGGTTTTCTGGCGGTGCTACATATGTGTATTTAGTTCCATCGCATTCCTTGACCCCGAAAATGTTAATTTAGACTCTAAAATCATGTTTCCATCACATACAATACTTCACTTATAGCAGTTTGAAGCTATTGGCCACCATTTTGGCCGCCATCTTGTTTATCCATGCAACCGCTAAAAATCCAGGTTGCTATCCGCCATTTTCGTTTTCAGCAGGGTCAAATTAGTCTAGAAACACCCGGTAGCAAATTGTTACATGATTTGCTTCTAACAGTGTCATTTTGAGATTCCAAGCCTAGACTATATTATTTACTCCAGAAAGGGGTCGCTTAACATCATGAAGGAAGTAAAAAAATTAAACGAACAAACCGAAATTAATCGATTAAAATTTTGAACAATTAATCGATTAAGTAATCGTTAAAATCCTCTGCCCTACTCTGAGGATAATCCTCTGCCCTACTCTGAGGATAATCCTCTGTTGTTCCATTAGTAGTTGCCCAACGTATCTCTCTCTTCCTCTCCCTCTCTCCATGTCTTCCTTCTCTATCTGTCTGTACATTTCTCTTTCTCTGTATAATATAATATACCAGTTTAATATTAGTCTTATATTTTTCTCCAGAGCACCAAAATTTCTGTAAAGATTCAGCCAGCAAATTTGCTAGGTAGCGCCAAACCAACACTCGACCACATACAGACATGTCTAAGTGAATTAGTTAAATAATTATGTTCTTCGGATATAAAGGAAAAGAAGTTTTGGGTTGTGTTTTTTACAGCTTTATTCCGCTGATGATGGAGGTATTCAAGCAGCGTTTATCCCTCCAGGGTCTTGCGTTATTCATGCAAGCTGTGTCTCTGATGGAAATGTCTGTAGAAGAGGAGTATTTTGCAAGATTGTAGTAAGCATTGATAGTACTGATGTCAAATAATTGTATCATGCTAATTTAAGAATGCACGGACCTCAAAAGCTTGGTTAGTGGGAAAAAGATTACAGAATAGAGATTATCAAAAGTTCTCAAAAAGCTGGTGGTACTGAATTCCTATGCTGAGGACAGAGATCACTATCAATTGTGTTTAATTGTATTTTATCCAAGGTAGAATATTTGTTCAGGATTACAAAAGTTACAATGCCACGGCGAGGCTTATCTGCAATAGGAGGAAGTACGACCACATCACTCCGCGATGTCGTCCATTGGCTGCCTGTTCCGTTCCGCATCGAGTTCAAACTCTGTCTGCTTGTCTTTAAATCACTACACGGAGCTGTGCCCGAGTACCTGCGCAATTGCTGCACTGGGATTTATTCCTCCGCGTCTGGGCTCCGGCTCCGATCGCTTGCGAAGATAGATCTCCGTGTGCGGAGGATGAGGATGCACTTCGGTGATCGTGCTTTCTCGGCCGCCGGTCCTCGATGCTGGAACAGACTTCCTCCTGCTATTCGATTGACCGACTCAGTGGACTCTTTCAAATCCATGCTAAAATCACATTTGTTCGCCAGGGCTTATCCCGACTGTTGTTAGTTGTCTTGTAAGGCGCCCTTGTAACGGCATGGCCGTGTTACAGAGCCATATAAATTGGCGTAACTATTATTATTATTACACAAGCATTCTGGTTAGGTGGGTTTAAGACCAGTTATTATTATGTTTTTTATTATATAATTATTATTATTTGTATTAGTTTTTTAACCAATTTTATTATATAACTAGATGATTGCCCATCCTAAGACGGCTAAAAACAATTTGAAAATGTGAAGAGATGTGTCATCACATGATATATGATTGACATCAGTCCCCTCCTCCCTCCCTCCTTCCTCCCTATCTCTAACCCGGCCTCCAACCCGACCTCCTTCTGTCCCTCCTGCACCCTGCCTCTGTCCGTCCGTCCCTCAATCCCTTCGTCCTTCCATCCATCCATCCCTCCCTCCATTCGAAGACTGTCCCGCAGTTGACTCAAATTTACTCAGGAGTTCGTCAAAGTAAATGCCATTCATCAGTTCCTTGATCTGTGGACCAATAAATATGCCTTCTCATATATTGGTCTCACCTAGGCCAGAAAACTTGTCTCTTAAGGTCTCTTAAGTACTTGAGCCCCATTCCCGCCTCGATGAATTTCTTCGCGAGGCCAAGCTTGGTGTAAAGAGGTGGTAAGAAAACCTTACTGGTATCAACAAGTGGTTTGTGATGAACGTTCTTTTGACCTGGTACCCAACGTTTGCAACAACTATTAAAGGGCGTTGATAGCTCTAAAACAGCAAGGAATATAAATATATTATAAAGAACTTAATTTTACCTTCTGATCGCATTTTTTGCTATAATTTAAGTTCTAGTTTTTTGGTTGTTCTTTCCCGGCACAGTCACATTGCCAGTCATGTTGAAATTAATATAGATAAGTTCAGACTAAATGTATTTTAAATTTACCTTTGCTTTAAACATGTCTCCAAAGGTTAACAATTATTGATGTGTGTCTGTTTATGCTTAGCTTTGTTGGTTTCCGATGGCTTTCTGGTGCTCACGTGCTGTTTTATGTGAAATATCTGACGGAGAGCATCATGTATTTCATGTATGTAACGCACTTCCTTACTCACTTTAACGTAGCAGCTTTAAACGTAGTTAACATGCTGATAACCTCTACAAGTAGGATGTGTGGAAAATTAGTGTTTCCAGTTTTAGTGAAAGACCTGTGCAGAGTGAGGTTTAGTGAGTTTGTAGTATGGGTCAAATAGTTGTAATTCTGGCAGGACTCTATTACAGTACTAGTTTTTTTTAACTGACTAAAATTGAGATTATAGTGTCCGTTATTAATTTTTGCAGCAATGGAAGCAACTCCATCCTTGAAATGTAAGTGAAAAAATGTGCCTTCTTCATAAGTCATTACTTAAAATGTAGTTTTATTTACTATATACCTTTCTGTTAGTTTGTTTAAAACATGGTAGAAGTGTTTAAAAATGGTAGAAGTACTTACAGTTTTCTTTATATTTAGTATTACCTTACAAAGGCAGGGCACTTGGAAAATTAATAGGGTGGTTAATCATAGATTACTTCAGTATAAAATAAGTACACTGGCCATACACAGTCAGTGGGAAGATCAGATGACAAGGGAGAAGAATATTGGCAACCTGCCCTCGCTTGCCAGGGCACAGATAAATTAATTCTAAGTTGCTAGAACTTTACACATACTGTACGAGTGCCTCTCAAAATGAACTTAAGCAACTGCTCTTTGCAAACTAATTCAGTTGCATAAGTGATCAGGTTACTAGTAAGTTAATTAAGTTTCTGTTTTTAAATTAAGTTAAAACTACAACTAAATAGATTTGCATGTGAGAGATGCGAGTGTGCAAATCAGAATTATCAGTAAGTATGAGAAATGAACATAGTTGCTTGTGTGAAAGATAGGTCCAACTTTCTTTTCTGAAAGGGTGCTGATCCTTGTTCCACTTGGTGCAATGCTTGTCATCAGTGTGCTCCGTGTCAGAGATGGCAGGAAGTTTGACCTGGACATCTTGCAATCTGGCGACGGTGCTCAAGGTATGTTGGATCTCATTTAGACAGTCAGTTTGTTGGAATCCTAAGCAAGTGCTTATAAGTGCTTAACACCAGCTGCTGGTACTTGAGTATACAGCACTTGCAACACTTAGGTATAATCAATAATTTTGTTAAATGAAACTGCAATTCAATCAAGCAATCAATCAATCAAATAAACTTGATGTAAGCAGCCCTTCAAGATATCTAATCAGGGTCGATCCCGGCCAATCCACGGCTGAAAAGGACAGTTTTTATGTATTTACCTGATAATTGGTCCAATAATTATAATTCTAATTGCAGATTTATTTAGTGCCACTTTAAGAGAAACTCATCAGAAGTTCTTCCTACCTGACAGAACAAAACCATGACCAATTAGAATAGTTCTGAATGGAAAGAGGCAAATAGGCCAAGCAGCTCATCACAAATTGTTAGACAAAATAATTATTCCAGAAAGCTGGATTGACCACAGCAAAGCTCTGACAGTTTCACTAGTTATATGTTTCAAAATTTGGAGTGCCTGTTACCTAACCTTACCATCTGATCCTGACCATTCCAGTCTCACCAATTTTTTTTAACTAGCGCCTCTGAATAAGCTGTCCTCATGACTTTTTTTATACTGAAAAAATCTGGAGATTACGATTTTGACCATCTCATAAGGGCTGCAGACAAGATCTAAACAAGTACAACTTAAAGATGCATTATTCTTAACCCTTGTACACAGTTCACAGGTTTATAACCAAATGTCAGACCCAGTTCTTTTACTCAATATGTAGTTTAAATGGAGTAAGACTCATTTGCTTTAAATTTCTTCTTTTAAATTCTATTATGACGTTCTGATGGTTTTTTGCACAGCCTCGTGAAGACATTGTCTGCTAAGAAAGAATCAAAGGCACAAAAGACAAAGCCAAACACCATCTGAAGCTTCATCTGAATGTTCCGATGTTTTAGTTCTTACTTCCTCATGCAAACTAGTCATTGTTTTGTAAACTTGTGTAAGCATTATTTATTCAGTTTAAGTACCGGTAAATGAGAACAATGTTGATCAATGCAAATTTGCAACTGCCTTCGAATTTGGTTTTGTCAAAATATGCATTGTAGGTAAAACTGAAACTGCTGCAAAATTGGAATTGTTTAAATTTATGCTATGTTGACTGTGCCACATTTTGAGCTATGATTCAGGATACTCTGTACAAATAGTTGTGCACAGATTTTATTTACCTTGTAGGTTTTGATTGATTTAACTATACATAAAAACGCTCTGATTTAAACATAATTTGGTACAAAAATAACAGAACAGTCTTATACATCATTCTTAGTGCATTTATTGTTAGTGCAAAGATAATATATAATTATATATAGCAAGACAGTATAAGCTCTAATAGCGCTAAAAAAATTCTAAAAATGGAAGATCAGCCCTAGAGGCATGGATATTAAATGTTGATGACTCCATTTTCTTAGCCTCAGCATACAAGGACAGGTGAGAGTCATCTCCTTCACTGTCTGATCTTCCCACTGACATATTGTACGGTCAGTATACTCGATCATTCCAGCTAAATTGGCTAGTGGACGCAGGTGGAACCTTAATCTTGAAGCAAATTTCTGTCGTGGGGATTTGACCAAGTTGTCCGTCCAGTGCATTAACCGCTAGGCTATCATTTCATGGTACGAGACTAGCCGTTGCGGTCCTACATCAGGGACATCGATCTCTGGTCCTGTACTTTGCACAGACAGACAATACAATACAATGCATTTGATATCAATTGCTCTTCTTGCAATGTTTAGAAGTGCACACGACCTTTGCGACAGAACATCGATGGGGCAGAGCACTTGTAAGTGGAGGACTTGCTCAAGGTCCCTACACAGTGACTGCCAGGCAGACAGACAGACAGCCAGTCCAGTTGCAAATTGTGCATGATGGAAACGACCTTCTGACTGTTCAAGTTTTTCTGCCTAAGCAACGATTTGTATTGGGCCAACAGTGGGCCATATGTCATTGGTGGCAATGATTAAAGGTCCATTTGTGGGCTGACAGGGAGGTCTTCGTGGATGCTGCATATACGCCTTTCACCAGCAGTCAAATATTGTTCAGTTCCACCGTATCTGCTCTAACCAAATTCAGTCCATCCTGTAATAATAAAATATGGGGCCTATTAATACTCTTCGTTTAATATTTTTAAACTGACAATTACGCAGGATGATTACAATTCAGTTGAATGGATGATCACAAGTTATTACAGGAGTCGAATTTAACTGTATATAACAGCCATGCAAGGCGCCCATAACGTACGTCCTACATCTCATTTTACCAACGCGCCATCTTGCGAATGATACGCTGTGTTTTCTATAACAACCATAATGAATATAATCAACTTCATGATTATTTTGTAATTACTATAAATCTATTTGTTAAAAAAACTCAAATATAACAAATAATGGTTCTAAGCCCAGAGCTAGAAGACTTCATAGTCAATGTTATTATTTTGGTTCAGCGATGCGCGTTACATCCATCACTTGAAGTGAACAGCTTCATGTAAAATCTGCATCTTGTGAAATAAATGTCATGGATTATTTTCTTAATTAAATTTGCCAGTAGGTCTTCTTAGAGAATTAAAGCTTCACAATATTAGACGAACTCATGGATTCCGTTTTTCAACCTTAGTGAAGGGTAAACCGGGCGAACCTCGTGTTCTTCACGTCGTGCTGAAGGGTGTATTATCGCTCACTGGGTATCGTAATCGTAATCTCCAAACTTCTAAAGCGCCACTCGAAAGCCAAGCGCAGGGCACAAGCATATTCACGAGCGCTGCGTCTAGTCACCTCTCCTCCGCTTCAACCGCTTGCATCCACATCATCTCGGGTTGTCCTAGAGAGTAGTCCGAAGGAGGTCCGAGTCCGGTTTCCGACGTTATTGAAATGTAAATCGCTCAGTTTTTGTAGTGCCACACCAAAACTATGAAATTTTATGAATTGGTGTTGCGCTTTGACTTATAAAAATGCCACATCCAGATAGCCAAAACTGACAAACGTTCTTGCCTCACTGCAGAAATTGGCGATTGTTGACTGGTCGGAGTGTCGGAAGAAATAGGCAAATTTTATGTTTTATGTCTTATAGGACTTCCTTGAACCACTGTATTTGCACAAACAAAAACTAGAGGTCTTGTGCAGCTTGTTAAAGTGCTTGCCGAGAAGCACAATGCAGTTGGTATGAAATTGTATTTTTTAATTAAGACTTGCTGTTAGTAAGTTTATTTGGTCAAGGTCCCTAGACAGAGGAGGCTCAAACCCACACACGTAGTGCTACACGGGCAGCTGATTATCCATGTGTTGCATGGCAGAAGCCATCAGCTTCTATATTACACTTAAAACAATAAGTGTAAAATATTGATAAGCTTTTGAGTTGATTGTTTTCATGCATTTTCAGTACTTTGGAAGAAGCGTTGCAGATTCTTACAATTCTCTGATGATGTTATCGCACAAGATATTGAGAGTTGCGGTGTTGCCGGTGTTTATTCATAAAGCCCATCCAATTGCTGTAACTTCTTACTTGAAGTCTTACTGCAAATTATGTTCATCTGTTCCAGTCTGGAACTTGAAGAGGTTGCATTCAGAAGTCCTTCAGTTCTGGAAAATTTCCAGATCATTTTGCAGCCAGACTTCTGATCCTGGAAATTTGTCACTTTGTCAAAGTGATGTATCCCACGATGATTCATTGCCAGCTGACACTCCAGCACGACCTTTCCTTGACCTCAGCAAGACCTCATCTGCTGGAGTCAACCAGAACATGGAAGATGTCAAACGCAAATTGTCTGTTGTTGTTAATGGAACAGAAATTGAGATGAAAGCAGTTGACTTGTATCAAGCCATCCGAGATATGGATGCACGTGAGGTGAGTAGTGACCAAAAGTTATTTATTTTTGTATCTAAAGTGGAAATCATTTATAGGTGTTTGTAAGCTGTTTTGCGTTAAAGACTTGCTCAAGGGCCCTACACAGAAGGGTTCAAACCCACACTCATAGTGCTACAAGGGCAGATGATTATCCATTCAGCTACCATGTCAGTAAAATAATTATATACGTGTGTGTAATATGTAGTTACATACTTGCCTTGTGTATTTTTAATCTTTAGAATAAGTGTTTTTTAGCAGCGTTTATCACTTTAATGATGAGCTGCATTGGTCCCCAGTCACTTTTAGTACATGCCCATTGGTAAAGTGATAAACAATCCAGATTGGTACTGGACAGTGGAATGGTTTCTGTTCTGATGTTATATTGGAACATCTTCCACACTGGAAACTGAAGCCTCTGGTGAAAAGCTTTGGTACGCTATTACACAGTTGCACCTCTGAGTAGGTCTCTTGAAGGGTGCTATATAAATTTTCTCAGAATGAAAGAATGAATGACTGACTGGCTCTCTGTGGGCTTAAGTGTTTGCAGATCTTCTTGGACCTACCTACTACTTCCGCCTACCATCCTCTCTGGTGGCATCTCTAGCTCTAAAACCTTCCTTTTCTCTCAGAATACCTTGCACTGGGACCACTTCTGAAAGGCCTATGCTGTAAGACAGGGATGGCCAACCCGCAGCCCGCGGGTCAGATGTGGCCCGGGCTGTTGATTGGCGGCCCGCACACCCCTTTGTAAATAAATAAATATTTTGGTCGTATTTTATGCCTACTTAGCCCTACACTGGGCCTACTACTTGCATAATAATGATGTCTAAAACACCAAAAATTTAGTGTTGTAGTTCTAATGATATAGTGTAGTTGTAGGCTACCTGTTTTTGAACATTTTTTAATATGAAATAAACATTTGTATTTCTTTCGAGCCTGTGAGGACAAACACTTGCGGCCTGCCGCATGCTTACCAACAACTATAGTGGCCCGTTGGCCAAAAAGGTTGGCCACCCCTGCTGTAAGAAGACCTTTATAAAATATAAATGATCAAATACAATACAATACAATACAATACTGTCTTTGTTGTGCTGTTGTCAGGTGTTGTCATTAATGGACAATTCCTTTGAGCAGCTAGACAAGACCCACCTTTGTCTCTGCCTCAAGACGCTGCATCGTTGGTCCAGACGAACGAGAAATGATGTTGACCATCTGGAGTCTATGGAGAGTATTCGTGCTGATAAACGATTTCAGGTAAACATTTCCAGATAGTCGCATAGTTGATAGTGTAGTGGTTAGCATGTCAATCAAGAGGTCGGGGGTTAAAATCTTTGCCAGGGTAGAAATTTGGTTCGAGTTCGAGATTTCTGCTCCATCTGCATTCCCTAGCCAACTCAGCAATACACTGACCGTACGCTGTCAGTGGGAAGATTAGGTGGCGAGGGAGAGGACTGGCCATCCAGCCTCATATGTCGAGGCTAAGAATATAAAGTCACTAGTACTTCATACCCATGGCTGCCTCAGGGCTAGCTAAACGGACTGATCGTCTTGTTTTTCTCGCATTGTTGAATAATTCTTCGAGAGAGAAATTTCAGGTTTGGAATTGTTTTAAGGTAAGTGAATACATTTGAGCTATTTCTTTTCAATCATCCATAATTGAATATGTTCGCCAATTATTGAGATCAAGAATATTTTCTGCATTTTTATTATTTGTCCTTTTTATTATGTACAATAATCAAAAAGTTCTGCTTTCAATTGTAATGAATTCCAATTGATGAATAAATAAAGTGACAAAGTTTTTGTTCTTTTTTAAAGGCACTGTGCATTCTCGTGGCTCAGAAGGCGCGATTTCTGGAACCGTCCATTGCGAATGACATGATAATATTCATGTCACACTTTGGATATGACAGTTCTCACCCCGTTATGAAGCACATGCTGCAACTCTCACTGCACTTCGTCACTGACCTAGCGCTAGACCAACTGGTCGTTCTGGCACACTGCCTGTCCACAATGGCGGTCACCAAGCAGACGCAAGTTCTTCTCGAAGCGATCAAACTCTTGTGCCAAAGTCGATCACAGCACATCGACATGCTGACCACATGGCACAAGATTACGCTAGTCACACTTTTTGGTAATGATCTGCCGTATGTGGGTAAACTTCTGAAAGGTCTATGGGAGGATCGTGACGCATTAATCACAAATTACAGTGTAAAATTACTCAAGGCTCTGAGTGGCATTACATTACAATATAAACAGCTAGAGCATTGGTGTTTAGAAGCTGTGTGTTCAGGTGTTGACTTGTTGAGTGGTGCTGACGCGGTTACAGTTGTTGAATCTTGCCGACGCCTTGGACTATATTCAGCGCCTTTGTTTAACAAACTTGGTCATATGACGATGTCATTAAAGGAACAGATTAGGATGTGGTCAAACCTTGCTGACCACAGATGGTTCCACGGTCAGTTGATGGAGAAAATTGTGCCTGGTTTGGGCAGTCACAAACTGGAGGAACTTGATCTTCCTCCTGCATTTGTTTGGAAGGTGCTCTGTCTTCTGGCAGATGCTGGTGCAAAGTCGGATGCACTTGCAGAGAATCTGGAATCCTGGGTTACAGGAAATGCAGATATTCTGAAAGAGCTTCTGTCACCTGGTAAGTTGCTTTATTTATATGTTAAACAAGTTACTCTTTGATATTGCTCAGAATCGTTAGTCAAATTCATCTTCTATTTAAGGGTCAAATCAAAGTCAAGCTGCATTACAACTCCGCCACTGCACGTACGTGGCTTAGTGCCAGTCACAAGCCGGGACGAAGGAGGAGGGCGACACTAATGATCTTTGTTATCACACAGTGTCGTTAAGCTGAAAAGTACTAGGTACTATTACAAGTTGCATTACATTTATGGAAGGAGCAGCATGTTTTGAGTTCTTATAAAGTTTTACTGAGCTACCTTTTTGGGCTTTTACTCTACTTCTTTCAGTTTTGCGTTTCTGGATGTCATCATCGTCATGATCATGATCATTGCCGTCCGTAATCGCCATCCATGGGCTGAATGCCTGGATTCATGGGCTGCATGCCTGGATTCATGGGCTGAATGCCTGGATCCATGGGCTAAATGCCTGGGTCCATGGGCTGAATGCCTGGATTCATGGGCTGAATGCCTGGATCCATGGGCTGAATGCCTGGATTCATGGGCTGCATGCCTGGATTCATGGACTGAATTCCTGGATCCATGGCTGAATTCCTGGATCCATGGGCTGAATTCCTGGATCCATGGACTGAATTCCTGGATCCATGGGCTGAATTCCTGATCCATGGGCTGATTGCCTGGATCCATGGCTGAATGCCTGGATCCATGGCTGAATGCCTGGATCCAATGGCGGAATGCCTGGATGTGTCAACTGCACATTTAAAGGTTTCATTCCACACTTCTCTGCCTTATGATGTCAGATCCCACTGGGGCATTTGCTTTATAGCAACAATCTTGTGTGTTGTTGAGCCATTCTCCTTGATGTGCTCTCCATATTTCCCAACATCACACTTTAACCTTTAATGACGAGCTGCATTGGTTTCCTATACATTTTAGTTCACACTCATCACTAAAGGGTTAAAACTTTCTCTCATTTTCCATTCTGCATTTATATTTACTTACTTTCAGTCTGATGATCACTTGCTTTGGGTATGGTTACATTCCACCTTGAAAGTTGGAGATTTACATCCACTTCAGATGTGTTATCCTTCTGAATTTGATGTAGACATAGTTTTGGCTTGCTTCTTCTGCTCTTCAGTCGTAGGACTTTGATGTTGCATAATAATTTACTTATGGTCATGTATGTAGAAAATGAGAAATGATGAGATAGGAAAATTATTAGGTATCCACAGCCAACTGAGCTAATAGTAGAACCCCACAGCGACGTATTATTGCCTCTTATAATATATAAAGCGGAGTCTTCTACAGTCAACGAGGTAATAGTAGAACCTCCACAGCGACGTATTATTGCCTCTTTTATGCATAAATCCGAGACTTCCACAGCCAACGAGGTAATAGTAGAACCCCACAGCCAACAGGGTAATATTAGAACCCCGTACGTACACATTGATTTCAGTAACTTGCATTATATGATAATATATTAAATTTTCTATGAAGGCCAATAAAAAACGATATTCGGTTTAAAATCGGATTTCTAAAACCGATAATCGGTTTGCCAAAAAAACCGATATTAACAACCCTAGACAAATTATTGAGGACAATGGAGATAATTTATTAATACCTATTGACACACACAGTGGCTGGTGTCAGGAACTGATGATGATGATGATGATGATGATGATGATGATGATGATGATGATGATGATGACGACGACGACGACGACGACGACGACGACGACGACGACGACGATGATAGAGTTTCAGTCTGGATAGATTGGATTTTTTAATTAAATGTACAAGATTTGATACCTGGGACATCACATGAAATTTACTTTTAGGTTTTGCTGAGTGTACCTCCTGGTATATTTTATATTTTTTAACCTTCCTTGTGTTTTATTTTTCAGCTGAGCTGCTGAACTTCTGCTTGAGTGTTTCACTGCTGGGCATGAAACCGGATCGCTCTTTCTTAGAGCTGATCTTCTCCATGGATTTTCTTCAACATTGTCCCACTGGTTAGTAGACAGTTGTTCTGTCACCTTTACTTAACAGGTTGTCTTGCTTGGCTGTTTTTTGCTGTTCGACTGTAATGTACCTGATCTGATTTGCTAAATAGTCATTGCAATTTTCAGTTTCACTTTAAAAATAAACTAAAATCATACCTACTGAACTCTCAGTGTCGTTAGAGCACCATGCCCTGTGTTGCCGTTAGGCGTTATTTTGTGATTAGCCATTGTTTATTTAGCTATAATATATTTGCTTTGTTCACTGAATACCTGATGTTTTGGTATACCAAGTTAGGATATTGCTATTGATGTTTACTCACATAATTGTTATTTTATGATTTACTCCATTGGTTGCATTACGATTGAAATTGGGCGACCTCTGTTAGCGGAACGGTTCGTTCTTTCGGGGTTTCCCATTGTTCACTGCATGTTTATTTCTGTTTATGTTGTCTGTGATTACGTGATTATGTTTTCTTCAGTGAGCAATAAAGCATTTATTGATATTGATTTGATTTAAGAAAAATTATGAGACACCCTTGAAAGCACATTTTCTTCTTCAGACTGTTTAGCTGCCTCTGTGGACTGTGCCATTTGTATATGGATGTATACATACATATTAAATACAATACATATATACATAGATGCCCACATATATACATGTGCACAGGCACACACTTACATGCATATATGCAGCTGAGGCTGTGTTCTTAACGAGTGCTCTTCAGAGGCCTTGTGTAAATAGCCATATACATTCGTACGTACACAAACAGAGACATGCGTGCATATGTAGATGCATACATACATGCTGTTTGTACTTGAGCTACAAGATCCTTTAGCCATGGGACCAGACTACTGGGAAGCTTTATCAAGATGTGTAAACAAGCATGCTGCTGTTACCTTTTCAGCGTCTGTCTCCAAATTCAGTCAATTCGAGGGTTTCAGTGTAACGCCAGAGTGGGCATTTGGTGACAATGCTAAAATAGGTGAAAGTTGAGTTAAGAAATAGATTAAAGGCTATTGTCATGTTTTATGACATTCAGACCATAGGCGTAGCTACATGGAGGCACGAGGAGGCAGTTGCCTCCTCTTGCTTTTTCATATCCTGGAACTTCTATTGACTAATGACCCCAATGACCAGGATTTTGCCAATGGTCTGTGAAGTTGCCTCCTCTTGAATTTAAGTCTCGCTAGGTGCCTGATTCAGACAAAGCATCCTTCAGTGCCTGGACTAAGTCTCTGGGGGCTGTCATTGAAAGAGGCCTGTGTAGTGAATGAGCCATACTTTACCAATATTATGATACACTAAATTGTGTTGCATATGGTGGTTTGGGTATACTTGGAGGAGTGGTGGTTTGAGTGTCTACGTTCAACGGAGTGTTTGGGTTTTCGTAGAGGAGTGGTGGTTTGGGTATACTGGGAGGAGTGTTTAAGTTTACTCAGAGGAGTGGTAGTGTCCGGCATACTCAAAGGGTTGGTGGTTTCAAATGTCCTCCAGGGAGTGGTGATTTGGGGTGTACTCAGGGGGTTGTGTACTGGTGGTGTAGTGAACTCCGAGGAGTGGTGATTTTGAGTGTATATATCTTTTATTAGGCAGCCAAAGCCATTCTGCCTTTGCTGCCTTTTATAAGCATTTTATTCACCATCACCAATAAATCTCATATGTTCCATTACAATAGGGGATGGTACATAATTTATACTGCCTTGGTTGGCTATCTCAGGGAAAGTAGGAGAGAGATGCTGTATTTGATGGCGTTAGGTCATTTTGTCCTGATATATTGGAGGGAGGAGTGGCTATGCCTTTGAATCAGTTCTAAAATGCATGAAAATGTTGGAAGAGAGGACCGCTGAAAATGGCAGAAGAGAATAAATCAGTGGTGGATATACAAGTAAGACCTTCAAATGGCGCATTGAGCCAGTATAGGATTTTGTCTTCTGACTTGGAATTCCGCTGCTCCATAATAGAGCCTCCATTGTTTGGCTGTGAAGTATTAATGACCAGAGAGAGGGATAGGATGAATGTCCAGGGGAACGGAAAAGGTTACTGCATTGGCTTTTATCGTCTTTTCGGGAGGCCGAGCAATGGACTTCGCCTCGAATTAATAGGAAACGGCCATGGTAGATTGGTCGGCAGGAGTGTTTATGAGTGGATTGTGCATTATATAGAAAAGCTTATAATATGGAAAAGGGATGATATAGACCAAGATTGTCTGTGGAATACAGTTATAGGGATGGATAGCAAGGTTATGGCTATTTTTTAAAAACCTCAGTGATTTAAGTATTATGTCTGTCGAACTCTGCGTTCTTCAGCAAGGGGGAGCTTTTGGTCCCACGGGCTCACACTTCTATTAAACTGCGTCGAGCCTTTTCGATTGTGGGTCCCTCCATCTGGAATGGCCTCCCACTAGACTTGCGATTGATGCCTCGGTTAAACTCGCCTGCATTTTATAAGTCTGATTTGTTCCATTATGATACATAATTAGTACATAGAGCTATATAATTATGGAAAACTAAATAATGAATATGGCGTTAAAATCTTATGTTCAGGCGTAAGGTGATTGCATGATGCATTTGTGCATCTTAAATTGTCTGGTACCATAATTATGGTACCAGATCTAACAAAAGCATCTGCTATTTCCAGACATTACTTTTGAGAGGGCACAACTTTATTACCTTCATACATCGTGAGCAAAATATTTAATACAGATAGACCTACAGATTTTCTGTGCTATAAGACCATGCATACATGTAACTACCCTATATGCTTCAGCACATGTATAATAAAGTACATGCACAGTCACATGTATGCCAGACATTACTGTGACCTTTCAGAACTAATTGCACAAAACTGTCTGGTGCCTGGCAAAGTTAATGTACATTGACACTAGACAGTTTACCTGTGTCTCTGAGCATTGTTGTGAAACTCAGCAGACAGTGGACAGGGCAATGCTTTTAAAGAATTTTCCATGAATGAATTTATTTGATTTGCTATAGTTGAATGAGTAATGGAGCCGTCACTGGCTTGTACTGTGTCTGTGTCCTTTTAAAAGGATATCAGACAAATGCAGGCAATTATCAAAGAGTTTTTAAGGAAATTTATGTGCTATCACGGACAGAGTCATTGCCAGGAATGTTAAATGTTAAAACATTTTGGGTAATGGAAATAGTACATGGCAATAATAAGTTCAGAGCATCTGAACAACACACATGTGCACGCACTCAGACATGCACATTGCGTTTGTGTGTAGAATGATAATGTGATCTGACCGAATTCTGAACAATGCAATGCGTGCAAGATTCAAACGAAAGAGAAAGAAAGGCAGACGAGGAATGCGCTGGACAGACAATATTAATGAGGACATATCAAGACTTGCGCTAACAGTGAGCGGAGCATTGGACTTGACAAATGACCGAGGACAATTGAGATCATTTGTTCGTATGCACTATGCAAAGTCGCCAAATGGCGGCATCAGGAACTCATAATGATGATAGATATGTATGTATATATAATATTAGGGTGGAGCTTATTTTGAAGTTGAGAAATATGATGTATACCCTCACATTGTTCCTATTTCTGTAAAATTCTGGCAAAATATGACTGCTATTGATTAGGGCTGTCAACGGGCCCCCGGGTCCCCGTTCGAAGGGCCCGGCCCGGGCCCTTAAATGAAGGCCCGAAAACCCGTCCGAATCAGCATATTATTTTAAGTAAATTTTAAAAGCTTAAATACGGACTTTCAGTTGCGTAAAACGCTGTGGATTTGAAGATGTGTTGGCCAGCTACAGTGGTGTATTCGTAGGGTCAAGCCCGGGCCGTCAAGCCAATACCCGAAAACCCGACCAAAGAAGCATAATAACGGTATGCAGGTGTAAGTTTTAAAAGCTGCGTCGTTCCGCGGTTGAATAACAGGCTGTCTATCGCGTGGGAAGCAGTGGAGTTCAGCATGAATGAGCCAGCTACAGTGGCCGATTAGTCATCGGCGGAGGGCGGTTGGCACCTGCTTGATTGCCGGCTATCATAAGACTAGCCATGGGCTCCTATTTAATAAGGGTTATTATTCAAGGACAACCTACCGGGACGCGCAAGTCAATGATGACAAACTTTGAATTAGGTCTTAGTGCAACGACCGCACTTATATATATATATACACCGCCTATATATATATATATATAAACATATATATATAACTAGACAGAGCTTCCTACGTTATGAAGCATCGTTAAATAAACATTACAACTGGTCCTAGGTTGAGATAAACGACCTCTTATGTAGGCCTATAAAGTGATGCAGTCGGTTTTCGTGGGAAGACCACCAAGAGAGACCAATTTCTAAAGCCGTGTCGGGTACACATTCCACGGCGGCGTCCTTTGAACAAAGGCGACGACCAACGACTCTACGGTCAGTGTATCTGTCTGTGTGTCTCGGTGTCTAAATCCTATTAGGTATCGCTCGCCTTCCCAATTTAGCGACTCTTGGTGACTCGGTCGTAGAAGCGTGAGAAAAAGACGGCAACCGTGCTATTTGTAGCTTTTGGACGACGGATGTAATCGAAGCGACAATTTCTATCCCACGCTTTCCCGTCGATACGGGACGACGAACTAAGTGGACCGTGATCGAGGTATTAGTACCGAAAATCGCCGTTAAACACACGCCACATGTCTTTCAATCTAATTATTTTAATCAAATTTTATAACTTCGTTACACTGTGACTCAACTATTTTTGGCTTTCCTCAAGTGTTTTACCACTGACGGGCCTTCGGGCCCCCGTTGAAAATGAGCTCGGGTACCCGGGCCACGTTTTTCTAACATTTTGACAGCCCTACTATTGATAACTATTTAGAAGTAGCTCAACAATGTTAACATTTCTCGCTGAGGCCACTGCCTGGCATTTTGAAAACCTAATTACCAGTAGGCATTTTCTTGAGTCATCTGCACATTCAAGTAATCCTTCACTAATCAGTCATTGCTTTACACATTTTGCCCATTTTATTTACTTATTGAATCTTATACACATTCATACATGTTTTGTGTACTGTAAAAGAGATATTAGTTCTGTAATGTATACTGAATTTCGGATTGCTGAATGATTCTTGCTTTTTAACTTACCAAGCTCAGAAATCAGCCAGTTTGCTTGGTCAGAGTCAGAATTTCAAAGATTCTTTACCCTGGTTGTACATTGGGATGACAAACTCATTTGACTGGAAAAGAGAAGGTTCGCCATCTTCTGGTGCTTGTTTCTGGTAAAGGTGTTTCTCAACTGCTAACTGTTGCCAAACTTCCATCTGGAACAGGAGAAGCTCAACCTTCTGCTGTCTTTGAGGCAGTTGACGACTGGGACTTAGCCAATAGCCACTCTAGCTATGTGTTTAGACACCACTAGTGCAAACTCTTGTCAAATTGACTGATACTTGTGTCATTTTGGAGTAAAGGTTCAATGGTAAGGAGCGTCTATCACTGGCACACAGACATCATATTATGGAACTAATCATTGGCAGAGTCATCTAAGTATCCATGGGATCAACATTTTAACCAGAGAAGTCACTCTTTTTAAGCGCTTTCAAGAATCATAGGTCACACACTGAGAAATATGAAACAGGAATTGCAACAGATGATGTGGCAAGTTTTGTGATGGATGTTAAGCAGAGTACGGTCAAGTTCACAAACAAGCATCTTGAGCAAAGTCAGCCGAGAGATGGTTACAGAGAATTCCTGGAAATGGTACTTATCTTCCTCAGTGCAGTTCCTGCCAGTGGAGTACAATTCATGTCACCTGGAGTCATTTACCATTCATTTCATTCATTCATTTAAGAGATTTATATAGCGCCCCTTCAAGATTATCTACTCAGGAGCGCTCCCGACCCAACCCCTGCTAAAGAGAAGAGTCTTGAGGTTAGAGAAGAACGTGGCCGCAAGGGCTCTCAGGCATTAGGCGTAGATCCACATGGAGTCCATTCCATATTGCAGGGCCAGCAACAGAAAAGGCATGGCGCTGCATAATAGATGTCCGCGATGCTAGTGGGATGTCCAAAATATTTACAGTCTGAATATATGAATGTTTTAGGCCCAGTTTACACAGACTCATAGAAGAAATGATGTATGTGTGTTTGTGTTTGGTGCACGCGTGTGTACCTGAAAGCTTAGTTTACTGTCCTGTAGCATCAAGTGCTCCATACAATAATAATAATAACAATAATCTTCATTTATTACAATTCAAACTGACACACTGCAGTATGATTACAATTCATAATATGAGCAGATGATCACAAGTTATTACAGGAGTCGAATTTAACTGTTTGGCAGCCGTGCAAGGCGCCCATCACATCCTACTACTCATATTACCAACGCCATATGGCAAGAAAAGGCTGAATGGACCTTTGGAAGGGTAGCGGGAATCGATCCCACTTCCTACTGCTCTTCACGCCTGTGATGTTACCATTACTCTATGGAAACCCTGGCTTTTACTGAAATCTCAGTAATCCATCCAGCTGTGCCAAATGCAGCATCAACCAAGGTTTCTAGGCACTTGTGCTATTTGTCCCAAGAACTGGTTGGCTTGGCTTTCTTTGACAGCCAGGTCAGTCTGTCATGAAGGAGGCTGATGGTGGGTGTCATGGATAATGGAGATCCAAATGAAGAGCGATATCATAACAAGCAGCTAAGCGTAGACCTTCAATCATTCCAGGACAAGAAAAATCTAGAAGATTTTGTCACAACAGAGTGTCACTGTTCAAAATGGTGCAATTTCCAGTAGGATTCCTTGCAGTTAATCCTGTCACATGGCAGGAAGATGATACACTTCAAGCAGACTCCAGCACTGAAAGTGGTCAACAATTATGCCAAATGTGCAATTGTACTGATCTAAGAGTTAAGCATACTGATTACATGCACTGAATCTCAGATCCAGTTCCTGCTAAAGGTTGTTGAAGACCATTGCAAAGCCAACCCAGAGAGCAGGAAACAGACCCATGGCAGGGCTATCAGCAAAAGACTAATGCCCTAACCCTCCGTTGAGATCACAAAACACTCAATTTATTACTAGTGAAGTGTGCTTCTGCAAATCACTCGTAATTCGGTCAATTTCATGAACTTGAGCTACCTTTAAATATAAATATTTTCTATCCGGATTTTCTCTAATGTTTCGGCTTGAATGGAACACCTTTGGGGTGTAAGACTTTCAAAAATCAATTTTTTTCTTATATCTTAACCTCTACCCTAATATATATATATATATATATATATTAATATATATAATATGCTGGTATAATATATATATATAATATGCTGGTGTATATCTATTTTATGTATATGCTGAACATTTGAACAACTGTCAATGTGTTCAGTTAAAGTGCCAAATCAATGCAGTTCTGTGTGCTGATGCAATGCAGATGCAGTGGTCATTATTATAGCAATAGCTGTGCTCTGATGAGGATTTGTTCCAACTGTTCGATGTTGGACAGGGTGGGTGGCCAATTGGTTATAGTGCTCGCATTGTGACATGGAGAGTATGGGTTTGACTTACCCTGATACTGTTACTGTGTAGGAACCTTGATCAAGTCCTTCAACCACAGTTGGTTAGCACCATCGATTGATGCTTGGTCATTAGATAACGGTCAGCAGTACTTAAGAAACGCATAATAATAATTGGTCAAACTCCCTCTAGCTACAGACAAGTGAAAATGTGTCAATGTGTTCAGTTAAAGTACCAAATCAATACATTAGTCATGCTTTTAAGTTGGATTCATATGAAAGTAAAAGTAGTAGATCTACAGATCAAAAGATTAAAATTGTCAACGTACTTATGAATTTGAAAAAGATCAGATGTTCTAAAAAAGCTAGGTATAATGAAAAAAGCTAGTTATCTGTTCTGAATTATTAAAAATATGGTGTTCAGTATAAAATAGAATATATTCTTCATCTCGTCATTTCTCTGCAAAATACATATGTATTTGCATTTTGAATTGATCAATTCAAAATTAAATTGCTGTAGTGCAAAATTTACTAAACGTTTGTAAATAAAGTTTCTGGATAAAGTTAAAAGTTAAAGTTAATCTAAGTGCTAAACCTGAATTTGATTAAAAATTAGACTAATCAAATAGTTGTAAGGTAACATAAAAAAAATTCAAGTGACTGAGATGAGGTATTTTATAGATCAGCAACAACTTATCGTCCGCTTTTGCTGGCGATCTTTAACTCCCTGTAGAGGTGCATCTCTTTGTCGGATGGGACGCGCGATAGAAAATCCAAGATCTCATTGTTCGTTTTGATGTTTGGATTTCTCAGCTTCTTCGTGAACTTATTGATACCCCAAAGCACGAGGACGTACTTTAGGGGAATGTAGTACAGAAGGACGACGGCGGTCATAAGAATGGTAATCGCTAGTATGGACAGCCACGGTACTGTCCACGTGAACACGTTCTTTATACGTTCGTTAAAGGATGCGACGGTGTCCATTGCCTCTTGCAATTGAAGGCAGACATCTTGAATCGATTGGAGCTTTTCTCGGAAACTCCGACCTTTCGTTTCTCCTTTCCCTTCCTTTTCGTCGTCCTCTTCGTCATCATCTTCGTCCGTGACTTCTTCGTCTTCCTTGTTCTTAGTTAGTTTCTTGGCGAGTTGCAGCAGAAAGACGTTTTTGAGCAGAATAATGAGCAGGGTAAGTGGTAGCATGTACATTTCGAAATTGAGCACTGCTATCACAAATACGACGAATGCCAGACAACTCCGGACTTTCGAGTCCCAGTCGAAGCAACTCTGAATGAACCGACTCAGTTCAACAATAGCACCAATGACTTTAGCCATGCGGTTGATGTTGTGTTTCATTGTTGTGACTTTGAATCTTGGCTCTGGCTGCATGATCTTTCTTTCCCGAGGGCTAAGTGTTCTTGTTGCTGCTTTAAAATGATTGTACACAAAGTACATTTCGAGTTCGATTGCACCTTTTGCTGCCTGACCGAGTTTCTTGTCCTTCAGTGCGTACCATCGTCGCTCTCCGTTGACTATTCTTAGCAGTGGAATAACAACTCGCCCTAAAAAGTCAACTTTTTTGTCACGGTCCTCGTCATAGACAGAGACTTCGAGTAATGAATGAATATCCATTACGTTAAAGGTGAACTTTTTAACCCATTCTGGGGCCAGCGTGTTGTATTCTGTTTGCGTCTGAAGTCTGTCGTTTACCAATTCAAGAACACAGAATGGATCGCTCTTACCTCCAAAGTCGGCCGCTGCAAGTCCTTTAGCTCGCAGCACCTTTACCTGAAGCCAGCCGACGTCCACAAAGTTTTTGAAAGATTTCAAGAGTCCATATTTTCTCACAATGTCCATTCGGTCGAAAACGTGAATTCCTGATCCGAACTGTTTTGCTTGTGTCCCACTAATTGTAATCAGCATGACTATTTGCCCAGCTCCATCCTCAAGCTGTTGCTCAATTAGATGAGTTTTTTCAACCTCCAGTTGTGAGATATTGATGACAGCTCTGCCCATTATGTCATCACGTCCTCCAACATCATGGTCAAAGACAGAAATATCCAGTTTCGAGTCCTTGTTGTCATACAGGTACAAGTCAAATTGTTCGAGCCACTTTGGGTTCAGTGTCTTTGGTTTTGTCTTTGTTTTGTAACGTTCTTTGCCGAGCTGGAATCTGATATATGGATCCGACAGTCCATTATCATCCATTGCCACGAGACCTTTTCCTTCGATCAGTATTATTGTCACCACACTGCTCCTCAGTGGTGCCCTTCCCTTTTTTGGGCTGTCAGTGCTTACCTGTTTGCTAACAGATCTGAAGTATTTCCCAAGTTGGGAACCAGTGTCAGGAACTAAGGTACACTGAAGGATGATGTAACCCATGTATGTAGTATTGAGAGGTGTTTGCTTGGTCTTCTTGTCCACCAGATGAAGTTTCAGTTCGGTTGGAATGTTAGGTTCAAGCTGGTCTGGTTCGATGGCTGCTTCACCCATTGAGTCGTCTCGGACCAGACCTCGGTCATAGTCCATGACCTTCAACCGCACTGCCACGGATTTGTCCTGAATTGGAATGCTGAATTTCTCGTTCCATTTTGGGTTGAGGTTTCGAAATACTGTACGGCTTCTGTAGAACTGTTTATCACCGATCTTGAACTTGACGTACGGGTCACTAGTTCCACAGCTGTCGCGTACAACTAGGTCACGTCCTTCCTTTAAGATGACGTCCAGCATAAAGATTTCTTTCTCACCTACTTGCTTTGACGGTTTTGCTTCCCCTGTACTTTCCACCGGATCGGATTTCTTAGCAACTCCCGCATTTTTCTTCATCCACGAAGATTCAGAAATGCCAGGGCTTTCCAGAAGCTTTGATACACGACTTGGGATCCTCTGCAGCGAGGTTCTACGTATTGGCGACGACGTTTGGCTTCGTGCTGCATCGCTTTGGCTATCGTCGCTAGAACTGTGCTGCCGGTCGAGGCCCACGCCGAATGCAATTCTCCACGGGGAGAAGAGGGCATTATGAATCTCCGAATAGTTGCCATCGTGTGCATCCATCAACGTATTGTATGAAGCTCGCAGCAATGCCAGATGGGCAGAAACTACTACGGTCTCTCATAGGTCTGCACTGTCTCATTATCTGCCATTAACTAACTGGCCGCTCTGCTGCGGATTCGTCCACAGTATGCGGCCAATGGCGCCAGCTCACACACACACGCCATTTTCTCTGCGAGTCTCTTTGCTAGATCAATATTGGATTGAAAGACTGGCACACACGCGCTTAGCGTTGGATGGGTCGATATTCTATTGTGTGCCGTTCCTATGCTAAGAAATCGGATATGGCTGCTTACAATGATGTTTTGCGCTAGGAGTGGAAAGTGACAGTTGGTGTGTTTTGTTTGTGACATGAATCGATCACGTTATAATTGTTTTCTGTTGCGGTCAGTGATTCACTTGATATCACGGATGTGACTGCTGTTCCCTGCCTGTCTAAACAGCACGTCTCCACCTGCCGCCGTAGAAGTAGCGCAGAGATGGGCACGATTAGTTAAATTGCTAATCGATAAGAATTAGAATTAGCAAAATCATGTAGCTTATCAAGTAGAATTAGCTGTTTGTCTAAAATGTCTAGTTGATTAGCTGATCGATTAGTTAAATTGCTAATTGATTAGAATTAGAATTAGCAAAATCATGTAGCTTGTCGATTAGAATTAGCTGTTTGTCTAAAATGTCTAGTTGATTAGCTGATCGATTAGTTAAATTGCTAATTGATTAGAATTAGAATTAGCAAAATCATGTAGCTTGTCGATTAGAATTAGCTGTTTGTCTAAAATGTCTAGTTGATTAGCTGATCGATTAGTTAAATTGCTAATTGATTAGAATTAGAATTAGCAAAATCATGTAGCTTGTCGATTAGAATTAGCTGTTTGTCTAAAATGTCTAGTTGATTAGCTGATCGATTAGTTAAATTGCTAATCGATAAGAATTAGAATTAGCAAAATCATGTAGCTTATCAAGTAGAATTAGCTGTTTGTCTAAAATGTCTAGTTGATTAGCTGATCGATTAGTTAAATTGCTAATTGATTAGAATTAGAATTAGCAAAATCATGTAGCTTGTCGATTAGAATTAGCTGTTTGTCTAAAATGTCTAGTTGATTAGCTGATCGATTAGTTAAATTGCTAATTGATTAGAATTAGAATTAGCAAAATCATGTAGCTTGTCGATTAGAATTAGCTGTTTGTCTAAAATGTCTAGTTGATTAGCTGATCGATTAGTTAAATTGCTAATTGATTAGAATTAGAATTAGCAAAATCATGTAGCTTGTCGATTAGAATTAGCTGTTTGTCTAAAATGTCTAGTTGATTAGCTGATCGATTAGTTAAATTGCTAATCGATAAGAATTAGAATTAGCAAAATCATGTAGCTTATCAAGTAGAATTAGCTGTTTGTCTAAAATGTCTAGTTGATTAGCTGATCGATTAGTTAAATTGCTAATTGATTAGAATTAGAATTAGCAAAATCATGTAGCTTGTCGATTAGAATTAGCTGTTTGTCTAAAATGTCTAGTTGATTAGCTGATCGATTAGTTAAATTGCTAATTGATTAGAATTAGCAAAATCTGGTAGCTAATCGATTAGAATAAGCATTGGCTGTTTAGTTTATCTAATCGATTAGCTAATCAGTTAGAATCTAAGCGATTAGTTACCCATCTCTGCAGTAGTGTAAATAGCTAAAATTTGTAAAAAGTTTATGTATATAAATAATTTTGAAACAAACACCTTTTTATTTGTTTAGATTCATTTATAAAGCACTTCCAATATTAAAAGTATTATATAAATGTCATTAACAATATGCCAGAATGATGTAAATATACCAGGAGAACCAGGATAACAACAATGTAAAAACTACTTGTTTGCTTTTTAGTTGTTTGTTTTTGTTTTGTATGATAATTTGTAATCTGTTTCATCTATCATCTCTTTTTTTATTTCAACTTTTATTTTATTATCCCATTTGGTTCTGTGGTATGATATCCAACAGTTTATGCCTCTGGCTTGTATTGTCATTTTTCATGTGGCTGGGTTTGTACGAGCGTGCGTGTTTGTAATATTTGTGCCATAATGAGCCGTAAATCTGCATAACGACAGAACCTGGGATGGAAATTATGGCTGAATATTTGACAAGGTGGCGCACTGTGACTATTAAGCCAGGAAAATTGGTCCCATTGAGCCAGAGGAATTATGGCTGTTTTCAGTTCGGCAAATACGTGCTAGCTCAATCATTTGAGTTGATCATGCACCCATTTACACACTTGCCCCATGCACAGACATACACTCACACATACTTATGTACAGGTGTGTGCATGCAGACACTTTATTGCTCGTATGTTCACATGCATGTATGTGCATAACATTCACACCAAGATAAAAATAAACTTTTCTGATATCTGTGTTTATAGCATAGATGCGGGATCACTTCCCTCTACTCTCCCAAAGGTCGACTCAGCCTTTCATTCGCCAGATGGCATTGTTAAAATGAGCAGTAGGACATGATGGGCGCCTTGCATGACTGCCATACAGTTAAATACGACTTCTCTAATAACTTGTGATCATCCGTTCATACTATGAATTATGATCATACTGTGGTGTGTCAGTTTGAAATAATAAACGATGGTTACTATTATTATGTTGCCTTTTCCCTAGGAAAAGGCAACATCACTGAGTCTTATTATGGTACTCAAGCTTTGCTGTGTGCCTTCTGTAATACCAGTTTTTCTCTAGTTGCCAGTTATGATCGGAGACTTGCCTTCAAATTCTCTGCATCCCTCTGCTAATCTCAGTCATTGCCACAAATATGTCATTGCATCGAGACTCTAGTGACCACTTGCCATTATCCCATTGAGCGATCAATTTTTAATAGTGTGTGTGTTTGGAGAGGACCGTTGCCCAGTTATACTGCTGGATCCACAGGGGTCTGCTATTATTATATTATCATTGAGTTTTATAGCAGGCGTCTCTCCTATTACAAACAATCCATTAGTTGCTTGCGCTGAAAATTTTATGAAAAAATGACAAATATGTTTTCAGAAAATGCCGCTGCGGCCGTCTCGGATATCTCAATGGCTGAAAGGCTGATCCTGCTGAATGGTCTGACGAATTTCCTGGCACCGGATGATAGGTAATTCCTATTCAGCCGCTTTTCATTGCATATATGAATTTCCTCATATCAGATGCTTATTTCCTGCTGTCTATTGTGTCTCATTGTGTTTCTTTTCTTTTGTAAGTGCGTTGAACATTTGTCTCAGTCTGACGCATTCAGTGGACTGACTTTCTGGGTACTATGGCTTGGGTTCGGTACACCATAGGTTGGCACCTTGTGAATCAGACACTGGCCCTGTAGAAGTGGTATCACAATTATAATTACCTTCGAGACTTCGTTAGTGAGTGGCAACATGTTTGAAAGCAATACTGATGGGTTTCAGCAAATCTAAAAATCTGAGTAGATCATTCCCTAGGTGGTAGCGTATCCTCCTACATGCATCATGCTCTACACTGGCTTCAACTTTGTTGATTGTCCTATGTAATTTGTGTTCTTGCGAAATGCGTCTTGTTTAATCGTCATAACATGTACTCGGGAGCGCTCTCTGAGTAGAAATCTTGAAGAGGCGCTATAACAAGTGCTCATACATACATACATATATACATGTACAGCGCAGTGCGTTTGTCGGGCGCTTCATTAAAGAATAACTATTATTATTATTATTAAAATTATTATATTATTATTATCTAAATTATAATTGCCTTCGAGACTTGGTTAGTGAGTGGCAACATGTTTGAAAGAAATACTGATTTATTCAAAAAAATCTGAATAGATGAGTGATGCGTAACATAAATATAACCAGTTTAGCAGGGAATATGAAAGGGAGTTTCTTGGTCACTGGGTGATATATTCATGTTGACTATGTGACCCACTGAGGTGTTTTTTTAAAGGCTATTCAAAGGTTCTTTTAAATAGGTTTTTGGGGAGGGGTTTAGTCAAATGGTAATACTCTTGCTTGAAGAACAAATAGATCAGATTGAAAGACGCAGTTTGATACCCGTAGCCCCTCTAGGTTGAGCTGTAAAATGAGTGGGCACCTAACAGGCTGCTAAGACGTGTGTTCAATATCAAAGTGAAATTTGTACCATCATGTTTCAATGTTACTTACTGCGGTTTGCAAGTGAGCATGTCAATAAGCACAAATATTATAAATATTTTGCTTTATGTAAATTACCATTTGAATTTTTTTCTGCTTAGGTTTATGATCAAGGTCGATGAGGTGAACAAAAGCTCACTTAGGCCCAAGTCTCTCTTGTCTGGAGTTGTCAGTCGCCTGTGGCCATTTGCTAAGCATGGCTGTCACACAGAATCCGGGCTCTACATTGGTCAGTAGCAGTGGCGTAGCAATAGGTTGTGCAGGTTGTGCAAAGCACAAGGGCCCCCGGCGGCACAGGGGCCCCCGGCGGTCAGACCGTCAGAGCGGCTTTCCTTAAGAATTTAATTAAATCAACTTAACCAAGCCCAGTTAGCTACATCGGTAAGAAATTAAGCTGCGACTCATGCTCCTTTGTGCAAGAGAGCGTGAAGATCGCGGTTCGCCTCCCGAAGGTGGCTTATTTCAGAGCTCTAAAAATATCAGGCTAGAAGCCTAGAACGGTCAGTGCACGGGATCTTAAATGGCGTGGCGCCTATTCAAACGGGCTAGTGCTTCTGAATTGTTGCTTTGAGTCATCGACTGCCTACGAATTATGGCACTAAAATCTCTACTAGGCCCTATTTATTTATTTAAATCTACATGTAGGCTACATGCGTATGCACTCTAATAGTGGACAAATCAAACAGCGATTTCTCATCCTTATAGTTCGTTGGCTGCAACGTTCAGCGCTCTGTTGCCTTCAAGTTTCAACACTGTTGGATGCCTCTGACGACGAACTGTATGCAGCGTCCGAATTGTTAGCTAATCAGTATGATACCGACATTCGCTTGCTTTTCCAGCTCAGCTGTTGTAATTTTGCTCAAGCTTTCTTTCGAAGTTGTCAATGAGGTCAACCATCTTCGAAATTGCGCAACTGTTAGACCTACTCATAGACTACTTTGTTCTGTCGTCTACATTCAGTGATGTCTGTATTGCCTACAATGTCATGTTACTGCTGAATTTTCCTGTGACTGCTGCGACATGTGAACGATCATTTTCAAAACTGAAGCTCATCAAAAACTCTACGAAGTACCATGTCAGAAGAGCGGCTGAGCGACCTGGCAATGTTGTCAATAGAAAATGAACATGCAAAAAAACTTGACACTAAGTGGTGGATATTCTTGCCCAAGAGAAAGCGCGCAAACGTTTAACTTTTAGGGTTCTTCTTCTTCTTAGAATACCGTGGACTTGACACTTAAGTTGTAACCTGTCTAATTTGATTATCTGACCTTATTCATGTGGTATGCAATAGCGCTCTTTGCACAGCGTTTTGTTGTTTGAAATCGAAGGTGGGGTTTAAGGGGGAGGGGCCCACCACAGAATCTCTGCACAAGGGCCCTCAAACACCTTGCTACGCCACTGGTCAGTAGTGTTCTATTATTGCTGTTGCTGTTGTTTGTTGTTGTTGTCATTATTATTATTATTATTATTATTATTATTATTATTATTATTATTATTATTATTATTATTATTATTATTATTATTATTATTATTATTATTATTATTGCTATTATTATTATTAATATTATTATTATTATTGTTATTGTTATTATTATGGTTATTGTTATTATAATACCCATATAAATAGATTGACAGTGTTTCAGTTGCACCTTCAGACACACCCAGTGTCTTGAGATGCAGATGCAAAATTGTTCTCTTTCCAACTTCCTACTTTTCTTCTTCTCTGGCAAAATTTTTGTCTGAAACCTTGTTTAACAGAGATTTTTAACAGCGTGTAAAAGGGTCAGATTAGGTACTGTAATAGTGGCATTTATTTGTAATTGCTTATCAAAATATTAAAATTATTATCCACTGCCATCAGTTGACATCAATACTCATTGACAGAACATTCATCAGCTTCAGGATCTATTAATATCAATATTTTTGGTATGAGTATTCATTGACATCAATGGTCATTGATCCATATTCGAAATGTCGATGGTGCTGCAAACTGCCACAGTGATGATTATATTGGCTTTGCGGACGGCTCACTGTCCTGGTACAAGTGGTCTGGTTATCTGAGGCAAGAAATGACCTTTTGCTGCCATGAAATCCATTCTGTTTGATGGTTGATTGAGGTTTGTTTGGGTCAAGTCCTGGAGCTGCATTGTATTGCAGTTTTCTATTTGAGTGATTAAGCTTTCGTTTGAGTAGGAAATTCAAGTCATGCTGTTTCTGTTTTGTTGGTTTCAGATCACCTGCTGAATCCAGAAGGGCAGAAAAGGTAATCAAAGACTACTCACTGATTAATTATCAAAGGCCAGATGGTGACATATAGACAGACAGGCGGACAGACAGACAGACAGATGTTGCAGTCAGAGCTCGAGGGTACGCGTAAAAATAGAATAAAATACGTACGTACCTTTCAAAAAATAGAATACGCTGGTACGTATCATACACGAAAATTTTATTTATGGTTCACTCGGCGACCCATAGCCTACGTATAATCTGACATTAGTGCATTAAGTGTAATGTATGCTGGATAAACATGAACCTACAATATAGCATTGCAGCAATTTTACTACGCTGTATACTGGGTTGTGATTGTTTGCTTAAATTAAATTGAACAATCTTATAATGAGCAATGACGTGGTTAACGTATTTTTGTATTGTTTACGACCCTAAAATAGGGTACGTTAAAAAACGTACGTACCTTTAAAAAAATAGAATACGTATGGTACGTACCCTCGAGCTTTGGTTGCAGTGTATTTGATGGTTATCGTTTTAGTAGTAATTTGTAACAATGCCTTTGCATAACGTTCATTGTGTTATATAAACTACTGTAAAGCAACCAGTTGTTACAGCTCCATTCCATAGTAGAGCAATTTCAGCAGTGCATTTCCTCTATGCAATACGCACTCTTGTTGTTCATGGCAAGCCAGAAGGACAGATAAGTAGACCTGTGTTCCTTCTGTCTGGATGGAATCATTAATAAACAAGAGACTGTCAAAAGCAGACAGACAGACACACAAGCAGACAGACTGGAAGAGACAGGCAAACACACACACACACAGACAGACCGGACTGCAGACAGGTGGCAAGATTCATAGAGAGACAAAGACAGAGGAGGTAAACATGGTCCTCACTTAAGCAATGTGGTGAAGGCCAAAACACTAGCAAGGATGCTATATCCCCCCAGCTTGGTGGGGCTCTATTCGCCAGCATGACCGGGACTGGCTCCAGTCCATCATGCACTACCTAATCCGATTCCATTACCTCTCCGAGGACACTCCATCCTTTGAAAAGCTATGTGCTGAAGGCAGCTTCCAGACGCTTTACTGCTGTCCTGGTTAATGGGGGTCATGTACTGCATGATATGTTACCTCCAGTCAAAGCCACCTTCCAGCACCTGCGCCCACGCGCCCATAACCGCACAATCCCTCCGGCAGATGCTAGGATGAGAAAAAATGTCATCATTAGGATGATATATGGGGTCTCGGATTTAGGATAATACATGTGTAATTTTAGAATGTTTGACTGTCTTGATTAGCTCTATTGATGGATGTATGTTTATTACCATGACTGTACACCAAAATGCGGATAGCAATTGGTCAATGAAGGAATATTCTTATCATAGAACGAGTATGCGCATATTACGAATATTAAGATTTGTGGAAATTGACGAATATTGACGAATATTTAAACTGGTCAACGAGTATTAATTTTTTAAAATTTCTTTTTCATTTTTAATCCTTCAAAATCCTGGATTAATTGTACAAAATTCAGTGTCAAAAACTAGGCATTAGAACAAGAACAGTTACCAAACCACTGCACATGTTCTTAAATTAGTTCTCAAACAAAACGGAAGCAGTGACGTCATCAATGAATACTTACGAATATTTACGAATATTAAAAATCCCCTAATATTCACGAATATTTACGAATATTAAAGCCTCGAGTCACGAATTCTCGTTCTATGATTCTTATCTTATCATTTAGACACTGTCATTACAGTCACACATGAACTATAAGATGCAGTCACATAACGCATTATTATTAGTGCATTCTCAACCCCAATGCAAATGGGAATCTGGAGTCAGCTGTGGTTAAGTTTTACATATAAGGAAGAGCATGTCAGTGGTCACTGTCTCTAGTTATATGTGTAGCATTCGTGTGCTTACTTATTGAACATTCTCAGTAAATGCTAAAATGACTCCTCAAGGTTAGTGACAAGTGCCGTCAGGTGAGTCTTAAAAAGTCCATTCAGCCTGGCTTTGGTGCAGGTTTTAAAGTACTATGCTATTGATGGACAGTAAGAGTCTGACCGGGCATACCAGATGAGCCATTCAGTTTTGAGGACAGATTATAATAATTGTTGTCTAAGTAACATCCTTAGGCATACTGCTAAAGCAGTAGAATTGTTCTCTTCGGAACCTCAATTCATTATGGCTTATCTCTATATGAGAGCCCTGGGATGTCGATGTAATGTAACGTAATCAAACATTTATATAGCACTGCTCAATATCAGCAGCACATATCTCTATTTGAGAGACCTGGAATGCCATTGTAATGTAATGTAATTGAACACTCAACTGGCATCAGTGCCTGGGCCAGAGAACAGGAAAGTCTTTCCACATTGTTAGCCATTCCACAACATAATCTTTTTCAGTTTAAATTGTACTAGTGTTGGTCACTGACTCACTGACGTATGATCTGTTGATACTTTATGCCAGAATTGCCATCGTTTTGTGGCCAACAACATCGTTCTGGACAAACACTGGCCAGATGAAGTCGGTTCCGAGACTTTACGCAAAACAAGTCCAAACGGATGGATATGACATCGTTGTGGTCGGTCGACATAACTTTTAATTTACTCGAGATCCCTACAGTTGGGCAGTTCAATGGGATGGCAGGATGCATATTGCTAATGTGTTTGCAATGCATATTAATCAATCAATCAATATTAACTTTATATAGCACTTCATTCCAGATACCTACTCAGAGACACTACCAGCCTTCCTGTGACTGAAATGAAAAAGTACTCCTAATTAATGACTAAGCAGTAAGCATTGATTGATGGTGCTGAGGAATTGTGCATGAAGGACTTGCTCAAGATCCCTACACAGTAGCCATCTCTGGGAAAACCCAAACCTGCACACTCCATATTACAAGGTTGTTGCTCAATGAAATCTGATACTTCAAATTGATTGCTGTTTGCTTCTGAGAACTAATGTTGAATGGAACTTGTATTAAATGAACTTAACTTCATTACTGATTAATTAATTAGTGTATAGAATTCTGGGCATGAAGGCTGGGCCAAGTTCTGGGATACACTTTTTCTTCAAGCTAATAACTTTGCTGAGCGTTTTCTGTATTTTCAGTCCACTGGATTCAGTGTCTGCTTCTGCTCTTACAGTACTGCTGTCTTTTGTGACCAGTTACCAGATAAACCTTCTGAAGTTTAATGGATTTTGGATAGGAATAACTGTGCCATCAATTAATGCAGTTTTTAATTAATTATGATTGTTGTTCAGGCGTGCGCTAAGTAGCCATAATGAATTTCACCCCAAAAGATTAGAAATTATGATTGGTATCAGTTGCTAAGTACACGTTTAAAGATTGACTTCTGTAATGATTTCTGGAATGTCAGACACTAACTGCATCATTTGGACATTGGGAACTGACAAAAAGTTGTCTTCAGAATTTATGTGAAAGACAGTGTTGTTGGCTTTCAGAGAGTTGTTTGTAGAACAGCCTAAGAATGACTGTCCACTCCAGTGTCCATTATATTTTGGTGTTAAGTCAGTAAGTAAGTGTATTCTTCATTAAACAACTGCTAATGGCACTTTGGTGTACAGATATCTAATAAGACATGTTGAAAGAGGATGTAAAGACTAGCAGCCAGCATCGACACCCATCTGCTACTGGGCAGATGAATTTTAAAGTTGAAGTCATTTTAAAACAGAAACCAATTGATAATGGACAGAAAGGCAGACAGAATATAGGTGAGAGAGGGGTAGAGATGAATGAGGACGAAGAAGGTAAGAGAGTAGGGGAAGAGTAATAAAGTTAGATGTGATTTTGTTGTTATTCCTCTGAAGATCTGTTGCTGGTTTTCAATGGACATTTATGTATTTCCAGTTTTGACGTTAAGTGTGTATTAAGTCTGTGTGTATGAATTGTTTGATGCCACAAAGGGATTTTTGATGAGTCGCCTGTTATCTGTTGCGTTGCAGGTCAATGTCAACCGATGGAAGAAAACCCCTGAACAGGAACGGTTCGATTATTTGAGAAGTCGTGTCGATAACGTACGAGAAAGCCAGGATTTGGTTATGTGGTAGAAGTTTCGTTGCAAGGAGCAATTCGTGCATGAACTGACGGTGCAATTCATTTAAAAGATTGCACTTTCTAAGAGATGCATAGAATATTTTGATAGAATGACAAGTGAATGCGGTGGATTGAACATCTCAAGTTAGATATGATAAATATGGATGAGTTCAGCAACTCAAATGGAAGAATTTTTTTAAATTATAAAGATGATGGTTTGTTCAAATAACACAACAACTTAACTGCTCGACATTTTAATGGGCAAATTCAACTCAGCATAGAACATAGGTACTAATCCAGATGGAATAGAGTTAAAGAAAGGCCATGGCATGTTTTAGGAATTTACTGTTAGTCCTGAAGAACCAAGAGGATTGTTTGGGTTTGTCACTAAGGCATGCAATACATTGTACGTCATTATTTAGTTCATATGCATTTTTATAAAAGTTGCCATTAGTGGTAATTTATGTGAAATAGGAGTTGTTGTGATATTGAGTTTTACAGTTTTTTATGATTCTAAAAGTATTATATAAATTAATTATGTACTTCAGAAATTTCATTTCATCTTGAGCATTGCAAAAAAGCTAACTTCTGGTAGTATGCATTGTTTTGCCATGTCATTAGTTACAGAAAGTCCAGATGAAAATAATATCCTGAAAACTTGTGCAGCAAGGTTATGATGGGGCTGTTAATAAGAGCGGCCATAGTCCTTCAAGCAGTGTTCAGGCGAATGATGGAGTTTTATCCCTCGCAAGATATCAAGAATCAAAGTCTCAGTCTTGGAATATGTGACACGTGCACAATACCAGGAGTTCGCAATAATTATGTACGCAGCTGCCAGCAAAGTTCTCATATTCATTAAATCACCCCAAAACGTTTGCAAGTATAATTATAGGCCGAAGCCTATTGCCCACAGCGACAAAGCAAAAGTGAGGTCCAAGAATTTGTCACAGTTAGTCTGTTAGTTCAAATTTTTTTTGAAACTGTGACAGTCTGACGGTGCATAGAAAACTGACAACTACATGTAGGCCTACTTTGTAAAAATTAAAAAATTTCAATGCTTTAGTTAATTGCAGTTCTTGGTTGAGTCTGTCTGTTTCTAGTCTACGTTGGTTGCTGGGACTTAAAAGCTGAGCCAATTTTAGAAACCAACTTATGAAATTATAGGCTAATTATAATTTGCCAAAGAACTGATGTAAAATGTTTTTACTAACTTTTTAGCCTACTATTAACCAAAAAGATGGTCTTCAAAGATGTGCATATAATTTGAATATTTATATAGAGCTAAAACCACTTAATTAATATTTTTTATTTTTTATTATTGGTACTGTTTCTGACCAAACCGAAAACTTTTACGGCATATAAGCTTATTAAAGTCAGATAGCCAATGTTGCAAGGCTAGACAGTCCATGTATGCATTGCACATTTTAACTGCTCATGGCCTCAAGGGCCCAAACCTTTTTGATGTGGTTCGCATTGTGGCACGTTAGCCTAGCATGGTGGGGTTTTGCTCATCAGCAGGATAAAAACAGGCTCCAATCCATCATAAGTAGGATGATCCGGCGGGGATACCTCCCGTCGACAGCCCAACCTTTGACCGGCTCTGCCGCAAGGCTGATACCGGTCTCTTCACAGCTGTTCTGAAGTCTGAACATCCCAGGGTTGCATAAGTTGCCCCACCAAGGAAATCAACTAGCCTACCTATGCCCTTCGCCCACGGTCTTGTGACTCTTATCGACAATAACATGAGGAAAACATCTATAGGATGAATTTTAATTCATTCATTCCGGAGATTTATATAGCGCCTCTTCAAGAAGCCTACTCAGAGGCGCTCCCAGCCCAGCCACAGACAAACAGAAAGGACCTTAGCAGTTGGTAGAAAGCAGGCAAATTATTCCGGGACACTAAGAATCAGTGGCGTAACTAGGGGTTCGTGCGCCCGGGGGCAAGAATTTCCTGAAATTTTTTTCTTACTTCCGCCAAAAATTGTGAGACCTTTTTTTTTTTTTTTCCGTCTTTTTTCATGAAAAAGTGGTTACATTATCAGAAGCCTCATTTTGCGCCCCCCTTGGCCTCTGCGCCCCTGCCAGACTCGTGCATAATAGTTACTTTTTTCTACTTTTTTACCTATTCTTGCCTGATTTCTTTTAAAAAATTTTATAAACCCTAATTTTGCGCCCCCCCGTCCTGCGCCCGGGGGCGGCCACCCCTGCCCCCTCGTTACGCCACTGCTAAGGGCCGTCCATAAAGTACGTCACGCCCCAGGGGGAGGGGGTTTAAGAAAGTGTGACAGTTTGTGACAGGGGAGGGGGGTCAGGCCATGTGTGACGTCACACATTTATTTTATTTTTATTTTTATTTATAATTTATTTTTTCAGTAGAATTTCATAGCTTTAAAAATAATTTTCAAAAATTTTCTGAAACATTTTAATTAGTTTTATGTCAAAATAGCATGAAATGCATATCTCCTGAATGTGTTTTTCACGATTCCTCTCGCTAGGAGCGCTAGTAATAATGCTGTTGCGAAGCCTTGTTTATGTATTAGCCTTGCTTTCGGAAGTATTATTATTTCTATGTTCGAAAGTGTGACGTACTTTAGGGGGGTCCGAGTTTTGTGACAGTTTGTGACAGGGGGAGGGGGGTAAAAATGGTCAAAAATAGCGTGACGTACTTATGGACGGCCCCTAAGAATGCAGCACTCCTATCGATTTTGTATTTGTCCTATGATGTTGGTAAACCGGAGTGCGGCTCTCCTGCAACCAGTTTAATAAAGAATATGCCTACTTACTTACTTACTTAATTATTGCCATTATTAATACTTTTTTATTAAAAGAGATTCGAACTCTTTCGAGCGATGCGATAATATCGTATTGACGTCATTTCCGCCCGCCTGATTGTTGATGACGTCATCGTCATTGTCCACCAGATTTGCGACTGTTTGGCCATAGACGTCTTAATAATAGCTACGCTGTTATACAGAAGTCCATGGTTTGGCTATAATTTGCGAATTTTGGATTCGTTTCTGCTTGATAAATGAGAGATCATGTTTCCTCGGTTGCGTCGCCCTTTCGCTAGGCCCTTTGTGGACACGTCGACGCTCGATACGGACCGTTCTTCTCGTCGAGTTCGACCGATGGAAGACGACTGAAGTCCAGCGCTGCCTTCGGAAGCTCAACTTCGCCAGGAACAGGTATCACGTGACGCTTATTTCGAGGCGGGTTTTCTGTGAGATGACTCTGACCCTGCTGATGTCAATGAGGTCGAAATGCCGACCTCTAATCATATGTACACCCTGTCCGTTTATGAACATCACCAGTTTTAAAGTAAGTAAGTATATTCTTTGTTTAACCAACTTCCTCTCCGCACTTTGGTTATTATTATTATTATATTATTATTATTATTATTATTATTATTATTATTATTATTATTATTATTATTATTATTATTATTATATTTATATTTTTTAGGCGTATTGTATGGGTTAGGGTTAGTTTCGTTATCCCTTAACTGGCGGTGGTATTGGTGGTGATGACGATGATGATGATGATGATGATGATGATGATGATGATGATGATGATGATGATGATGATGATGATGATGATGATGATGCTCATGATGCCAGAGGACTGTCTTGCTGTCTTGCCACAGATTCTGTTTATGTGCAGCTCAAACTAAGATTCTTAGTCAGGGTGACCCAAGTAAGACCATGCTTTGGACCCTCCACAGACCCGGCATCTCCCCTGCGCCCTCGCCGTTCCCCTTCCCAACAAACCACTGATTACCAACTCCGTAGTCTTTTCTTGGTTCAGTCTTAAGTTGCATCTCGCAGACCACACCGATATACATGGCTAAACTCAGTATCAATCGTATCGCTCTTTGAATCTGGCATCAAAATATATGTAGTTATCGGTATACTTGACCAATAATGTTGGCATTCTTGCTGTCATATTCTTCTAGGGTTCATAGGGGTATCCAACATATTTGAAAAGTTGACGACCGGGGTGCGCTGAAAGTGCACTCACGAGTATTTTCTAAAGCAAGAATTTTTCCGGTATCGCCAACAATCTCTTGATAACGGGGAAAGATCTTGAATGTGAAGGGGCGCTGTAACGATAATTTCCTGTGAATTTTTGGAAGGGGCCTGTAGTAACGAGAGTTTTCAACGCTGAAAGATTTCCCTCACACGGGGGTAGACGATAAATCTGTGGAGGAAATTACCCCTAAATTTCACACTTTCTGTACAAAATTTCATCTCTTTAATTTTTCTGGGAGGGGGGACTCGATCTGTGGGGGCTGAAAAGATCTTTCCCCAAGAGACGGCTAGATTAAACACTGCTTGACCAATCGGTTGGTATGATGATGTCGTATTCTTTTTAGCAGTAATGAAATTTATGTGATAGACTCTAGTGCAAGAGCACTCGAACTCTACGGATAGGTACACGACTATGATTATGGATGATGGCAGATGGTTGAAAGAGGCGCTGGATGAAATCGCTTGTGAAGAAGCGCTGAAAGATCTCGCCTGTGAAGAGGCGCTGAGTGATGTCGCCATTGTCAAGAGCTTGATAGATCTCGCCTGGAAAGAGGCGCTGAAAGATCTCGTCTGTGAAGAGGCGCTGAAAGATCTCGCCTTTCTTAAGGCACTGAAGAGGCGCTGAAAGATCGCCTGTGAAGAGGCGCTGAAAGATCTCGCCTGTGAAGAGGCGCTGAAAGATCTCGTCTGTGAAAGAGGCGCTGGATGATGTCGCCTTTCTTAGGCACTGACAGACCTCGCCTGTGAAGAGGCTCTGAAAGATCTCGCCTGTGAAGAGGCGCTGAAAGATCTCGTCTGTGAAGAGGCGCTGAAAGATCTGGCATGTGAAGAGGCGCTGAAAGATCTCGTCTGTGAAGAGGCGCTGAAAGATCTCGCCTGTGCAGAGGCTCTGAAAGATCTCGCCTGTGAAGAGGCGCTGAAAGATCTCGCCTGTGAAGAGGCGCTGAAAGATCTCGTCTGTTAAGATGAGAGGCGCTGAAAGATCTCGTCTGTGAAGATGAGAGGCGCTGAAAGATCTCGCCTGTGAAGAGGCGCTGAAAGATCTCGTCTGTGAAGAGGCGCTGAAAGATCTCGCCTGTGAAGAGGCGCTGAAAGATCTCGCCTGTGCAGAGGCTCTGAAAGATCTCGCCTGTGAAGAGGCGCTGAAAGATCTCGCCTGTGAAGAGGCGCTGAAAGATGTCGTCTGTGAAGAGGCGCTGAAAGATCTCGCCTGTGAAGAGGCGCTGAAAGATCTCGCCTGTGAAGAGGCGCTGAAAGATCTCGCCTGTGAAGAGGCGCTGAAAGATCTCGCCTGTGAAGAGGCGCTGAAAGATCTCGTCTGTGAAGAGGCGCTGAAAGACCTCGCCTGTGAAGAGGCGCTGAAAGATCTCGCCTGTGAAGAGGCGCTGAAAGATCTCGCCTGTGAAGAGGCGCTGAAAGATCTCGCCTCTGAAGAGGCGCTGAAAGATCTCGTCTGTGAAGAGGCGCTGGATGATGTCGCCTTTATTAAGGCACTGACAGACCTAGCCTAAGAAGAGGCGCTGAAAGACCTCGTCTATGAAGAGGCGCTGAAAGATCTGGCCTGTGAAGAGGCGCTGAAAGATCTCGCCTGTGAAGAGGCGCTGAAAGATCTCGCATGTGAAGAGGCGCTGAAAGATCTCTGAAAGATCTCGCCTGTGAAGAGGCGCTGAAAGATCTCGCCTGTGAAGAGGCGCTGAAAGATCTCGCATGTGAAGAGGCGCTGAAAGATCTCGCCTGTGAAGAGGCGCTGAAAGATCTCGCCTGTGAAGAGGCGCTGAAAGATCTCGTCTCTGAAGAGGCGCTGAAAGATCTCGTCTGTGAAGAGGCGCTGGATGATGTCGCCTTTATTAAGGCACTGACAGACCTAGCCTAAGAAGAGGCGCTGAAAGACCTCGTCTATGAAGAGCGGCTGAAAGATCTCGCCTGTGAAGAGGCGCTGAAAGATCTCGTCTGTGAAGAGGCGCTGAAAGATCTCGCATGTGAAGAGGCGCTGAATGATGATCACTGACGCCTGTGAAGAGGCGCTGAAAGATCTCGCCTGTGAAGAGGCGCTGAAAGATCTCGCCTGTGAAGAGGCGCTGAAAGATCTCGCCTGTGAAGAGGCGCTGAAAGATCTCGCCTGTGAAGAGGCGCTGAAAGATCTCGCCTGTGAAGAGGCGCTGAAAGATCTCGCCTGTGAAGAGGCGCTGAAAGATCTCGCCTGTGAAGAGGCGCTGAAAGATCTCGTCTGTGAAGAGGCGCTGAAAGATCTCGCCTGTGAAGAGGCGCTGAAAGATCTCGTCTGTGAAGAGGCGCTGAAAGATCTCGTCTGTGAAGAGGCGCTGAAAGATCTCGCCTGTGAAGAGGCGCTGAAAGATCTCGCCTGTGAAGAGGCGCTGAAAGATCTGAAAGTCTCGCCTGAAGAGGCGCTGAATGATCTCGCCTTTGAAGAGGCGCTGAAAGATCTCGCCTGCGCTGAAAGATCTCGTCTGTGAAGAGGCGCTGAAAGATCTCGCCTGTGAAGAGGCGCTGAAAGATCGCTGTCTCGTGTGAAGAGGCGCTGAAAGATCTCGCGAAAGACTCGCCTAAGAAGAGGCGCTGAAAGATCTCGCCTGTGAAGAGGCGCTGAAAGATCTCGCCTGTGAAGAGGCGCTGAAAGATCTCGTCTGTGAAGAGGCGCTGAAAGATCTCGCCTGTGAAGAGGCGCTGAAAGATCTCGAAGAGGCGCTGAAAGATCTCGTCTGTGAAGAGGCGCTGAAAGATCTCGCCTGTGAAGAGGCGCTGAAAGATCTCGCCTGTGAAGAGGCGCTGAAAGATCTCGTCTGTGAAGAGGCGCTGAAAGATCTCGCCTGTGAAGAGGCGCTGAAAGATCTCGTCTGTGAAGAGGCGCTGAAAGATCTCGCCTGTGAAGAGGCGCTGAAAGATCTCGCCTGTGAAGAGGCGCTGAAAGATCTCGCCTGTGAAGAGGCGCTGAAAGATCTCGCCTGTGAAGAGGCGCTGAAAGATCTCGCCTGTGAAGAGGCGCTGAAAGATCTCGCCTGTGAAGAGGCGCTGAAAGATCTCGCCTGTGAAGAGGCGCTGAAAGATCTCGCTTGTGAAGAGGCGCTGAAAGATCTCGCCTGTGAAGAGGCGCTGAAAGATCTCGCCTGTGAAGAGGCGCTGAAAGATCTCGCCTGTGAAGAGGCGCTGAAAGATCTCGCCTGTGAAGAGGCGCTGAAAGATCCTCGCCTGTGAAGAGGCGCTGAAAGATCTCGCCTGTGAAGAGGCGCTGAAAGATCTCGCCTGTGAAGAGGCGCTGAAAGATCTCGCCTGTGAAGAGGCGCTGAAAGATCTCGTCTGTGAAGAGGCGCTGAAAGATCTCGCCTGTGAAGAGGCGCTGAAAGATCTCGCCTGTGAAGAGGCGCTGAAAGATCTCGCCTGTGAAGAGGCGCTGAAAGATCTCGCCTGTGAAGAGGCGCTGAAAGATCTCGCCTGTGAAGAGGCGCTGAAAGATCTCGCCTCTGAAGAGGCGCTGAAAGATCTCGTCTGTGAAGAGGCGCTGAAAGATCTCGCCTGTGAAGAGGCGCTGAAAGATCTCGCCTGTGAAGAGGCGCTGAAAGATCTGACGTCAGTGAAGAGGCGCTGAAAGATCTCGCCTATGAAGAGGCGCTGAAAGATCTCGGCCTGTGAAGAGGCGCTGAAAGATCTCGTCTCATTAGGCGCTGAAAGATCTCGTCTGTGAAGAGGCGCTGAAAGATCTCGCCTGTGAAGAGGCGCTGAAAGATCTGGCCTGTGAAGTGGCGCTGAAAGATCTCGTCTGTGAAGAGGCGCTGAAAGATTCCGTCTGTGAAGAGGCGCTGGAAGATCTCGTCTGTAAGAGTAGGCGCTGAAAGATCTATTGTGAAGAGGCGCTGAAAGATCTGAAAGCCTGAGAAGAGGCGCTGAAAGACCTCGTCTATGAAGAGGCGCTGAAAGATCTCGCCTGTGAAGAGGCGCTGAAAGATCTCGTCTTTATGAAGAGGCGCTGAAAGATCTAGCCTGTGAAGAGGCGCTGGAAAGACCTCGTCTATGAAGAGGCACTGAAAGATCCTCTTGTGAAGAGGCGCTGAAAGATCTCGTCTGTAAGAGGCGCTGAAAGATCTCGTCGGTGAAGAGGCGCTGAATGATCTCTCGCCGTGAAGAGGCGCTGAAAGATCTCGCCTGTAAAGAGGCGCTGAAAGATCTCGCCTGTAACGGAAGACGCGCTGAAAGATCTCGTCTGTGAAGAGGCGCCTGAAAGATCTCTGCCGTTCAGTGAAGAGGCGCTGAAAGATCTCGTCTGTGAAGAGGCGCTGAAAGATGTCGCCTGTATTATAGGCACTGAAAGATCTCGTTCTGAAGAGGCACGTGAAAGAATCTCTGGAATAGGCGCTGGTTGATGGCGCTGAAAGAATGAAAGAGCCATGCGCTGAGGCACCGCCTGAAGAGGCGCTGAATCTCGCCTATGAAGAGGCGCTGAAAGATCTGCCTGTGAAGAGGGGGATGATGTCGCTGAAAGATCATCCAAATGTGGACGAGGCGCTGAAAGATCTCGGGGTGTGAAGAGGCGCTGAAAGATCTCGCCTGTGAAGAGGCGCTGAAAGATCTGGCCTGAAGAGGCGAAGTGGCGCCTTGAAAGGCGCTGAAGATCTGGCCTGTGAAGAGGCGCTGAAAGATTCCGTCTGTGAAGAGGCGCTGGATGATGTCGTCTTTATTAAGAGGCACTGGATGATTCGACCTAGCCTAAGATGAGAGGCTTGCTGTAAGAGGCGCTAAAAGATCTCGTCTATGAAGAGGCACTGAAAGATCTCGCCTGTGATGAGGCGCTGAGAGATCTCGTCTGTGAAGAGGCGCTGAAAGATCTCGCCTGTGAAGAGGCGCTGGATGATGTCGCTTTTATTAAGGCACTGACAGACCTAGCCTAAGAAGAGGCGCTGAAAGACCTCGTCTATGAAGAGCGGCTGAAAGATCTCGTCGGTGAAGAGGCGCTGAAAGATCGAATGTGAAAAGGCTTCTGAAAGATTCGCCTGTGAAGAGGCGCTGAAAGATCTCGCCTGTGAAGAGGCGCTGAAAGATCTCGCCTGTGAAGAGGCGCTGAAAAGATCTCGCTTGTGAAGAGGCGCTGAAAGATCTCGTCTGTGAAGAGGCGCTGGATGATGTCGCCTTTATTAAGGCACTGACAGACCTAGCCTAAGAAGAGGCACTGAAAGATCTCGTCTATGAAGAGCGGCTGAAAGATCTGGCCTGCGAAGAGGCGCTGAAAGATCTCGTCTGTGAAGAGGCGCTGAAAGATCTCGCTTGTGAAGAGGCGCTGAAAGATCTCGCCTGTGAAGAGGTGCTGAAAGATCTCGTCTGTGAAGAGGCGCTGAAAGATCTCGCCTGTGAAGAAGCGCTGAAAGATCTCGCCTGTGAAGAGGCGCTGAAAGATCTCGTCTGTGAAGAGGCGCTGAAAGATCTCGTCTGTGAAGAGGCGCTGAAAGATCTCGCCTGTGAAGAGCGCAGAAAGATCTGGCCTGCGAAGAGGCGCTGAAAGATCTCGCCTGTGAAGAGGCTCCTGAAAGATCTCGCCTGTGAAGAGGCGCTGAAAGATCTCGTCTGTGAAGAGGCCCTGAAAGATCTCGTCTGTGAAGAGGCGCTGAAAGATCTCGCCTGTGAAGAGGCGCTGAAAGATCTCGCTGTGAAGAGGCGCTGAAAGATCTCGCCTGTGAAGAGGCGCTGAAAGATTTCGTCTGTGAAGAGGCGCTGGATGATGTCGCCTTTATTAAGGCACTGACAGACCTAGCCTAAGAAGAGGCGCTGAAAGACCTCGTCTATGAAGAGCGGATGAAAGATCTGGCCTGCGAAGAGTCGCTGAAAGATCTCGTCTGTGAAGAGGCGCTGAAAGATCTCGCCTAAGAAGAGGCGCTGAAAGATCTCGTCTGTGAAGAGGCGCTTCAAGATCTCACCTGTGAAGAGGCACTTGGTGATGTCGCCTTTGTTAAGGCTCTGCAAGATCTTGTATTTGAAGAGGCGCTGAAAGATGTCGTCTACGTATGTATAGAGATATATAAATACTATATAAATACTATAAATACTTTATAAATACTCGATTACGATTACGATTATTAATAATTATTGTTTACAGTGCTAAATGCACTTTAAAGGCGCTAATGTAAATGTCGAGATACAGACATAGGCCTACACGCATACATTTATGAATGAGTGCCACATGCGTACATATTAGTGGGTTAAGGCACGTTAGCCGATTGGTTGGAGTGCTTTCTTGTAAGGAATAGAGACAACGCTGAGTTGGTCACCTTTTAATGACATTGTCGACTCTGCCCACAAATTGGGAACTTTTTGTTCTGTTGCTTCGAATATATATACAATACAATACAATACAACGCGCGGTGGTTTAGGGGTATGTTCGGTGCCTTGCAGCTGGAGGGTTGCGGGTTCGAATCCACCTCAAAGTCACCGCGTAGGGACCCTGGGCAAGTCCTTCACTCGCAATTGCTCATGCGCTTCGGCGTGAAACTCCGATTCAGCGTCCGCGCCGTAGTCGGGAGCGCCTCTGAATGGGAAATCTGGTAGGGGCGCTATAACAAGTGTTCAAATACAATACAATACAATACAATATAGCCTACGCGATGCAGATGACGTTGGTTTGGTACGTAATCGTTTCGTAATCGTCTGATTACGAATCGAATCTTAGGGAGGCAGATAAATGATTTTTAAGAGATAAAATAGGTTGCAACACCCAGGATTAAAAGTAGCCAAGATCCCAGTCGGCACGCATACATTAGTCCAACGCCATTGGTCCACTGTAGGCCTATAGTCTGTTTGCGTGATGCGTGGAAATCAAGACTACCGACTGTGAAGCAGTCATCTCTACTGTTGTAGATTTGATTCGTTAACTGTATTATAGCCTCTGTATAATTTTCTTTACGTTCACAGTGAACAGGATGTCATAGACCTATTTCAAAATTAAAGACTTACGTCCCTTAGAGCTGTAGTATGCCAAAAAATAATCTTTGTCAACGGCCTATGTTGTCATAAGCTGTCTGCCGTTAAACGGTGGATCCAATCCAGTGCCTTACTCAGACTGCATGCATAACATTTTGTGCTTGACGAGTGGAAATATGTCTCCGAGTCTTTTAACAGGTTCTCAGCCTAAATGAAGACGCCTTCTTCTGTGGCTCTGCTTTTAAGTCGAGTCACTTTGAGCTACAAGTTTGACCGCAAGCATAAGGTAAGTCTTCAGAAGAGTCACGATCGTTCAAATCTACAGAAATATTCGTCAGGTGCGCTTCCTTTTCTTGGCTGTGTCAGCTCAGTACTCCAGTGGAATGCACAGTTAACGATTTTAGTAGGCCTACTCTTTGATAGTTGATGCACAAAATGCGACTGTGTATTAAATTTGGAATTGGCGCTTGTTGTTCACACAACTACCCTTGTTGGTTGTGTTTTGGAAAAGCTGCAGCGATGGTCTTCAATCACAACCGTCACCTTAATCTCGAGATTTCTACAACGTTCAAGAGAGTCGAGGAAGCAGTGTATTAAAGGACTCGCATGAATGGAGAAGATAAACTACCTGGACTGAGATCGAAACACTCCATCGCTCGGAACAGCGTTTTACACGGTCTGCAGGATTTAGGGTGGTGGGGCCTATGGGCGCCCAATATAGGGCCTTTTTGTGCATCATTTTTTTTCTTTATTGATGCGCAGTCTCCGACAGGAACAATCATATACCTATAGCTCAAATCTCCCTCCCCACTGCCTAGCTCCCTTCCCTCCCCTCTATCGCTGATAATTTATGTAAATTCTTTTTGGACAAATCTCATCCATTCCATTCACATTACAATCTCGTTTAGATACACACGCCTGCAGCACTGATTCACTCCCCACTCCCAACCCTACTCCTCCTGCCTCCTAGTAATCGTTCCCAATTCTCTTGCCTCTGAAACAGAAGTCCCGCTCCTCCTAAATTATCTTCCCAACAAGCATTAACTTGATCCTATCCCCACATCTTCTTAAAGGACTGTGCCTCTTTTCTCGTCCCTGTTAACACCAAAATCTCTCACTTTCTACCGGCAACGTCCCTGTCATGTTCTTTAAGCACTTTCTCGTCTCTCCTCTTCTCAAAACAGCAAATCTTGACTAGGAAAACCTATCTAACTATAGTCCCACCTCTCATCTTTCCTTTCTATCTAAGTTAACTGAACGAATTGTCCTTACTAGGCTAAATGATTGCCTCTCTTCAAACTCACTCCCCAATCCCACCAATCTGGCTTCACTAAACAGTTAGTAAACACCACTCCACAGAAACTCTACTTGCCTCTCTGTACAATAAACTGGAATCTGATGTCAGCCACCAGGAAGTCTCCTGCCTCTGTCTCCAAATGTGTTAAAGGCAATATTAATAACTATTTTTTTAGATTCATGTAAATGAAAATAAATTGGGAAGATCATATTGCTTATAAATAAAGTGTCTTTTATAATATTAATAGGCATTAAATAATTTCTCAAATACAAAACAAAAGTATGAGATTTAAACTTCTTGTCTAAGTTTTCATAGACGTCACTGATGCAGACGAACAAAGAAAGTAAAGATAAAATATAAGCGGGACCTATACAAACTAAAGACAGATGCATGTAGCTTGAGACAGTTAATTAGCTCAGTTCGGCTTACAGTTAGTCTCTATTGAACCAACTCAAGTTTAGAGCTAACTGTAAGACGAACTGAGCTAATCAACTGTCTCAAGCTACATGCATCTGTTTTTAGTTTGTGTAGAAAGAGATCGGGATAGGATCAAGTTAATTCGCATTGCTTGTTAGGAAGATAATTTAGGAGGAGCGGGACTTCTGTTTCAGAGGCGAGAGAATTTGGAACGATGACTGGGAGGCAGGAGGAGCAGGATTGGGAGAGGGGAGTGAATCAGTGCTAGAGGAGTGTTTGTCTAAACGAGATTGTAATGTGAAGCGAAGGGATGAGATTTTGTCAGAATAGAATGAACATAAGATATCAGCGATAGAGGGAAGGGAAGGGACCTACTGCAGGTCTAAATTTGAGTAGGCTCAATAGAGACTTTGTTCACTCTTCAATTGGCAAAGCCATCAATAAACTGATTAAGATACAATTGGCGTAGAATATCACTCTCTATGCTCAACACTGCAAGCTGGCTAAGTCTTTCATGTGTCATACTTATGCGAGGCCTGTTCTTAATTAGGCCTATCCTAAACTCCCATTGGGATTGGGTTTAGGTTAATGGTTAACACTCTGGAATGAAGAGCAGAAGATCAGCACGGATGCGGGATCGATTCCCGCTACCCTCCAAAAGGTCGACTCAGCCTTTCATTCGCCAGGTGACGATGCAGTGTGATTCTCGTTAATAGTTAAATTTGACTCCAGTAATAACTTGTGATCAAACGTTCACACTGTGACTTGTAATCATACTGCGTTCATGTCTGTTTGAATCAATAAACGAATAAACGAAGATTATTATTATTATCTTCATCTTAGGAAATGAGCGTTCAGCACCACAGTTTGTGACCATGAGCACCAAGTACATTCTTAACATAATTTCCTCATTTGGAAATGAACTTTCAACACCTTTGTCAAGTGTTAATTGGAACACGAACTGCTCCAGACTTATTTGAGGCCTGTGCTCCTGCCTCGTCGTTAAACAATTGACAAACTCAGAAAACTGCATGAGCTCATTGCCAAGGTTTTCATCGAGGTTGTCGCCAGATATTGCTACAAGGTTTTTGGCTGAGATTTTAAGAGTGACTAGTGACTATAGATCTGAGTGACAGGTTTTTCATCACTACATGATTCAAGCATAGGTAGAAACCAAACCTTGAGCAGAGTGGTTCGTATGACGTAAGGCTTTTTGTCAACTGGGTTGTGAATTGAACAATGCTGGGCATAAAAATGTCAATCCGAAACTACTCTGAAGCTGAACCATAATCCAACGATATTATTTCAAAACCATGATTGTTTAGTAGAGTGGTCATTCAGAAGCCTGTCAATCAGATCTATAGTCACTAGTCACTCTTAAAATCTCTTCCCTAGTCAAATGACACATGAAGTGAAGGGAGACAAAAAATAAAATTGGACCTGGTGGGGGCCCCTAAGTGGTGGGGGCCCCTGGGCTGGCGCCCGTGTAGCCCATGCCTAAATCCGGCCCTGACGGTCTGTTTTAGTTCTACTAAAATTTATCTCCTCTGCTGACGTTCACCATGAACGACAGCGTGAAGTCCGTCTCACGATTTCTGACTTCGAGTCAGAATCGGATCGTGAATGGTGTGAACCCAGTAATGTACACTATGGGGCCGTACCCAGACCCCTCCAATCAGAGGCCTTCGAAACTGCGTATTTTTTTAGGAAACTTTGGTTACGCCACTCTAGGTTATCCATACTTGCAGTTAGGCTTACTCCAGATAAAAATATGTTGGCGTTGTTACTCTGCCAAAGGTTCTTTTAATAACAAGACCACACCTGCATGGGCGTAGAACAGTGATTTATTGCATTTAGGCCTACCTCAAAGGGATCAAGCAATTAAAAAGAGATACAAAGAACAGAAGTTTAACCGCTATTTGACTGGGAACAGATGAAGGAAGGCGATAAGCAAGTCAATTGCTTTGATGTAGCGGCAGCAAGGTTAATGTTAAAAACCGAAGAATTACGGGTCTGCTAATTATGGGCACATTTGACCTAATTTTAAACTTTCATAATTTTTAGGAGTGCCGCGCAGTTTCAGCCTATAGCACGGACCCTTACACATTTATTATTACAAAATAGGTCAGAGTGTATAGAAGGACCTTCTGTGAACATTGACCTGACACTCTGAACATAGGAAGAGTAAAGTTGACGGCAACGGACCTGGCAGCCATAAGATGTTGTAGATCACGGGAAACTACTACATCGCATTAGCGGCGCAATATGTTAGCAGCAGTTTGCTTAAGCGTAGGGAACGGAGTATTTGAATCCCTTACACACTTTAAACATTGGAACCGATTGACTTAAAATTTCGCGTACCGTATGTGGCTATAATTGCGTCCACGAGACATTAAAACTATATTGGGAAAGATCGGGTTACAGGTGGTGTCTAGCTTTAGCGGCACTCAAAGTATAAGGCCAAAACTAGGCCTATAGCTGGTTTTCGTTATTATTTTGGCCAGCTTTTAACGTTTTGTTCGCTATTCTCTAATCAAATTCATCCATTCGCGTCTCACTCCAGTGTCTTTTATTTTCATCCATTCGCTTCTCCCTCCAATGGCTTATATGTTATAACCTCTGTCTTATAGGCATAGATATACCTTTTCATCAAATAGCCTACCAGTTTAGTGGTCCCTCGTGAGAGCTGTATTATGGCATACGAACGGTGAGAACTGTTCAACATAATTTCTGTCGACGTCAACGGTCTTTGTTGCCATAAGTGGCATAAGATGTCGTTAAACTCCGGATTCTTATCCTATAGTGGTCACTCGTAATCTTGCACTCACCCGGTGACCCTCCTCTCCAGTCTCCACCAGTCCTTTCTTGGATACAACTTTTCCGCCCTATTTCTAGGTTCCCCGGCACTTCGTCTACGACACTTCGTCTACAGACACTTCGTCTAACGACATTTCGTCTACAAGTGTATCTGTATCCATTACGGCTAATCAACAGAGGCCGCTTTGTTATAGTTTCGCTAAAACGTGCTATATATTCTCAGGAATCCAGCTTCTAATTAGGCTACTGACAAGATTACTTTCATCAATCCAGCTTCTATTGCATGGAAACTTATTTTCATCCATGCATCCAGGTTGATTTCCAGCTTCCATTTACGGGAAAAATTATTTCGGTCAATCCAGCTTCTATTTCAACACAGGAATTTTTCATCAATCCCACTTCCATTTAGGGAAACAGTTTTTTTCATCAATCTAGCTTCCATTTTAAATTGACAATATCAAATAACTTTGTAGACGAAATGTCGGTAGACGAAGTGTCTGTAGACGAAGTGTCTGTAGACGAAGTGTCGTAGACGAAATGTCGTGACACCCTATTTCTAAGCTGAAGTACCAATTAACACTGAGCGATTTAGAGGCATAGATCTAAACCCTATTCCAGCGTGGCTGGTTGAAGGTTATCCAATATCCATACTTGTCATCAGGTCTTAAAAATTATCTCTACTACAAACAATGCAACCTAAATGCGATCTGATGTCTTAAAAGGCTGTGCCTCTGGTCCAATTACAGTGCTACTAAAATAATCAATCGTTCAATTATCAACCTGACTCTATCCTGGTTTGTTTCTCCGAGTATATATTCCTCTGCAAATTTCATTTAGTCGTAATAGGCTGTCTGTCTGTGCATAAATGTGTGCGTGTATGTGTGTGCGATCGCCCGTGTGTGTGTGTGTGTGTGTGTGTGTGTGTGTCAGTGTGTGTCAGTGTTTGGTTAATTTGGTTGGTTGGTTGGTTGGTTGGTTGGTTGGTTGGTTGGTTGGTTGGTTGGTTGGTTGGTTGGTTGGTTGGTTGGTTGAATGGGGAATCTTTAAATGATGGAGCTGTTTGTCTAGTTTAAAACGACCTTATAAGCTATCGGGATGCACGAGTCGTACATGGATCGCATGGGTGGGTAGATGTCATGAAGTAGAAACGTATAATTCATTAGACCCCTATACAGAACAGTAATTTATTCATTGGCTTTTTCTTATGATAATGGATAACTAGCACATGGCATTGGACGAATTGGCCCGTACGAATTAAACCGTGTTATGACGGAAGAATTCAGTACGCTGTGGGCCCTGATTTATTAGACCTCGGGTCGGGCAACATAGGCCTAGTACGCTGACGATAATGATCTCATTGCAGAGACATATGACAAGGTTATGTTTTATGCAGCGGCGTACTTGTTATGTTTGACGATCTTCATCGGTACGGGAGGAAATTCCGATTGCATCAAGAGGAGTTATATTTACCAAGTTTTTCGATTAAGTTTGCAAAATTATTCGCAAATTCAAATTCACTTGAGGGAGAAACAACCTCTATTCGTCATCATTGTACTATGCATATTTTTCGCCTTATCTTTCTTAGAAGAGACAGTTCTTTGGTTCTCCTGTGTAAGACGTTTTGAAACGGGAAAGGTTTCTTACATCAGATGGAACACACTTGTAAGTCCAAAGAAAGTCTTCAACCGGTGCTCGTGGTTCGCCGAATTCCAAAGTAGCAGGAACGCGATTCCAGGAATCCAGTCTCTAAGTTGATCGTTAGATGTGAAATTCTAGGAAAGAAAATCAAATCCACCCTATCAATTTTTGTGACTATAGTTCAGAGTTCCAGAAGCAAGCATGGTGGAGGACGAGGAGCGACAAAAAATAGACAATAGGTCTAGGCCTATAGGCATGCAGTAGGCTACAAAAGGCACTCATAAAATTAAATCATAATTAGCGTATATTATTGTATGTCAGAGAGCCATGAATTGGAGGCAGTGGATTAAACGACCTATGGGCTTGCAACCATAATGATGAATGCTGTAAACGTATCGACCCAAATGGGATAACGTTAAGGGACCAGTGAAGTATTACAGTTTCTGCCTGTCGGCATCAATTTTGTTCGACATGTAGGCCAATTAGACGATGAAGCTGTAGTATACGCCCAAAATACTGTTTATGCAATACAATAAGAGTAAAAATAACACGATACTTCTCCACTTGCAAGTTCGGAAGAGTAGGCTACACTGAAGTCGGGTCAAACGAAACATGATCAGAAAGATTCATATATGGGAAGAGGCAATATCCATATACCAGTAGTTAACTTAAGAATATTATCTGCCACTGAACAGTATTGCATTTGAACATTTCTAAAGCGCATCTTGCAGTGCAGACCAATCAGAGGCTATCCCAGTGCGAGGGACCCAGAGAAAAAGACAAGATTTAGGAAAGCGAAGAGATGCAGCAGGGTCTCCAGTCAGAAGTGGGAGATCATTCCACAGCGAGAGGTCAATGCAGACAGAAGCTCGGGATTGAGCCATGGCAGTCCTGATCCGAGGAACAAACAGGTCAAGAAGATCCAGAGATCGAAGAGGTCGAAGAGAGGCAGCTGAGATCGGCCGACGAATAGATTCACAGAGGTACTCTGGGTCTAGACCCAGGTAAGATCCAAAGATGAGAAGGAAAACTTTAGACTGGATACGAACAGAAAAGAGGGAGCCAGTGTAGGTGGCCATGGTCCTTTGTCGGCGTTTATTAGACTAAAAATACTCGAGCTGCAGAGTGTAGAAAATTACGAACTTTGCAAGTGGAGTAATATCGTGTATATATATATATATATATATATATATATAATATATATATATATATATATATATATATATATATAAACCGGAAGTGAACTGAACCCTTTAAAGGACGCTGCACATCATGCAGAAGATATATTGGGAAAGCGTTTGGCAGCAGCGAATGAAACTCCATGTGTGGTGCCCTAAATTCTCCATCAAGTGCTACATCGCGCATATACGTGTGCTGCTGGGAATTGAATTTCGTCTGAATAACATGCACACTCCCCGCTGTCTTCATCGGGTCCTTTGTCTTCGGGTACCACCATGCACCGTTCAGAATTATTTATGGGTTTTTCCTTATCGTTTTCAGCATATAAGGATCCAAGTGCTTGTGATGTATATGACAGACGCCCTGTTTCGGGACTGGTTCTGTTTAACTTCATCTGTTCTTTTTAACGTCATCTGTGCCTTTTCATCGTTCAGTCTGATGTTTAGGTCTAGGATATATCAGTGCACGAGCGAACGAATAGGTCATTTGTCAGTACGACGTTGCAGGGGAAAGGTTGGCAGACATCGGGCGACTCACTTGAAGTTTAATTTCCCTCTTCGGCGTATTAATGTGATTGTTTAGGTTGTCTGCAACGGATTGTATAGCCCTGGATAAACTTTAATTGGATCAACTCAAGGTTTGCTAACCACTTTGTCTCTGTAGTCGCGTTTTTTGCGCTTATTATCGGTCTCATTCTATTTGTAGGCTAAACGACTGCGTGTGTAGTTACAATTTATTATTGTCACTCTTTACGTTTTACTTATTTTTAGATACGTTTATCAGTTGGCATTTTTCATCCAATTCATTTCAAATACATCAGTTGGATTTTTGGATGGTCTACAATTCTAAAGCAAGGTATGAATCGTTAATGCAGCAGATAATCTGGAATGTGGCCATGTGTTGTCTGATAGTAGGGGAACCCGGGGCAAGTTGGCCCGTGGGGCAAGTTGGCTGTGCGGTCCTGTGAGTTCACGGGGAGGTAGTGGAAAAGATTAAAAGACTTCTTAAGGTCGAGGCCATATGTGTTGACTTTTATGCGTATATGAATTTTCGCGGCGAATTTTTGAGGATTTTTTGCTGAATAAAAGGTAATTTTATATCTTAAGCAAACTTATTTCGTGAAATGTTCAATTTTCTATATATCGCAAACTATAGGGACTAAAAATGTGAACTACATGTATGTACAATGTTTAGCGCCATTTTTGTGGCATTGAACGGCACGTTGCGCATGGTTGAAATTATTCACGTTGTCTCGCGATATGTGGTTTTAGAAAAATTATCTACCGGGGCAAGTCGGTTGGGACAAGTTGGTTGCTTCAACCAACTTGCCCCTAGAAGCAACCAACTTGCCCCTCACTGTTATTTTGTGTTATGTTATCATTAAGCCTATAATAACAATCTTAACTAATATGTATCTAATAACTAATATGTAATATGTAATCCTAACTACATGTAGTATGTATTACATCTTAAGACCAAAGTCTAAAGAAATGATCTGCTGAACAGGAATCCAATGTAATGTCCTTTTACAAGGGCTATTATGTTCATATCTTGATTTATTTGCTACGACTCTAACCAAAGAGAACTCTCCTGAGCTTCTGTAGATTGGACTTTATGTTGCCAATAAGAATCAAGTTATAGTCATCCTCAGATATATGACACCTAACTCTGCGCAATTCACTGTTATGCATGTGTGACAAATTAAAATACGAGTAACTACTAACATAGTTGGTAAAGGACTTAGTAGATTTAAAATGACACCCAGGTTATTCTTGAGCAGAATCACCAACTCAGTAAGTGAGCCTAGTGAGTCTCCTAGTTTGAAACATTTAAACATAGACATCCTAATAATAGCTGGCCATGATTTAAACTGTTCAAACTTTTTCAGCTTTAGTGGAGTGACCAGCAGCAGAAATTCAATTTTTAATTATATTGAGGTGGAGCTTAATGGTCACAATATAAGACTTCCCTCCTGAAACGCAATGGACAACAGCTGTGCGGAAGCAATTGCAAGATAAACTGTCAAATGAATTTAAGTATCATCGCTTAAAAATGATACTCTAGTGAATGACTGCCAAGTTATGTACCTAGTGGTGTGGTATACATTGTGAACAAGCGAGCAAAACGCTGAACCCTAAGTGACACCATGCATTAGAAAAGCCTTGGAAGGAAATGCCATACTGACTAAGTGCAGGGACATAATTATAATATGTTGGAAACCAATTCAGTGTAGGCCTAATGTTCAGAAACCCAAAACAGTGTTGCTGTCAATGGAAAAAATTGGATGGACACACCATCAAAAGCAGGATAAGTCAAGAGGAACAAGTGCTGTCACCTTACTCTTACCCATTGTGCAATCTACTAGGCTGCTTTGATGATGATGTGCCTCGTGTTTTGAGTAAATAAACCTTCTAAAGGTGAACGGAATCGACACTTTACAATTTTAAGTTTATGACTTGACTTACGACTCTCATTTATGTAGGGCCTGTATTCGTTGTTGTTGATGAGTTTTGTTTATTATTAGCATGATCACTACTATAATATCGCAGGATTAGGCCTATAATTAATAGGCCTATGTAGGCCTATTACAATAAACCAACTTGTGTCAACAGCAAGCCACTTGAACGATGGGTATATCCAACTTGCCCCATTAGTGCATCCAACTTGCCCCATGGTCAGGGCAAGTTGGCTGTTCTGACTCATTATTTTCTTCAGTGATTATTACTTTTTTCTTAATTATGTAAGATAAATCTTTTATGTAATATGAATAACAATTGATATAGCAATGTTTTGGTATAAAACAAATTCTGCTGATAACAAGCCATCATGTTTAAATTAGGAAAAATGTAAACACAAACCAACTTGCCCCGCGTTCCCCTACTGTAGGCTACAGCACGTCCGTGTACTGAATGTAATCTGACAGGGAGTAGTTTCTGGCAGCCAGGAAACCGTGTCTTATCGCAAATGACTATAGGCCTAATTCATTTGCGGTACGACACGTTGTCGTCTGGCCAAACGAAAGTCTTTCTCTTGTCAGACAATATAATGATTACGAGGGTTTCTTCATTCAATAGTCGCTGTGATTATCTCTTCGTTTGGACTGGGCTCTTCATTCGTTATCTACTCGTTGATTCGTTGTCTGCAAATGTTAGCCTACGCATGACAGAGCTTCAAGGTGGACGCACCTCTGCACTTGTCGATGAGGGTCAGGCATTGGAAGGATGATCAATAGAATCAAGAGAACAGTAGTAGGCTAGTAGTAGTTTCAGTTTAACGACGCTGTGTGATAACAAAGATAATTAGCGTCGCCCTCCTCCTTTATCCAGGCTTGGGACTGGCACAGACAGACAGTACAATCAGTGGCGGAGTTCTCAAGAGAACAGGAACCATTCCCTCCTTATCAAGGAAGTTGGAACGACCAGTAGACCTAAATAGTATTATAAATTGATTAGGCCTATACGGGCTTAATATATTTTAGGACGAAAGCTCAAACCTTGTACAATGCTTTGTTTCTTGATAAACGCTGGCATAGATATACCAGATACACTAACAGTTTGAAACTAACAGTTTGCTCTGGCTCCATTTGAAGCCCAATCCCGATGTCGCGGCTTACAGCCTACGCCCATATAATCTGGCTATTTTAATCGTAATCGTAAACTTCACATTTTTAAGCACTGTGTACTCGGGATCTAAGAGCAGGGCATCAGCTTATTCACGGGCGTTGCGTCGTGTCAGAGGGGTTGTCCACAAATGCAGGGGCGTCCATCCTATGGGGGGAATGAAGCAGAGATCTTCATTGGCTTTTCAGGGGGGGGGAAAGAAATTTATTTACATTAAACGTCTACTCAGTTTTTTTCGTTTAAGAAATTAATCGATGTGTTTTTCATTTGAAAAGGGCTTTTCTTTGTTTAAAAAACAATAAAATCATTGAGCTGTTCTCGGACCGAGCTCACAATTAGTCTTCAATTTCATAATTTTGGCGTATCGTACATGCATCTACTCAAGCGATTAGACTTCGAGGTGATTGTAGGCTTGCCTATTTTACACAAAATGTTTTAGTTTACTGGTCCCTGTTCAAGAATCTTGCTATCAGTCTCTGCTGACATGGCAGTTGCTGCTCAGCTGATGCGTCATTGCAGTCAGAACCTGAAACTGCTCAGAGAAAATGAACATTCATGGCAGTCTCTAGTAACAGAAGCACAACGATTTGCAACGGTCTACGATGTTGATGTAAACTTTCCGGTTCATCGAGCAAGAAAACAACGCAGGCATTATGACGAGAAAACTGAGAAAAGGACAGTAAATGTGGTCCTCGGTAGCACAGACATCTTATTGGTGTTTACTATGCAACACTGGATACGGTTTATGAGGGCGCAAATGGGCGTCCGAAGGAAGATCGTCGAGGCGCGCAGCAACTCGACAATCTTACCAAAATCTTGGTCTACCTTGTGGTGACCAGCTGCTCAGCTGAGTGAGGTATGAGTCGCATCCGCATTCCGCATTGTGAAAAATCGACTGAGATCAAACATGGTTGGTGACTGGCTTGCACCTCTGACAGTATTAGCAAGTGCAGGAGACGCTATAATGAGTATAATCTAATAGTACGCTATCACTACTACTGGACGAAATTGTTGATCGCTTGGCTTCGCACTCTGCTGCTCTGATTCCTCTGAAGAAGCACCTATTGTAATTTTAGTACTTATGTTAGTAATGTCTGGCCGCTCTGGCAGTATGCCTCTGTCTGTGTACAAGCCTTCATATTTTATAATGCATAATGTTGCTTGATTAGTGAACTAAAAGTTAAAGAATGCAATAAGGAATTCAACAGTAAAATCGTGATTCAAATTTTGATAATCGAAATTTTCTCTTTCAATCGCCTGGGGCGGTCGTCGTGGGGGGGAGGCAATCTGATGACATGAGGGGGAATGCTTCATAGGCGGAAGGGGGGACGCCCCTGCACAAATGTCCAGTGGAGATCCGAGTCCGGTTGCTATAGATAGATCACGGAGAGAGGACACAGAGGAGCTGCTAGACCAGCGTTTCCCAAAGTGTGTCCCAAATACGACATGTCACCAACTCTTTTCTTTCTTAGTTGTGACCTACCTCAAGAACTTTCCTTATCTCTACATATAAATTGCTCAACGACTTCTAACTGTTTAAGAATTAAATTGACACAGTTCTTTGAATGTTTCTCCTTTCTTCAAACACAGTTATTTCAAACGTACAATCAAAGTTCTTATCAATACAGCTCAACTGTAACTTCTAACATACAGCTCTCTACTGCATTAAACCAACTACTACACTGTATTGTTCAAATTCACTGTCATCAGCAGTTTCTAAGTTTGGCGCGCTAACTGCACGTGTAGAGAATCTATCGTCAGCCAATATTTAGGCTACTTTAGGCCAAGCGCCCACGAGCCGACAGCGCAACTAAGGCCTAAGACTAAAACGCTTAACAATCGATACACATTATATATATATATCAACCTAAAGAACACCTGTGCTCATTATATATGCAAAACATTAGTTCACATTACCTCCTTCCCTTTCTTTGGATTGAGCAAATTAAACTTAAAAATTTGCGAAATCATCATGTACTAAATTATGCAATAAACTTAATACTATATAATACAGTAAAATAAACAATCTTATAATCTAGATAAACAATCTGCTACAACATTTAATCGTCCTTTCTTATAATTAACTTCTACATCAAAAGTTTGCAGTGCTAAAGCCCAACGCACCAGTTTAGCAGACTTAGACATAGATTCAGTCAGATAAGTTAAAGGATTGTGATCGGTAAAGATGTGAACTTTAGATCCAATGATTATCTCTTTTAACTTATTTAGAGCCCAAACAATAGCATAGGCTTCTTTCTCTACAGTTGCCCATCTCTTCTGGGTGTCAGTCAATTTCTGACTTATAAATGACACAGGGCGCTCTATTCCCTTATCATCCATCTGCGTTAAAACAGCTCCTACTGCAAAATCACTACTATCGCAGTACAAATTAAAAGGTTTTCCAACATCAAAAACATATAAAACAACTTTAGAGCGTACAGCATCTTTAAGTAAATTAAATGCCTGTTGATGTCTATCAGTCCAATCAATCTTATCTGGAACATGTTTGCTTGTCAAATCAGATAGAGGCTTCGCAATCTGTGCAAAATCTTTGATAAACTGTCTATAGTAACCAAAAAATCCCAGCAATTGCTTAACTTGTTTCTTCGTTTCTGGGGTTTTCAAATTAATTAAACTTTCAATTCTATCTGGATTCATTTGAATCGTTCCAGAACCAACCACATGACCGATGAACTTTACCTCACTCTTACCAAAGATACATTTCTTTAAGTTCAGAGTAATGTTATGCAGTCTCATTTGCATTAAATATGCATCTAAATGCTGTAAATGAATCTTCCAATCATCTGAATGCACAGCAATGTCATCTACATAGGGCTCAGCAAATTCATTTATAGGCTGTAAAACCATGTTAATTGCTTTAACAAATGTTCTTCCTGAGTTGATCATTCCGAAAGGAACACGAGTAAACTCGTACAGTCCATTGTGAGTAACAAAAGCAGTTTTCCATTGATCAGTTTGCTTAACAGGACAAGTCCAGTAAGCACTTCGACAATCAAAAATCGAGATCACATTTGATTTTCCAACTTTGTGCAACACGTCTTTTACAATCGGCATCGGATATTTACAATCCACAGTGAACGAGTTAATGTATCTGTAGTCGCAGGCAAGTCTCAGAGAACCGTCTTTCTTTTTAACAATTACCAACGGACTTGCCATTCTGCTCGAAGATGGTTTTATAATGTTGGCTTGAAGCATTTCTTTAATTTGTCGTTCAACTTCTGCTCGATAGATGAGTGGAATACGGTAAGCCATAAATTCTTTTTCACGAAATTCCGGTTTCAGTTCAATTTCATGTTCAACCAATGTACATAATCCAGGCTTTTCAGAAAATCGATCAGAATATTTGTTTAGTACTTCCAGCAATTGTTTTTGTTGAGTCAATGTTAAATGGTTAATCTGATCAGGATCAAGATTCAGTGAATTCTTTTCATCTTGCAAGTCATTCTTCGTCAACAACTCAACCACTGAACCAAAGTCTTCATCTTCTTCAACGATTAATCCACAACTCATTGCTCTTGTAATGTACTTTCTGATTTTATTTGCGTGAATTATCTTTCGACAATCGTCACCCATATCAATCAAATAAGAGTACTTTGACCTTCGTTGTATAACAGTACATGGACCATGCCATCGTGAAATCAGTTTATTCGTTGAAGTCGGATATAACACAATGACTTTTTCACCCGGTTCAAATTCTTTATGTTTCGCTCTTTTGTTGTATTGATTCGTATACTGTAATTGCTTCTCTCGTGAATATGATTCTGCAAACAGTAATGCTTTTTCCATATTTGCTTTCATGTCTTTCAAGTACTTTTCTGGTTGGATTCCAATATGAGGTGGTAAATTAATTTCTCTTGTCCAACTTTCTTTTAAAATTGCCAATGGTCCACGCGGAATCTTTCCATACACCAACATATAAGGAGCAATTCCAGTAGTTGCATTCGGTACTTCTCGTAATGCCCACACTGTAAACGGAATTACTTTGTGCCATTGCCTTGGATTGTCAACAATTACATGATGGATCATTTTCTTGAATGTTTGGTTCCATCTTTCTACTAATCCAGCTGCCTCTGGATGACCTGGCGTGTCAAATCTTGGACTACACCCCATTAAATTCAGAAATTCTCTTGTCAGACTCGCAGTAAAATTTGTTCCTTGGTCACTTGTGATCACTGAAGGTACACCAACGTTCATGAACAACTCCATCAAAGCATCACATACAGCTTTTGCAGTTAATGATTTCAACAGAAACACTGTAGGCCATCTGGTGCAAGAATCGACAATACATAAACAGTACTTGTGACCTGCAGCAGATGCTGGCTCGATTGGTCCTACACAATCCACCGTAATTCTTCTAAACGCCACATCTTCTCTTGGAATTGGAGTGATAGGAACCCTGTCCATCACCAAACTTCTTGCCTTTAATTGACATTTCTCACATGATTTGCAAAATTTCACTATATCTCTTCTCATCTTTGGCCACGTAAAAGACAACTTTATTCGTTCTCTAGTTTTCTCTTCTCCAAGATGTCCTCCAAATACTGATTCGTGAGCCAACTCCATCACTTTCATTCGTCGCTCTTTTGGTAACACCAATTGATATATCGTTTGCTCTAATATTCGATATCTCTTGTACAGTAAGCCATTTACCACGCAGAATTCAGATTCTTTATCTGGCGCTAAATTCCACCATGCTTTCAATGATTCATCTTGTCTCTGCTGTTCTTCGAATTTCTTTGCGTCTGCAATCTGCATCTGTTGTTCTTCATCTTTCTCATTTTCTTGAAACAAATCTCCTATCTCCACATCACATTCATTATCCTCTTTCGTTTCATTTAGATTACCATTCTTGCATGCAGCCATCTCTTGTTCACTCATCTCTGCTGTTATACCGTCTTGCATTAAACTTTGTTGATCATCACTTTCGTTTTCCTCTTCGCTTGAACTTTCAGTTTCACTTTCCTCTTCGACTTCTATCACTTTCTTTCGCTGACTCTGCAATCTCGTCGTTACATTCGCTTGCACATCTCCTTGTATCATTTTCACTTGTGGCACGGCTTTAAGTTCTGCAATGATTTCTGGATGCAACAAGAATCTTTCTGTGCTTCCCATTTTTGCAATACTAGCACACATCAATGTCACATAAGGTGTAAGTGAACATTTGACTTTATGCGGAATTACCTCTTCTTCCACATCGTTACAACACAGCCTTACATCAACTTTCACTAACTTTGCAGGAATGGCATCTCCTGCCACGCATTGTAAGTTCACTTTTCCAATCTGCTCCACCTGCATGCCTTCCAGTAATTCTTCACTAATCACCGGAACCTCTGCTCCAGAATCAATCAGTGCTTTTACTTTTATTGGTTCTTTTCCTGCTGTTCCACGAATTTCTACCTCGACGTACTGTAATAACACTTTCTTCAATGTTGTACTTTCATCTTTTCCAGCCATTTCTTTCTGCATTCCATTGTGCAATAGAATTTCTTTCTGAATATCAGGTGAAAGGTGACATTTCATCACTGACTTTACTTCAGTTTCTTCAGAATAATGAGACCGATGTTCTGTGGCTTGACTTTCTGAATTACCAACCACTTGAATTCGATTCACCCTCGAATTTTCTTGTTTTGCACCATAATTTGAGGTTGTAACAGGAACTGGACAGAATTTCATTAAATGCCTGTCTGATCCGCAGTTGTGACAACGTTTCACCACTGCACCTCGTTGTTCGATGCTTTCTTTTCTCTTATATGGAGTAAACGATGCATTGCCTTCTCTTGCGACAAACCTTGGTGGTGATTTGTTATATACCGGACGTTGTCTGGCCATCATCGATTCTCTATTCTCGTGAACAACCGGAGAATTTGGTTTCACTTCTGCACCTCTGAACTGATTTCCTGTTTCTTGATTGCTCTTCCAATGAAAACCAAAATTTGGAGTGAACTGTTGATTTCTTTTTACATTGGGTACAAAACCAAAACTTGTCTTATTCGGAATTGCCAAACCAATTCGATTATTAACATGAATGTCCGCTAGGTCTGCCACAACACTAGCTTCGTAACAATCAGTTCCTTCCTTCGACAACACAAACTGTAGTGGACCTGGTGGTAGTGATTCTTTCAACTTATCCGCCACTAACAAATCAAACAGCTTCTCAAAATTCTTATCCACTTTGCGACTTTTCACATAATAGTTCAACAAGTTCTTCAGCCTTGCTGTAAACATTGTATACGTTTCTTCAGCTGTCTTCTTCGCATCAATAAACTTCGATCTGTACTCTCTCGGTGTCAACTTGAATTCTTTTAACAAGTGCTGTTTCACGATCTCATAATCGTCTAAATCAGCGAATGACAATCTGTTTAGAACAGTTCTAGCTTTCGGAGTCATCAATGGCAATAGTAACTTCACCCAGAATTGTTCTTGCACGTTGAAACTACGAAACGCATTCTCAACCGTTTCGAAATATAATGGCACCTCCATCATATCGTTTGGCATTTTAGGTAACACGTGTTTCATGGCATCACCAATTTTCTTTATTTTCGAAACCATCGTTTCACTTTCTTCCTGTTTCCTTTTCTGTTCTTCTCGTTCTTCTTCTCTTCTTTGCTCTTGAGCTTCTCTATTTTGTTTCTCCTCTTTGAGTTGTGCTTCTTTTAATGCTATTTTTTGTTGTTCCAACTTTAAACGTTCTTGTCTTTCCGCTTCCGCCTTCTCCATGCTTTCTTTCTGTAATTTCAGTTCTTCTTGTCTAACCTCTTCTGCTCGCTCCAACTCTGAAATTCGCACTTTTTCCTTTTCTTCTTCACGTAGTCTCTTCTCTTCAATCTGTTGCTGACGTATCTCTTCGTCACTTTTCCGCGCCCTTTCAAATTCAATCATCTGCTCTAATCTTCTCCTTTCAGCATCTTCTCTATCTCTTCTCAATTGCTCTAATTGAATCTCAAATTGCTGCTTTTGCAACTCAAGTTCTGCCACACGAACTTGCTCTGCTTTCTCTTCTTTCTCTCTCTGAAGACGTTCTGCCTTCTCTTCCTTTCTCTCTTTGAAGACGTAATTCTTCCTGTCTTGCATTCTCTGCTTTCTCTTCTTTCTCTCTCTGAAGACGTTCTTCTTTCTCTCTTCTGCTTTCTCTCTCTTCTTTCTCTCTCTGAAGACGTAATTCTTCCTGTCGTTTCTGCTTCTTCTCTTCTTTCTCTTTCTCTCTTGACGTAATTCTTCCTGTCGTCTTTTCTTTCTCTTCTTGTCTTCGTTTCTCCTCTCTTTCTTCTTTCATCATCATCCACTGCATCATCATCTCCATAGACATAAGTCCAGGCGGTTTTTCAATAACCTTTTCCACAACACCGCCGACAGCACCTTCTTCTTCTTCTGCTTCTTCTTTAAGCCAGACTTCAGCTAGCGCTTCTAACATGTCCTCACGTGACATATCTTTCAGTTTCTCTTCTTCAAAACCAGCCTTTAACAAGCGCTGTTTTAATCTTTCAGAAGACATCTTCTTCAGTTCTGCTTGTTTCTTGACACTTAATTTCTCCATCTTACTTCTTTACTTCAGTGCTGTCCTTTCTGGAAAACACGAGTTTTCTTTTGTGTTTGAAGTATTGGGGATTGTTCTTTGTTTGAAAACAACAAACTTGTATACCTTTGTCGTTGAGGCTTTCGTTGTCGTCAATTTACCAATGATTCAAATGCGTATTCACCAGTCGACGTTGTTTCGAATCCCAGACGTTGTTTCGAATCCCAGACGTTGTTTCGAATCCCAGACGTTGTTTCGAATCCCAGACGTGCTGCCACCAAATATGTCACCAACTCTTTTCTTTCTTAGTTGTGACCTACCTCAAGAACTTTCCTTATCTCTACATATAAATTGCTCAACGACTTCTAACTGTTTAAGAATTAAATTGACACAGTTCTTTGAATGTTTCTCCTTTCTTCAAACACAGTTATTTCAAACGTACAATCAAAGTTCTTATCAATACAGCTCAACTGTAACTTCTAACATACAGCTCTCTACTGCATTAAACCAACTACTACACTGTATTGTTCAAATTCACTGTCATCAGCAGTTTCTAAGTTTGGCGCGCTAACTGCACGTGTAAAACAATCTACCGTCAGCCAATATTTAGGCTACTCAAGCGCCCACGAGCCGACAGCGCAACTAAGGCCTAAGACTAAAACGCTTAACAATCGATACACAAATTACACATTATATATATATCAACCTAAGGAACACCTGTGCTCATTATATATGCAAAACATTAGTTCACACGACATATAGGTCACGCCTGGAAATTTAGATTGGTTGGTGGCCCACCATTGGAATGCATTGCTGTACACAGACCAAAGCTAAATCTGCTGTAGTGAGTACACTAAACGTACACTGTTGGTGGAAAGAGCAGACGGCGAGGAAGAGGTCAAACCACCCGCCCCTATGCCGAGTCTAAGAAAATGAAATCATTAACACTTAATCGTATCAATTGCTGCTTCTTACGATATTATATAAACTTATATCTTAAAGGATTGCTCTTTTTCTCTTCTTCTGACGACCAGCCAGTGGAATGTATAGCCTATAGTTGTATCCACGCTCAAGTGTAGGCCTACAGTGCCACCGCTTCCGCTATACGTACATGTAGTAGGCTACGTATATAGTCTATGGCCAATTTCATTTACTCTAGTGTATACCAGAATAGGTACGTTAGGCCTAGCATTGATTTTTCAGCAGAGAAAGAAATAGTATGCCATTGATATCGGTTAACAGTAGGCCTAATGTTACTGAATGCTGCGTCAACGACAAATAATATTCGTGAGGGAAACTAATATTTTGATATTTTGTATTCTGTAGGTCTACAATACCGAATTTTCAGTTCGAACGTTTTTATGCGTTTTTTCTTTTCCTGTTTTCTGAATAGGCTACCGATTTTTTTCGATATCGGTTTTTGAATATTGGTTTGGTAGGTAGGCTATATTAAGGATCCTGAGTGGCCGAGTGGGTTGGTAGCCTGCTCGTCACGCCAGCGCCCCGGGTTCGCTTCCCGGTCGGGTCGGTTTATCAGAGATTAATTTCTCGGATCTTTACTGCGGGTGGCTCGGTCGCATTATAAACGTGGAGTACAATACAACACACAATACAACACATCACAATACAACTGGGGCGCGGTGGTTTAGGGGTATGTTCGGTGCCTTGCAGCTGGAGGGTTGCGGGTTCGAATCCACCTCAAAGCCGCCGCGTAGGGACCCTGGGCAAGTCCTTCACTCGCAATTGCTCATGCGCTTCGGCGTGAAACTCCGATTCAGCGTTCGCGCAGTAGTCGGGAGCGCCTCTGAATGGGAAATCTGGTAGGGGCGCTATAACAAGTGTTCAAATACAATACAATACAATATATCAGTTAAAAGGACCAAGCACTCTTTCTCGAGTGACAAGCTTTCGCCTCTCAGTTATTCGGACCCTAACCCAAATAAGAAAACTTACCCTAGATAGACCTCCACAATAGAACCAATTGGCTATAATTATGGCAGGGGTGACTATTTTTGGACATAATTATAGAGCAGCCCCTATAACATTATTGATTGCAGACAAAGTGAGTGCTGTAGGACTGTAGTTACAATTAAGTCCAGTCACGTGTTAACTGTTAAGATCTCTCACTGGTATTGGCTATGGACAAAACACCGTATAATTCTTTTTTCAAACCTGTTGTACTTCGGCTTAACGACACTTTTTCATATCGAAGATGACCAGTGTCGGAGGCAGAAAGCAACCTCGTACTCCACGTTTATATTGCGACCGAGCCACCCGCAGCAAAGATCCGAGAAATTAATCTCTGATAAACCGACCGACCAGGAATCGAACCCGGGCCGCCGGCGTGGCGAGCGGGCTACCAACCCACTCGGCCACTCAGGATCTCACTCGATCAGGGTTATTATAGGGGCCGTCCATAAATGACGTCACGCACCTAGGGGAGGGAGGGGGGTCGGAAATTTGAAACGATGTGCGACATGGGGTGGGAGGGGGTTGGAGAAATGTGACGTTACATCAGGTCTAGCCTATGTAATTAAATTTAACAAATAACAACAATTTAATTTTAATAATAACAGCACTAATTTTGAGTATTACATTTTCATTATTTTTTAATTATTTTAATGTATATGGGCACCATTATTAATAATTTCCTAATTATTTCAATATTTGGTCACCGTTAGATTTTAAAATAAATATGCATGCTCTCCCTATTTGTTCCACGAAGGAGCATTTTGCTTCGCCATGGAAATTTGGTTTTATGGGGGTCAGAGCTTTGTGACGTCATTTTTCAAGGGGTGTAACTTTTTGTGACGAAGTGTGACGAGGGCGGAGGGGGGGTTCAAAATGGCCAAAATTGCGTGACGTCATTTATGGACGGCCCCCATATCTCCAATTTACGTGATACAAAATTAATGATTCTATTGGATGACTGAACTTGTTCCTCTAGGCCGCATTTTCGCCGATCCAAGGTGAGTACAGCAAAAATATTATCGGACTAATCAGAGTAATTTATCGTTTTTGCTTTCTAAATAATTTTATGTACATGGCATTTCAATACCAATGTCCAGGATAACTGCCATCAATCCAACTTCTACTTACTCAAGAAGCATTTTTCATCAATCCAGGTTCTATTTATGCAAGACTATAAATTTCTTCTTCAATCCATCTTCTATTTATACAAGAATTATTTTCATCAGTTCAACTTCTACTGAAGCAAGAGTTATTGCCAGCAATCCAACTTTTATTTAAAATTATCCTATATAAAATAATTTAGAACGCAAAAACTATAAATTACCCTGATTAATCCGATAATTATTGCTGTACTCACCTTGGATCGGCGAAAATGCCTCTAGGCCTAGCTTTGAGACACTGTGCAAAATTATTATGGAATAATAATGATGAATGTTGTATATATGTATGGAATGTAAGGCATACTTTACAATTGTTCAGTAAAAAATGCTGAAGCACCTATTTAGTGAGATATTTGGCTTTGAATTGCGCTTGGTATTCAGTAACTTCTGCCCTCATTTGTCTTTTACTTCATCTTTACAGAAATTTCAAATATTTAGCGAGCTCTGGCGGGCCACTTAGAATCAGCCCGCGGGCAGCACTGGCTAGACCATGGACTTCTATATAATAGCTAGCCAGCTATTATTAAGACGTCTATGGCTAGACTATTCAGGACGTAGCGGGTCGTAGCCTCTGTCATCCCGGTAACGGATAGGCCTATAGCGTTAGGCAGATTTTAAAAAAAGTGGATACAGACTAGAGCCTTATAATTCTAGGGGTACGATTTATGTCCTCTCTCATTTGTGTTCTTGTGAATTGTTTCAATTGCATATGGCCTAATTGTACACTATATGCTATTAATCCTAGCTGTAACGGCATGGTTTAGTTGGACTTTGGCTGAAGGCAATTGGCATCGATCGCCTAACCGCAAATAAATTGTTGTAAACTGGAAGATTTTTAAAGCATCATCAATAGGCTACATTAAAAATTTGTTTTACTTAATTTTAAGCTTTATTGATATAGGCCTAGGCCCTACATGTCGGCTGTCTGCATCAACGATCGATAATAGGCCTAATTAAGTAGGACCAATAAAGACTATAGTAAGCCAAGCCTACACAAAACTAATAATTATTATCAAAGATGTTAGAATCGTAGACTGGTAAAATCATGCACGTGTCTTGCAGTTCGATGTGACGGAATAGATTTAAAAAATTAAATTTGTGACTTTAAAAGAAGCCGTACGCCTACGTATTAGATAGGCTACACGAAGCTCCAGTGTTAAATGTATAAATCACAAATCATAGAAATTCAAACTTAACAACAAATTAAGATTAATAATTTGGAAATAATTATAATTATTATTTATTCGACCATTCGCTTCTGCTTTGAATCTTGTTCAGTGCGACCACTCTCCATTTTCTGAAATCCCAAGCTCTTTCCAGAAAAATCCCGAGTTTGGCCAAAAGTGTGCCAAAAATTCCCAAGTTACTTAAAAGGAAACTTATGATGAAATGTTAAATGCGTTTTAGCAATCACAATTATTTACAGAATGTCGAGCTAAGAACTGGCAAAGAAACAACCAGAGAATAACATTGAATTAACGAATTACAATGTTTACAAATTGTTTACAATGTTTATGTAACAGTAGTAATTAACGTCTTTCAGATAGACCCACTGAGCGAGTTTTTTCATTCTGATTCGCTGCCGCTGTTGAAAAGTACGGTAAAATCTAGAACTTGCGGTAAACCTTGCAAAAAATCAAAAGATTGCTATGCAAAATCCACAGATCCCATGTCTACCCCAAAATCCCAAGATCTTGGGAAAGATCCAAAGGAGTGGTCACACTGATCTTGTTAACATGCGATTTGCATAGCCCCGCCTACCGGACGTCACAATGACAAAGGCTTTATGAACATTTTGGTGAATAAATACGGATTTTAAGCCTATACTTACAGTCGATGATTGTGGCTAACTTCGTAAGAAGGCTGGGACATGAGGCGCGTCGGCGGATCGGGTTCAAATCTCGTACCCGTCGCAATGTTTTTCATATTTTAAAAACTTTTTTTCAAAACATGACGTGTTTCTCAAGACTTTGTTAAATTTTAAAAAATTGAATCGTTTTACTAGTACAATATGAAGCTTTTAATGAAAACAATTAACAATTAATTAAATGAGCTTGAGCTCATGCCTATTAGGCTTAGGCCTAAAATTATTTTCTCAATTGTTTAGGCTTACCTGTGGGATAAATTTCTACCGGGCTTCTCAAACGACCATCAATAGTTGCTTTTGGGTAATAATAATGGCTCTATAAGTCTATAGATGTCAGAGCTGTAATATGCCAAAAAATAATCTTTGTCGGCGGCAACGGCCAATGTTGTCATAAGCTGCCGTTAAACTGTGGATCCATCCGACAGGAGGCTCAGTCGGCGGCAGACTCGGGTTCGAATCCCCAACGGTTCTTACGCGAGCTGGACGGCGGCCTTGTTTTTCACATTTTAAAAACTTTTTTCAAAACATGACGTACGTGTTTCTAAAGAAATTTGTTAAATTAAAAAAAATTGAATCGTTTTACTGGTACAATTTGAAGCTTTTAATGAAAACAACGCGACGCTTGAGCTCATGTCTATTAGGCCTAAAATTATTTTCGCAATCGTTTAAGATTAGGCTACCTGTGGGATAAATTGCTACCGGGCCCTAACCCCAAAGTCATGCATAAATATGTGTCTTTGAGCCCAATGGCCTCTCCAGATCAGACGGCAAAAGGCCTGACGGAGTCACCATCATACCTTGGCACAGAGGTCGTTGCTTGGCATGGGATGTCACGGTGCCAGATACTTTCGCTGCATCCTATGAACATATAACATCGCAAAACGCAGGTGCGGCAGCGGAAAAGGCAGCTCGCAACAAGGACAGTGGCGTAACCACGCCAGGGCAATTACGGGCAATGCCCGGGTTGCATTTAATTCTGCCCGGGTTGTGCAAGCAATACCCACAATGTAAAAATGTTAATATTTTTTATCTGGTAGCAAAATGTTGATTGCCATAGTCAGTGAATAATTACAATTGTAATATTTAATTATTCTAATTATCTAATTATGACATTATAATAGTTGCTAACTTGCCACTATCGAATTAATAAAAATGATGTTTTCCAATTCCTACTTAAAATTATGATTAAGGTTGAGATGGTTTGCTGCCTGGGTTTCATTTTGCCTCTAGCTACGCCACTGAACAAGGAAACCAAGTATATGCTGCTATCACACAATCACATAATTTCGTCCCTGTTGCAGTCGAAACTGCAGGAAGCTGGCACACAGAATCACTGCAGTTTGTTCAAGAACTCAGCAGCGACAGGCGACAGGCGACCAGCGTGAGACTAGTCATATCTTCTACAACGCTTATCAGTCGCCCTACAAATTGGAAACTCTCTATCTAGTCCAAGAGCATTAGATCAAAATGTGATAGAAGGTGGAAATGTCTAATAACAAGCTGAATTTTTCAGGATAGGTCCAGGAATATGAGTAGAATAACATACTAAAAGTCCCCGAAAATCCCCTTGGAGCTCTTTCAGAAATCCAAGATGGCGTCCAAAATGGCCGTCATTTTCCATTAGCATCAGTTAGAAGGTGAAAATAGCTCGTTAGAAGCTGAATTTTTCAGGATAGGTCCAGAAAAATGAGTAGAATAACATACTAAAAGTGCCCAAAAATCCCCTTGGAGGTCTTTCAGAAATCCAAGATGGCGTCCATAATGGCCGTCATTTTCCATTAGCATCAGTTAGAAGGTGAAAATAGCTCGTAAGAAGCTGAAATTCTCAGGATATGTCTAGCAATACGAGTAGAATAACATACTAAAAGTCCCCGAAAATCCCCTTGGAGGTCTTTCAGAAATCCAAGATGGCGTCCATAATGGCCGTCATTTTCCATTAGCATCAGTTAGAAGGTGAAAATAGCTCGTTAGAAGCTGAATTTTTCAGGATAGGTCCAGAAAAAATGAGTAGAATAACATACTAAAAGTGCCCAAAAATCCCCTTGGAGGTCTTTCAGAAATCCAAGATGGCGTCCATAATGGCCGTCATTTTCCATTAGCATCAGTTAGAAGGTGAAAATAGCTCGTAAGAAGCTGAAATTCTCAGGATATGTCTAGCAATACGAGTAGAATAACATACTAAAAGTCCCCGAAAATCCCCTTGGAGGTCTTTCAGAAATCCAAGATGGCGTCCCAAATGGCCGTCATTTTCCATTAGCATCAGTTAGAAGGTGAAAATAGCTCGTAAGAAGCTGAAGTTTTCAGGATAGGTCCAGAATAATGAGTAGAATAACATACTAAAAGTCCCCGAAAATCCCATTGGAGGTCTTTCAGAAATCCAAGATGGTGTCCAAAATGGCCGTCATTTTCAATTATTATCATTATCTTCCAAACTAGGAAGTTAGAATCGAAGTGGAAGTGTCTCACATATGTTTTAAGTCACAAGAAATAATAGTGTCCAAAATCCAAAGTAGCCAGAACGATGACAAATGATAATAAAAATGAAAATTTTGTTCACTTTAGAAGTTTTAATCTGATCATCTTTGGCATCTAATAATATCGGTGGAGTGTTGTTGCAGGTTTGACCACTGCATTGACTACACGTCGATGTACAAAAGTGTCCAAATTTCTTGCAACTATATGACATGTTGCTACAACCATCAGCTGTGCACCATGTTGAGCATAGTGTCAGATGCAACAGAGATGTCTGTTTCCAATGGTGCAGGAATTCCTTCCTGTAATCGCCAACCCCAATCTGTTGGAGGCATATTATTACCCATCCATTCTTGAACCGTTAAATAAGTACGGAACGAATGCTGCTTTGCTGGAGCACTAGTTGGAGGTAGACTTGCTAGCTGAAAGGATCAACTGAGGGAATTGTGACCGATTGCCCGTTTGTATGCGATGTGGCGATATTCATCAAGTGATTCGCAATTTCTTACACCATAGGCCTAGAGCTTAATAATAAAGGTTTGCCCAGCTCTTTTCACCTCTTTATGGATGCTTCTATTGATCGTAAAGGTATCTAGCAAGTGAAAGTCCCGTTTCTTGTGCACTATGTTGAAAACTTAACGCTTTCCTTGACGATAGATTGCAGACACCGTGTCACAACATGTTACAGCATGTAGAAACATCAAGTGATTTCTAGTGTATCCTATGGCATGCTGAATTTCCTGAATGTTGAAGACCGTAACAGGATTGCTGTAGCATTACATGAACATATTGTATTTGAACACTTGTTATAGCGCCCCTACCAGATTTCCCATTCAGAGGCGCTCCCGACTACTGCGCGAACGCTGAATCGGAGTTTCACGCCGAAGCGCATGAGCAATTGCGAGTGAAGGACTTGCCCAGGGTCCCTACGCGGCGACTTTGAGGTGGATTCGAACCCGCAACCCTCCAGCTGCAAGGCACCGAACATACCCCTAAACCACCGCGCCCCAGTTGTATTGTGATGTGTTGTATTGTGTGTTGTATTGTACTCCACGTTTATAATGCGACCGAGCCACCCGCAGTAAAGATCCGAGAAATTAATCTCTGATAAACCGACCCGACCGGGAAGCGAACCCGGGGCACCGGCGTGACGAGCAGGCACCAACCCACTCGGCCACTCAGGATCCTTAAATAATCCTACATATCTGTAGTAGTGGTTGCCCGAGCCACCATAATGACAAGTGAGTCGGTGTCTGTACCAACGACAATAACTGGGAGTTCTTCTGACTCTGCCACAGCCAGCGCGCTGTTGAAACAATAAGAGTGTCGGCTTCTGTCTGTTTGATACGTATGCCAGCCAATACCATTTTTTCATGTAGCGTCAGTCTCTTCTTATTGTTACCATTAGCGAAGAATGCTGTTTGGGTCGTGGTGGTTGGCATGTTATCGTGAAATATTATATAAGTGGATCCTGTGGATGTACACTTCAGGGCCCTCCGTTTCTGTTCAACTACCTTCGTTGAAAATGTATTACCATAATCCATCGAACACCACAGTCTTTTGAGTTCCGTAATGCTTCAGGATGTACAAAATATAAAATTCTCATACGCCAGCATAGGTGGACGGTTGTGGCCAAACAACTGATTAAAGTAGGTGACCACCATATAAGACAGAGTCCACATTCTCTGGTAGATTGGTTTGTTGGGTGAACGATTTTAAGAGGAGATTCTAACTAAGGTTGCAAGATAATGAAAATAATGGAAAATGACGGCCATTATGGACGCCATCTTGGATTTTCTGAAAGACCTCCAATGGGATTTTCGGGCACTTTTAGTATGTTATTCTACTCATTTTTCTGGACCTATCCTGAAAAATTCAGCTTCTAACGAGCTATTTTCATCTTCTAACTGATGCTAATGGAAAATGACGGCCATTTTGGACGCCATCTTGGATTTCTGAAAGAGCTCCAAGGGGATTTTCGGGGACTTTTAGTATGTTATTCTACTCATATTCCTGGACCTATTTTGAAAAATTCAGCTTGTTATCAGCTATTTCCTACCTTTTAGCTAATGCTCCTGGCCTAATCTGTTTTAGGCACCACAGATTGCAACAACAGTAGCCCAGGACTGATCGAAGGCTTATAACAAATATTGAAAACAGTTACTTTTAATCAGTCTGTACATAAGTTTGTTGGCTTTATGAAGAAATAAATTTGTTTTTCTAATAATAATAATAATAATAATAATAATAATAATAATAATAATAATAATAATAATAATAATAATAATAATAATAATAATAATAATAATATTTGGCTGTGCTCTTTTATTGCTGCGTTTTACTTTGGCTCATGAAAGAAATGCACCAAAACACGGCGCTGATGCACACGTAACCGATCTTTCTCAGTCCTTTCTTTAGCAAGTTGTTTTTCCAAGCACCTGAAAGCAGGGAAGTTCTAGACTTCGTGTACGTTTAAAAACATTAAAACTAAAACTTCAATCCCGGGAAGGAATTTTCGCGTCGGAATAAAAGCGACTTCAGCATAGATTATATTATAGGCTATAATTATATTGACAGAATGAAGTTGAGTCAAGAGAAACGCATGTGCATAGGCCTATCAGTTGGTTGCATCGCTGACATTTCATATGTGCAATTGCCAATTTGCTTAGTGCAAATTCTCGCTTGAACTGCAGAATAGATAAAGCTTTATTTGTCTATTCTGTGGTTTAGGCTAAGCGAGAATCTACAGTATATCTCAGCCCCTCCTTCAATATTTATTAGTACAGATCGAGTTGAACCGTGCAGTGTGGTGATTGTGATTTGTGTGGTTCCCAATATTTAGAAGCCATATCCCAATTAAACATCCGACTTGGGGGGGCCGATAGCGCATTGGATAACATCTGGCGTAGAGAGCGAGAGGTACCGAGTTCGAGCCCCGTAGGGCGGATTATGCTTTGTAGGCTGCTAGTAGCGCCGTTGTATTGCAGGCTGTCTGTTCTGTTAGTAGTTAAGATTTAAATTGCATAACATGTAGGCCTAAATGTACAGCGCAGTGCGTTTGTCAGGCGCTTAATAAAGAAAAGATTATTATTATTATTATCGATCCCGGTTAAACGCAAATGATCTGCATGGTATACTTCCCTACTCTTCTCATAGTCGTATGATCGTGTAGGAAAGCACCCGCTGCCTTACATCAGCAACACTTGATCCAGAGTCCTTGAACACGATGTTATAATTATATCGGCAGTGGATGGGAATGCGTCAATTGGTTGGTTCCGCGCGTGTTCCCGCGTGACTCTTCTAGAATCTGTGCATTGTTTTTCCAAATTATAAATTCAGTTCTTGATTACATTTGTCATCATATTGGCTAGCACAGATAGCGCCTCTGATTATTTTACTTTGAAGGTCGTTATATAAATATTCAAAAACAAGTTACAAATAACACTGATTCGACCCTATGCCTTACATTAGCACCCAGTCAGCTTTAAGCAATTATTCGGTATCTGTCGTTGCAATACACGTTTGGGTGTGGTCCCAGCTGTCAGAAGTCACAGTAGGTAACGCAGCATCAACAGCTGCTGTCGTTCAACTGGGAAACAAAGCACCCTTATTTAAGTACTTACTGTCTGGCAACAGTTTAGACTAATGTGGCTAATAACTGGAAAGGTTATAGGCATAAACTCTCTGGCGTATTTCACAAAAACTGGAAAGGTCATAGGCATAAACTCTCTGGTGTATTTCACATTATTATATTACTAATTTTACCCGCGGTCGGAAATAATCGTCTCTCAGGACTTACAATTCTACATGGAATACAATAAAGTTTAGTGTGGCACGGTGGCCGACTGGTTAGAGTGATTGACCTGCAACGCAGGTTCGATCCTCGTCCTGGGCGGTAACTCTATAGGGATGTTGAGCAAGTCCTTCGCGCACAATTGCTCTGCAATGTAATTGCATCTGCGCCGCCGAGGCATGTGCGCTTCTGAGCTTCGGGCCATCTTTGGAAGAACGGCTATATCAAAATACAGTTGTATTGTATTGTATTGTATTGATCAAAGAGCAAAAATGCATATAATGGAATTTCGTAAGCATGTGCATAGACATTGATATAGCGCCTGTTAAGAACCTCATCACCAGCCATGGCATAAAAACAGGACGTGACTTATGGTTACGAGCAGTGAGTAAGAAGATTTCAGCAGAGCAGGTTCCCACCAGCAAATGCAAGAGCATCAGATAGGACCCATATTGACTCTACGCGGGTTCCATGTGGGAATGCAGGTCCTATTGGGCTCCGTGTGGGCATGCTGACAGTGACAGGGTAGTGACTGGAACGATTCATTCTTATGAACGCTGGGCCGAGTATGTTTCCTCATTCCGATAATAATCGCACGGCCACGGCCACAGGAATCACCTCTTGGGCTACGGTAGGCTACTTGTAAACGCAAAAGCCTAGGAAGATTAACATAGCATTGCTCGATACAAAACGCCGCTTCTGTGAATGTGAGTTCTGATTCTGCTTTCAAAGTAGAACTATTCGAATGAAAAGGCACTAACTGGAACAAACAAATCGTCTCAATTCACGACTGCTCACTAAATAATACATTTCGATGCATTTTTATTTGAAAATGAAAGACATCTGCTTTCTAATTATTGGACGAGAACGAAAATTTGAAGTTATTATTCTAAATGATTGATGTAAGGTATTTGAGATGAAAACAGCGTTGATATAATTTGTAAAATGAAAGACATCTGCTTTTTAATTATTAGACGATAAGGACATTTTAAAGTTATTATTTTATATGATTGATGTAAGAAGGCATTTGAGATGAAAACAGCGTTGATATAATTTATTAGACTTCAGACAAAGTGGTCGTACGAGCAATTTGAGCTAATGTGAATCAGAAGATTAAATAGAACCCATATTATGTCTGTGTAGAAAGATGTTTCCGAGTTGCCATAATGCGATAAGTTAACTTTCAGTTTACTCCCAATTTTACTACTTAATAAAAACGTAGTGGATCCGTTCACGCCCCGGGCGTTAGCGGAACCCTAGTGCTACATTAACGTCCGTCGCGTTATTGGCCAAAGCATGTCACGTGAACTTGCTTACTTTCCTTGGAATTTGAAATGGCGGACATCTTGAGGGTCGGTTAGGGTTAGGTTATGCGTTGTGAGGGTCGGTTAGAGTCAGGTTAGGCGTCGTGAGGGTCGGTTAGGGTCAGGGTTAGGGTTAGTTTCTTCATTAGAAAACATGGTGAACAATCTTTCAGCGCATTCTGGAGAGTTTAACGGTTGGCTCCTTTCACGTGCACAAAATCATGTGACATAGATTGACCAATAGCGTAGCGGGCGTGATTCTAGTCCCAGGTATTAGGATCACGTCGGGCGTGACTGTATCCACGACCTAATAAAAAAGCTTTATGGCCAATAAATATATCTCAAAATTACCATTATAGTGTAAGTGCCTCATTAATTTCGGTGCAGAGCTTGATATTGTTTGTCCAGGACTTTCAGCACCTCTTGAACCAGAGGCGTCCGCAGGCTTAAAAAAATTGGACACACACTCCTCCAGTCCCTCCCTCCCCACCCGTCCCCTCTCCGCCGCTCGTATACAGTCATACGAAAACAACGAAAAAAATGACTCAGAGTGACTCATAAATGTACAGTATATCATATGCATGTGATATCATATGATTTTATACATACTGTATGGCAACGGTTTTCAAACGTTATTTTTATTGCACCACCAGGTCCAAGAATCGAATGTTGGCGAACCACCAGCAAAGCTCAGATCAATAACAACAGGCGAGCGCGAAGTCCCCTTGCAAATTTGCAATTAATTATTAGGGGAACATAGTCAACTGTTCTCTTGCAGTTCTCTTGCAGGGTCTGTGGCGACTATTAGAGTCGTAGCCTCGTAGGAAGAAAAATTTAAAAATTAATATATAGATTCTAATTATAAGAAAGAAATCATATGAAACAAATATTTTAAAACAGGATAAAATAGGATAATTATACATGCAGGCATCAACGTATTGTTCGTATTTCGTATTACGTATTTCACAGTAAATGGTTTTTCATGTTTTAAAAACTTCTCTATTTTGGCCTTCGATAGCCTTCGATAGTCCTATCGGGCCGATAGGCCCTATGGATAGGACCTATATGACCGATAGGACCTATGACCGTAAGGCCCTGTGACTCATATGACCTATAACCGGTAGGACCTATGACCGATAGTCCTATGACCAATAGGCCCTATGACCAATCGTCCTATGACCAATCGTCCTATGACCGATCGTCCTATGACCACCGTCCTATGACCAATCGTCCTATGACCGATAGTCCATATGACCAATCGTCCAATGACCAATCGTCCAATGACCAATCGTCCTATGACCAATCGTCCTATGACCAATCGTCCTATGACCAATCGTCCGTATACCCATATTTGCATTGCACTACTTTACACGAGGTTACAGTGCATTTTCCGACACTTCGTTACAACGAATAGCATTGGCAAGAGTTGGCTTTTAATCAGCCAATAGAAGGAGCTTCACTTTGTTCCTAAGCATGATGCAAACTATACAGCCAGACAAGACAGACATATAAAACTGTATGGCCTATAATTATGTATGCCAGATATATGGGTTCTGTAACTTAAACAACGTAGATCGACGTCCCTCCACCTGGCCCATTGGTGCTCGGGTTAAACGTTTTCATACAGACATCTGACATTGACCCTTCACATTCCCTCTGCGCTAGATTGTGTGAATTTCAATAAATTTCCACCATTTTGCAGTAAGCAGTGTCTTAAGGTTTGGCACCATACCTTCACGGCAACAAGATAGGCTACTACTAGTAAGTTTAGGCTACTAGTACCCTACTAGTAGCCTAAACTTACAGCTCAGAATTACCGCTGGCAGGCCTATTTATATTTTTTCTCAGGAGACAAGTAGGCGTCCCGAGCGGAACTGTTTAAGTGGCGGGAAATTGGCGATAAATGTAGGCTAACAGACGCTGACAAAAGTCCTCACTAAGTCTACTAAGAGCCGACAGATAGGCCTACTGCGCAATTTCGGCGCGCAATTGTGAAAGATCGAAAAATTATGGTACGACAATAAAGGTTTTAATTAGACCTGTTGTTTCTTTATCGCTTTTACTGACCTATATCTAGAACCACCAATTTCGATAGGCCTATGTTGTTAACAAATGACATAAATTATGCATTTTGTAGGCCTGCATTATTGTGTCATTAAAGTTAATGAACTTTTAATGAACTCCGAACTGGGAAGGTCTACATAGAGTTGTGCTTGAGATTTTATAAGACGCTGCTGATGGGAGTGGCGTGGGTACACTAAGAAGCAAGCCAATTGAGTTAGCTGGGAAGCTTCATGATACGGAATAAATTGATGAATGGATTCATGATAACAGGATCAGAGAGTACTGATAAGGTAGGCCTGTGTTTTTTAATCTTGTGACAGACACGGTAAAGAACGAGAAATCATCTTTGCAGTCAGTTAGGTGTAAACCCACTTGTTAAAATTTTTTAAGCATTTCAATCTAAAATGCAGGCCTGCATATAATTCAATTAGCGATTACACTGCAATTAAAGAAGCAAATCTTGATGAACAGAAAGCGAGTGATTTCGTAGTATTTGGATTCCGTTAGGAACTAATCTGGGCTACACACCAGAGAGAGAGAGACAGACAGACAGACAGACAGAGACAGAGAGAGACAGAGGGAGAGGGAGAGAGACAGAGACAGAGAGGAGAGAGAGCGAGAGAGACAGAGAGAGCGAGCGAGAGACTTTATAGCAAGAAGTACTTTGAAATAAAAACCAGTGCAATCTGCTATACCAGAACAATTGTTTTTATGCAATTTTTAAACAGATATAGTCAATTCTGTGCAATTTAGAATGTAGGCATGTGAATTTTGGAGCATGCTAGGAACAAAGTTTACCAATAAAGCATAAATGATTTCAGGACCTGATTTGAGTAATTTAAAAGGATAAAACGATGTTGACGGCCTATGCAGCTTAGACACAATTTAAACCTAAGATTTGACCTCGCCAAACCGGACTTACTACGAAAGCGGTTCAGTTGAAGGTTGAAATGTATTAATGATAAATGTCAGCCACTAGCACTGCAAACAACCATGATAAAAAAAACTGTAAGTGCAAATCATTATATCTGCGCGCGCGTGTCTTTATGTGAGAGGTACTAAACAATAATTAGTAACGTAACTAGGATTTTTCGTTTGGGGGTTGAGTATGGCTCGTGCGGTGGCACAAGCCTATGATGGGGTCGGGGCTTGATTTATTTTGGTGGGGCTTCAGCTTCCTTTGGGGTGGTGCTTAAGCCCCCTAAGCCCAACACTCGATCGTGAACTTACGTCCCAGAAATAATGTCTATGTATACATCAAAATAATCAAAATGTTAAACAAGATACAGACTCAGAAGCTAAAAGAATTTCTGCAAAAATGACTTAGCCATGTGGAACTGTGAAGCACTTATTAATTTTGTGAACCGGCCGTATACTAGAGAGATTAGATTTTCTAACCGATTTAATTCCGAGCTCATATCTGATCGCTCGCAATAATATAATCAATCAGACGTCATTGATCTCTATCTCTTGGCAATTCAAACTGAGACCAATGGACTACATCGATGATATCGATCTCCATCGGTCCTTCCATCCATCCATCAATCACACGTCCAAAAAGCACACACCAATCTATTCAGCCAATCATGCTGCGATCCTGCCACCCATCCACCCAACCACCCACCGATCCACCAACCCATCCATCCATCCGTTTGTCCAACTATCCATCCTTATTCACACATTCACAAAAGTACCCACCCATCTATTCAGCTATTCATGCCGTGATGATCCTACCATCCATCCCACCAATGCACCAACCCATCTATCCGTCCGTCCATCCGTCCGGCTATCCATCCATCCATCCATCCATCCATCCATCCATCCATCATTCACACATCTAAAAAGGCACTCACCCATTTATTCAACCAGTCCAGCTACGATCCATCCATCCATCCATCCATCTCCACCCACCCACCCCACCCATCTACCAACCCATTCATCCGTCTGTTTATCCATCTATCCATCCATCATTCACACATCCAAAAAGGCACCCACCCATCTATTCAACCAGTCATCCTGCCATCCAACCATCCTTCCAACCACCAACCAACCAACCCATCCAACCATCCATTCATTCAACCGTCCGTTCTTCCATCTATCCATTTACCATCACAGCTGTGACTACAGCGTGGCTATACAACAGGAACAGAAGTAGTAATCATAAGCCAGACACGAACAATTGTCGGTTCATTAAACACCCAGACACACCCTTCTTCTCTATCACAGAAACACAAATTGCTCAACCCCAAAGTGCCTGCCGCATCAGTGGTTATGCTAGTTAGAAAGACCTTTCCCACCCGTCACTGCATTATAGGCCTATATCAAATTTAACTTTTAACCTCTGCCATGTTGTTGTTCAGACCCCTACCCCTCCTCTATAAGCTGTGACTACCGCTGACTGTAGGCGATACACACAATGGCCCATGCCATGCAAATAATTACCACTGCAGTTTAAAGGTCACGTATACACGGATTTAGCTCTTTGAACTTTGATACCGTACAGGCGATGACTGGTGAGGATGATGACATACAAATGTTCAGCTGCTCCTGAACTGCCCTACGAACTGTGACCACAGTTAAAATTATTTTGTGCCGACGTCAAAGGCCTTTGTAGCCAAAGCTGTCGTTAAACTCTGGACCCTCCTCCTCCTCGTCCTTCTCCTCCTCGTCCTTCTCCTCGTCCTCCTCGTCCTCCTCGTCCTCCTCCCGAACTACAATTCTGTGAGTTGCTGCCTATGCCTGGGGTGCTGAATGCTGATGAAGGTAGAACATGTACGCAGGCCTTTACAGTTCACCATCATTCCAGACAATGGACTGGAAAGCAGACTTCGAATGTGTCTGCAAATAAGTCCACACTTTGAAATATACAATATAATACAATCGTAATCGTAATCTCCAAACTTCTAAAGCGCCACTCGAAAGCCAAGCGCAGGGCACCAGCTTATTCACGAGCGCTGCGTCTAGTCAGAGGGGTTGTCCATGCACATACACTATTTTAAACAGATTGGTGTACGATTGTCTATTGGTTAGCGCGCTGGACCCTCAACTGAGAGGTTGCAGGTTCATATTCCCGCCAGGGCAGAAACTTGTTTCGAAATATCTGCTCTACACTCGCCACCTATTATAGTCGACTCAGCTACGGTGAGTACACTGACAGTACACTGTCGGTGGGAAGCTTAGACGACGAGGGATAGGACTGACCTCCAGCCCCCATATGCTGAGGGTAAGAAAACTAAGTCGCTAACACTTCATACCCACGGTTGTATGTATATATAGGGGCTATCTGAAAGGCTTACTTATATATACATACATATATAATTATATATACATAATTACATATATTAATATAATTGTAGCCTATGTGTTTATACATGGGCGTATTTAGGGGTGGTTTTACGGGTTCAAACCCCCGAAATAAGTTTCCGAAATTTTTTTATATGCTTTTACATGCAAAATACAAAAAACTGGACTTTTGCGACGATTTTCAATGGAACCCCCGAAATCTTAAAACCCCTCCGAATGTTTTTCTGGCTATAAGACTTTACATCTGTGTTCCTGGACCTAGGGCCTGTTTCAAAGTGCAAAAGGACCTTGAAACTTAGTACTTTGAAAAACTGTGCATGTGATTATATAGTCTTTGATATATAGTCCATATGCTTGTTTGCAATGCATTTATGTAGGCCAATAAATAGGCCTATGTGGCTTCAACGAAATTGCCTCGTGTACTCGTCCCATTAGATTAGAATATGCATGTATCCCTGAAAGACTCATAAAACGCAGAATATTATTCTGTCTAATTATAAGTTGGCTAATCATGAGGCTGAGTTGTTAATTGAAATGGACTCACAAATCCATCGTTTCTGCTGATTTATTTTGCGGATGTAACTGCTAGCGACTTAAATAGGCCTACATGGATCCTACATGTAGACTTAGTCCAGCCGACATAGTATGGGTCAGGAAGCTGGCTGAGCTGGTTTTATCGCTCTTGATTGCTGTATTTCTCTGCACGATAGAGGGCAGAAGCTGACTGAGGTATGATTTATCTCTATAGTTATGCGCTGTATTGGGGCTCAGTATACAGGGATCCTATAAGTAGTATGTCAATAGAGTCGCATAAGTTTCTTATTCAAATAGGTCGTATGCAAAGACCCGTTCGTGTTGGCGAGTGCTTCCTGGTAGACGCTTCTTTCTCCACGGAGCAGAGCGAGCATCAATCGACGACATTGGCTCTCCGCATAAGCTCATTTTGTTCAGAGGTAGACTTATGTGAACGAGAGTATAATGTCTAAGTGTCATTTAGCCACACATCGAAAGTCGTGACTAATTGGTAAACATATCTTGTCACGAATACGGCGTATGCTTTCAAACACGACTTTACACACATCCGTGCGTTATATTTAGCGTAGGCTATAACTGTAATTATAATCCTGAATCTGTGATCATTATATAGATCCAATATATAAAAACAAAGTCAGTCAGTTTGTTTGTCTGTATGTAGGCGTATGTAGAAAGTATGCATGTATGTATTGAAGGTACTATGTATGTGTATCTGAACCTTCTAAGAAAAATGGATGATTCTGTAAGACTCTTCTACACTTAGGCCCACTGTACATTGTTTTTGCTAACTTATGTAATCTGACAGTTGACATCATATTGGCCATTACACAGAGTGCCTCTGATTTGAGGCGCCATATAAATGTTCAATTACAATTACAATTGCAAAATTACTATTCTGTAAGCCCCCGGCAAAATGGCACAAGGTCGCCAACATACGTGTTTGCGGAACTCTTAAGGTGACTTTTAGTTATCTCTTCTGCACGACTTGTTTAATCGAAATGAAATATATTACGTATACGACTTATCATCTCTTTCTTAACAAAGAAGTCGCTCGCTTGCACGACCCTCGAACGAGTGACTGATCTCGTCTGCACGATTTATTCGTTCACATGATATTTCTGTATCGTGTAGGCGAGATAATAAATTTTAGGCCATTTCAATGTAACGAGAGAAAAAAATTCCAGTCATTTCAGCATCGGCTTATGCCTTACGGGCTCAGTAGGCTTGTTATGGCTACTGCTCATCTACGGCATAAATATGCTAGTATTACGCACACAGTATGCGGGAGAATTATGTATAATTTTGATTAATATCGTATGCATGTCCCTTGATCGTTCCGAATTGTTTCCCCTTTGATGGCTCATCAGTTAGCTATGTGTATGTTGATCGACATGTCCACTTAGTACGCTAGCACTACGTAACCTCTGCTTCTGAGCACTTGGCCTTTGGTACCCGAGTACGAGTAGGCCTACTAGGAAACCTCTGTTTCTGAGTACGTTGACTTTATCTTTGAGTTCTTAGACTTTGCCTCTGATTGGGTAGACTCTGCATGCAGCTGACTACGTGGACTTTTCCTCTTATCTGCTGTGTTTATTTTCTTCAGTTTGAATCTCCCCTCTTCCTCCTTCGATTTTTCAACAATGCATGAAACCCCATCTTTAGACGCAGCATAGTTTTAGATAGGTTATTATTAGCCAAGTTTGAGTGCCCTTGTGAGGTTCTTATTGGACCCCATATAAATGTTGAGATACACATGCATACATTCGTACCTACTTATGTACATACACACAACACACATACATAGGTTACACAGCCGCTACATAGTATTATTATTACGTATATATCTCCATCAGTGGCGTCGCCAGAGCTTCTGTTGGGGGTCAAGGCTGACCAGGACCCCATTATGAGCGTCCGAAGGACGATCGCTGTCTGCATGCCGAAAGTAGCTCTATCCATGTGCCCCTCCCCACTTTTAAATTTTTTGAATTTTCATACTGTAATGGTGGCATTTTAAGCTGTCATAGGAAAAACATTTTTCTATTATTTCAGCGCTGATAGGAGCCAACTGTGACTCGTAGCTAAATGTTAAATGTTCGCGTTTTCATATAGTGACCGTATACGGCCTCGACCCTGCTAATTTTTCAATTAATTGATTGACTTACATCCTTCATCACTGCTCGCCCGCTCGAATGTACGCCACACCATTTAAGGTCCCCGTGCAAGGACCGCGCTACCCCGAGGTTTAAGATGTAGGCCTAGTTTGAACCGTATTTGAGTTTGACTACAGATAATATTAGCAAACCCGACATTTATTGAAATTAATATAAAAACTAGAAAACACATTCAATATCCAAGAACGCCACAAACCTTAGGGTGAACAGATTGCTGACCAGACACAATTAGCAGACATAGTTCACAAATGGTATACAAACCAAGCAAGAAGGATTCAACTACCGAATCGGGAAGCCAAGCAGTGTTGATGCAGTTTTACTGGTGAACAATCGACAATAGAAACAGAACGCCGACTGCTTTAAACGACTGTACTCGGGGTTAAAGTGGGTGGGAATGCGCGGGAACGGCCTCCCACTGCTCTCGAGAATTGGCGGGCGAAGGAGTATTAATTCATAGATATTTTTTCCCTTGTCTTAAAACCAAGATAGTGTGAATCAGTTTGCTATGTTTTGTCTCTGTATATATGTACCTATTTCACAACAAGTATTATACCCACACACACGCCACATACATATACATACACACACACAAACACACGTACACACTAATGCCTGCTTTTGCGTGCACCCGTTGAGCGAGAATTGGCGGGCGAAGATGTCGCTCAGAGGCAGGCATACTAATAATTTCCACATGTTGTCTTGGACATCCTGTTGGAATGCGGCTGTGTGACTGGTGTAAATAGGTCACCCCCATCATGACTCATCACTGCGAATAGGAGAGATAAACAACATTGGACTTTTCCCTATTCTTCTGTATATTTAGTGTAAAGCACAATCCGTCACCTGTTGATTAGTGATTAGTCTTTGAAAAGAAAACAAACTTTGGAAGAGGAGAAGAGGACCTTCAATGTAAAATGTCAAACCACACACCACATAGGGTACCCCCCCCTAAAAACTCACCGGATTTGCACGAATCCCAGGACCCAGCCTGACCAGGGTTGGGGGGCAGCTGCCCCCCTTGCCCCCCGTGGCGACGCTATGATCTCCATGTCTCTAGAGCTGCGTCTACGCCCTGGGAGTCTGCCTGAAACTTTCCTTACTAAACTCAAAACTGTTCTTTTGGGCGCGTTGGAGTCGGGAGCGCCTCTGAGTAGTTTCCTTGAAGGGGCGCTATATAAATTCCCGAATGAATGAATGAATGAATGTCGCAGTGTCTCTGTTAGTGTCTCTGCTGACCAGGCCCCAGTATAGAGTATAGGCCTATAACCGTCTGCATGCATAATTATAGTAGCTCTATCCACCAACCAACACACAGCGCACACGTACACTAGCCTATGTGCAGCCGTGCTACTCGCAGTCTCTTCGCGTCATTTATTACTTGTGTCTCTTGGTTGCGACTTATTCCTGATCATTCAGTGTTACAATGATCAGCAGTCTCAGCAGCATTCATTGGAACGGTAAAATACTTCTAACGTTGGACTGAGCGTGTGTTGTATGCACAAATATGTAAGTGAATGACGAATCCGTCGTGCACAGCTGCTTCGATCTGTGGGTCTGTTGAAACGTAGGCCCTGCGGGTATCCAAAGAATTTTTCTTCAGTCGCATCATTTAAGTTTTTATAGGAATTACTCTGTCAATTGTTGCAGCCGTTACGTAATTGACAAGCAGCTTGTGAAACACGAAGACAACTTCTAATAAACAGGTAAGAGGAGTAACACAATGAACAAACACTTTTATTTACGCATGTTCGGTATGGATGAAGAATCTGCCCCAAAATCTACCCGACCAAGAGGCATTCTAAATGAGTCTATTATTTATAACTTAGAAAATTTAACCGAGTTTAATATAACATTATATCCCTGACATGGGCAGGCCAAAAAGATTTCTGCCTCATTTTTGCTTTGCCGTTAAACTTGCCCAATGTCCAACTAGCATCGACTTTATAGAGTATGGATAAACTTTGCCTATAGACCTACTAAATAATCTGACCTTTAAACCGACCTAGTAAGTCCATCCCCTTGATTGTAAACAAACCTCAGCGACTATATTTTGACACAGAGAATCCAACACGCTCTCGCTTTTCTTTTGGTGAGGGTCAACCAAATGAAATGTCAACAACGTATTGAATGCCCAAAAATTTAAACATGTTGGTGAGAATTTAGCAAATAATTTCCAATAAAATATTTGAAATAGTTAGATAATCAAAACGTATAAAACATTCCAATAAGCTCTTGGCACAGTGTTCAGTAGGCCTACTACTGTCAATAATCCAAATGTTTCAGTCTAATCCAGTGCTTCCAGTGTTGACATTCTGCCAATAGTAAAACATACTCTTCAATAACTATAATCAAGTTCATTCATAGTTAATGAAACGGAGCACTATAATGCGATGACAAAAGATCGAAAAGATATGTAGGCATGAGCGCCCGAAGACATTTTTGCCAGGGAGTGAGGCACGACCAAGTAGTATAAAAAACCTTTTTTTCGGAAGAAAGCAGAAATCCTGTTGGCTCGCCCATATATATCCACATGGGCTCCTCATGGGTCCTAAGTGGGAATATGGGCGATTGTTTATTGGCACAGCTGTAAAGAAGGTATAGATTTGAAAATAACTATAGGCGTAGGCTATGTGTAAGTCTTAATAGTCGAAAATCAATATTTCAACATAATAATTTTTTTTAACTGTAGGCCTATATTGTTAGCGCATGCATATTATTACCATATGCTTATATTTTAGAATACAATAATTACGTAATGTGGATACATTTTACCTATTTGTTTTTTTTATTAAGTCGTGATCTCCTGAAGGTCAGTTAGTCCGCTTTCGATTCAATATTTGCAATGGACAAATGCCATGCATTTGACCGGTAACGTTTTACTGAATTGATACCGAGTGAAGCCATGCGTTCAGCGCGGTGTCCTTCGATATTTGCATCTGGCAAACTCCATGCATCTGACCGGTAACGTTTTACTAAATTGATACCGACTCCCGAGTGACTCCACGTATTATTTTATAAGGCTGAGTCGATTTGAAATCGACACCGGGAAGAATCCACGTATTTGCATGGTCGGTTACATTTAGGGAAATTGACACCGGGTGTTAACCTTAGTGTAATTGGGATGATAATTTGGCCAACACACTTAAGTTAAGATTCTATCACCTGGGAGATTTTTTTACCACCCAAGGGTATAAAAAGAGAGAAGCGAACAGGAGGGTAAGACGTCAAAGGACAGTTATAGGTGCTGTTAAGAATCGTTCAGCTAGGAGTTCCTTCGAAAGATCGTCTAGGCAGTAGTAGCCTATAGGGATGCGGTTATTAGGTTCAGCTGAGTTTTAGTAACTTTCTCGTCAGAGCAGCTTTCGCTGTAAAACGTGATTGTGTCAGTGTTTGAAATAAAGAAATCAACTTCTTTGAATTGCTCGACTTTGAAGCCTCCTGGCAGACCACGGGAGCTGAACTCACCCGAACATTTATACGCTGGGGTATTGGTTACCTGCCTTCTGGTAAAGACTTGAACCAATCGGCGTTTTCGGAAAATAGACTGGTCCCGGTTTGCGACAGCACATGTAAATAATGAAGGAAGGGGAAAAGTATAATGGTTAACACTTTTGCCTGAAGTGCTCACGGGCCCGGTTCGAATCCCGTAAGGCCCTGGGGTTTGCTCATTCCTTCATTCCCTAGGTGGCAGCAAAAGTACAATGAGCTTGCGCCTTGCATGGCTGCAACTTTGTTGATTTATGTCTTCTGTAATTTGTGTTCTTGTGAATTGTTTAATCGTCATAACATGGACATGTACAGGGCTGTGCGTTTGTCAGGCGCTTCGTTAAAGAATTATTATTATTATCATTATTATGATGAACTCTTGCGAAGAAATCCAATGCACAACTAAATATATTTGAAAGAAACCGAAGTACTCGACTATAATCCTGGCTGAATTTGCCCCCAATATTCTTCATGAATTCTTCTCTGCACTGGTTTCTTTTACTCTGCATGTCTATGTTCACTCTTCTTTCTACGCCTCTACTTCAAAAGCGATTGAAGACCATTCTATTCGATTGTTGTCTTGTTTTGTCAGCCCGGGAGCATCTCTGATGAGTTTTCTAGGAGAGGTGTTAAATATTAATGAGCACTTAAAATATTACTCATCACACTACCTATACCTACATATCCGTAATCGGTCCTATATAATACTTTAGTTGTAGCAGTTGCAAATATCAATTTTTGGATAATTATTGTTATTAATTAAATTATTGTTATTAATTAAATTCGTAACACGCGCAATGTCACACCGAATTGTGAATCTTAGAGGCGGATAGTCAGTCGTCAGAGGAAGGTGCAGTTAGATATCCAAGTGCTTGAAAGCCAAGGAGAAATAACGAGTTTTGATCCGTTTCTCGAAGGAAGGAAGTGATTTTGAGTTACGAAGAGAGAGCGAAAGTCGATTCCATTCCCTGGGGCAGAGGCATGGAATGCACATGAGCCCATAACTGTTCTGCATCGGGGCTTACATGTATATTACATAACCAGTTGCTATCACTTCTGTGTGCATGGGTAACCTTGTCAGCGGGATTTTGGTCCCTTAACGATCTATCTCCCATTGCTTCCTGTCAATCAACGAATATCTTGAACTTGACTGCTATGCTATTTTTTGATACAAGAAGCAATAAAATTTATGCTTACGCATGTCTGTATGTATACATATATATATATAGGCATAATTATGTGCAAATATTCTATATGCAAGCAGTCTAAATACCCATGATAGTTATCTTGTGCTCTCGCGTCCATGCACGGCCATGTATGTAGGCCTATTCGCCTCCTCCCCGTAACCTTACACGGGCCAGACACCAATACACCCCAATTAACTTTTCCTATACGCTGTGCTCAGTGGTGCCAAACCGTCCCTCACTACACACTATTATAAATCAATGTCGTGCTGTTTAACTGATGATCCGGTGTCTTTACCTCACTGTACAAGAGCTCCCTTAAGACCTCCTATAAGCCACCAAGCAGTTAAGCAAACGAGATGTCAGAATAACCTATTTTAATTATTTTAATTATTTGTGCCGAAATATTCACGCATATCCGACTACATGCGGCGTGAGCTACACTGGCTTCCAGTTGCTGATCGTGTTAAATTCAAGATCGCTACGCTGGTTTGGAGGGCTACGACTGGCACTGCTCCGGACTACATTGCTGAACTGTGCCTTCCAGTTGGCACTCAAACTCGTCGGCGGGCTCTCCGGTCTGCCTCGCGAAATGACTTAATTGTACCTTCGTTTCGAACCACCACCCGTGCTCGTCGGGACTTCTCGATTGCGGCGCCACGGATCTGGAATACTCTTCCGCCATCTGTGCGTGCCACTAATGCTGCATGTGGTTACATGGTTTTCTCTCGACTCTTAAAGACGCACTTTTTCAGCTGTTTGATGGCCACGTGTTGAGCGCTTCTGTGAGACTCTAAAGTGGCGCTTTATAAATGTCTTGTTACATTACATTACATTTAAAATTAATAGCATGTTTAATGTTACATATTTAGATTCAGAATCAAAGAGGGCATGCAGGTGACCCCTTGCCACAACGTGCGAACGCTCATGTATGTAGGCATATTCGAACGCATCGCCGCTACATGGCCTGGCGTCGGGAACTGAAGCAGAATGATGATGATGATGATGACGATGATGATGATAATAATAAAAAAATAATAATAATAACATCAACAATAACAACAACAACAGCAGCATCAATAATAATAATTAAACTAATAATAATAATAATAATAATAATAATAATAATAATAATAATAATCCTTGATGATGATGATGATGATGATGATGATGATAATAATAATAATAATAATAATAATAATAATAATAATAATAATAATAATAATAATAATATAAGGAATAATAATATGATGATGATGATGATAATAATAATAATTGTAAAATGTAGTAGTATCAGCAGCAGTAGTGAAAGTAGTAGTAGTAGAAGAAGTAGAAGATAATGATGACGACGACGATGAAGGTGATGATGAGTACCACTAGGCCTATATGATTATCTCTTGATAGAGACAATTATTTCGACTGCAGTTTGAAGTTTGCAAGCACTCTAATCATTAGTGACTCTACATGCGTGAACCTATATACAAGCTTATACCAAATATGTTTGTATAATCATATAAGAATATTTATGAACGGTGTGAATAATATGTGTGGCCTTTGATCTACAGGAGGGCACATATAGGTATGCATATTATGCATATATATATATATATATATATATATATATATATATATATAGCTATTGCATACACATGTGCATACAAATCAAACATAATTATACACCATCACATATATATGTACTTATCAATTTTTTTTATCTGCAATGTATAACCATACATATTAAACGGAAGTCTACCATGGCGTCGGATCGTGGGAAGCGATGTATAGTGTAAGGCAGCCGCGGTTGGTGGTCCCATCCATAGCGTGTAGATACATGTAGACTGGAAAAGATGGAAAATAAAGGCGGATCTGGAAGTGGGAGAGATAGAAGCGGGACGTCGACAGCTCTTCCCTTCTGCTGGTACTGAACCTGTCGTAAGACCTGCCGAGAGAAACAAGGACGGTGGACTGAGACTATATCATGCATTTGGAGCATTCAGTTGGATTAGAGTTGCCTGGTTGAGGCTCCTGACTTCCTGTGCTCCGTCGATTGCATTGGACATTCGCAATTACACTGGATTTAATTGAAGTCGATGTCATGCATGCGATCTGAATAAGATCAGCCGTAGTTAAATACACGGTCAGACAGGAAGATGAACTGAATGCATGTTGGAACTCGGTAACCTCGGTTTATAGAAAGTTATTTGGTTTAAATAAATGGGAATCTGTTAAAGGCTTCATTTGTGACCTTGGTAGACTATATACTTACATCACACTATTAAGAAACGTCGCATGATGTTCTATAGGCGACTAGTTCATTCGACATCTAAATTTCTCCAGGATATTTTCTGGTGTTTCGTTGTTGAGGACTTTCTTTATGACTCTGAACTTGCCGACATCTTGAACGGTAAATTTAGTTGCACAAATGACCTTTACTAACATTTTTGCAGTCTGTGCGTTTGACTTACGTTTGTTCAGATTTATGCATGTATGTTGTGACGTTTGATTTGTTTCTGCCTTCGGGCGTAATAAAGTATACTGATAAGTTGTAACAATACTCTGTTGCTCTCACTTATCTCTCCATTTCTTCCTTTCTTCTGTCTCTCTCTGTCTCTCTGTCTCTCTGTCTGTCTCTGTCTCTCTGTCTCTCTGTCTCTCTGTCTCTGTCTCTGTCTGTCTCTGTCTGTCTCTGTCTCTCTGTCTCTGTCTCTGTCTCTGTCTCTGTCTCTGTCTCTGTCTCTCTCTGTCTCTGTCTCTGTCTCTGTCTCTGTCTCTGTCTCTGTCTCTGTCTCTCTCTGTCTCTGTCTCTGTCTCTGTCTGTCTCTGTCTGTCTCTGTCTGTGTCTGTCTGTCTGTCTGTCTGTCTGTCTGTCTGTCTCTCTCTCTCTCTCTCTATATATATATATATATATATAATTATATATATATATGTTGCTTTCAATATCCGTCTAATCTTCCCGAAAAGCACTGCTCCATCTCTACATGCATACATGTCTATCTCTCTTTCTCTAGTGCTTCATAATTTCCGTTTATCCGCCTACCCGACTATATCTACCTCTCTTTACCTCTCAGTCTACATATCTGTCTTTGTCCTCGTATCTACACAACTCAGTCTACCTGTATATGCATTGCAACATCGGTCTTGTCCGTTTGCCTCTGTATCACTCCGCATCTCTCACTCGACATCTCACCAGTTTCTCGTTTTGCTTTAGACTAAAGCAAAGGTAACCGGAAGGTCAAAGGTCAGCAAGAAACGAGTGACCAGTTCGTGAACATGTCCTGCTGTCTGACGCCTACAGTAGCTCTGGTCATCGGTGTGCTGTACCTGGTCAGTGCATTGGCCTTCGAACTGACCATCCTCCACACGAACGACGTCCACGCCCGATTCGAACAGTACACCATACGCGATGGCCGATGCCGTCCCGCAGACGAAGCCAGAACCTCCGGGTGCTTCGGGGGTTTAGCCCGTCGAGCGACCCTCGTCAAGGAGATCCGGAATCGAACCAGGAACGTTCTGCTACTGGACGCCGGTGACCAGTACCAGGGAACGCCGTGGTTCTACTATTACAAGGGCAAAGCAGCCTGTCACTTCATGAATGCCCTCCGCTACGATGCTATGGTAAGTACTCGTAATAAAACACTCGTAAACATTAAACAACTCATTCAACAACTTATGCTCATAATATGTTTCTTATACGCTCAACAAGGCCGAGTAGGCCTATTAGATTGAGAACAATGCTGTGTTTGTACATGATATATGTGGTCGATATTTATATTAGAGCAGGGGTGTCAAAGAGTCGGCCCGGGAGCCATTTTTTGCCCGCCGACCATGTTTTTCTGGGCCGCAGACCCTTGCCTAAAGTCTTCACAATATGAGAATAAAAGTTCAAATTTGTCATTTTTAAGGCTTAATGAGTTTCGTGTGATATTTGTGTGATGTTCGTGACTGATAATGCAGATAAAAATTAAGATTTTTAAATCCTAATTTGACTGGTTGTGTACTAAAAATGCACATTGAGGATTCAGTTTTGCAAACATTTCTGGGTATGGGCTCACTGAGCCCCCTTTTAGATCCCTATCCCAATTCTGCTCATCCACCTTCGGCACCCTGGCCCGCCACTTGCTGAGAAAATATTGCCACTGGTCACGCTATTAAAAAGGTTTGACACTCCTATATTAGAGCCTATGTTTAGTGTTATAATTTTGAACAGCCACGCTTTGGAGAAAAATAGTAATCAGTGAGGGTAGATGTTCACTGTGGTAACGATACAAGAATAAGCCTGTTTGTAACAAAAACCAACTAGTATATTCACTGAATGGTGGTTTAGTATTGACGGACCATTCTAATATGAGGTTGAGCGGATCGCGCGCTTCGTAAGGATTTTCTGACGTTTTCATCTTTATGGGTGATTTGAACTAAGAAAATATTACAGACTTACAGTAGCATAAATATGGAAAAAACAAGGTATAGTGCTGATGTCCATGTTTTAGGTAAATAAATCTAGACAATTAAGCCAAGCTTATCTACCTGAGCCAGAATGACTCTTTTAGCTTAATTAGGCCTAGGTTTCACTCAAGCCGACTAACGATGAAGAACCTTGTAACTAGCTGCGTTATGACAGCCAGAGTTGATTAATAAACGAAAATACAATACAATAATGCCGAATTCAAAATGATATAATAATTAACATTCTTAGCTAGTTTTAAATACATGTAAGCTGTGTGTATTCCACGTAAAGAGCTGATTCGCATAGGCCTAAGCCGCTCATCGACAAAAGCGTCAGATAAAACCTGTGTATTCTTTATTGTCAATCGATGGATATTGAGTGTAGGCTTGAAGAAGCTTTCAATGAGATCGAAACAGTATGCCCATACATTTAGCCTCTTTAAGTTAAGTAAGTATTTGCTGGCCTTATTAAACCAACATGATATTATTACCAATTCACAATTAACTCTCTTTGCGTAAAAGCAATTGGCAGTCTTTAAAAAATACATTGGTAGGCTACTAGGCTATACCATCAGCAAATTTCCTAAATTCGACAGAATGTCGATAAATCGTTTATATTAACTAACGACAATATTTGTCTCTATTCAGAGCATCAAAGCACTCTAAATCGATTAGCTTTACAGTTAGACCCATAACCTTTAAAAACCACAGGTCTACTGTACTCTATCACTTAGATAATGTGACAACCACTGATATGCCAATCGTCTATAATGCCACAGAGCTCAAAGTTTGCTCAACAAGATAGCCTATTATGTTTCGCGTTATCAAAAAAGCCTGAGACAAGTCGAACGAGATTCATAAGGCAATTTATCCATGAACTCAAATACTTTAGCCGTTTGATTCGAGTAATGTCATAAACGTGGAGTGCTGTTTGCGAAAACTAAATTTTTAAGTGATAACATTATTCTCTTTTCTTTAATGTAATGTAGGCCTAATGTTAACGTAATGTAAATCTTCTAAAATTTTCCAGCACCCACAAAAGCCACGTCAGGGAGACCAAGCTTATTCACCGGCGCTACGAATTAACAATAGAAATCTTGAAACCCATCTTATGCGTTAATAGTGATGTTTTACAATACAATACAATACAACTTGCATTTATAAGTTATAACGCGCCTTAATAAAACAAAGTCTTACTCAAAGGACGCGTTACAATGTACTTACTAATCATAGAACTTGGAGAAGAGACAAGTTTTAAGTTTAGATTTAAAAATATTAATTGAGGATGATCTTTGGATTAGTTCTGGTAGAGAGTTCCATTCAACTGGACCGGCTACTTCAAACATTCTGTTTCCAAATTGAAGATTTGTTCTTTTGATTACGAAGTCTCTTTTCGAAGCCGATCGCAATCCACGTCTTGATTCAAGAGCAGCACATGGTGTGACTAAAGATGATAAGTAAGGAGGAGCAGAACCTGACATTATTTTGAACATGAGAAGACAGATTTTAAAGGATATCCGAGCCTGAATGGATAACCAGTGTAATTGTCTGAAGGGAGTTGGTGATGTGATCTCTAGGGCCAAAGTTCTTGACTAGACGAGCTGCAGTGTGGATAACAGAGGTAAGAGGTTATAGGCAAAAATTGTACCTATAGGCCTAGGTCGTGATCCGGTGTTCCTTGGAAATGAGGAATGTCGTTTCCACACTGCATGGGGTCACATGGTCATAATTTTCCAACGAGATGCGGTCTTTGATGATACGGCAGTTATAATATTAAGCGGAATTTTATGGTTTGTACACAGTAACACTATATACGAGTCTTAATTTCATTCACACGACGCTTTACCAGAATTGCTCATTATATTGGTTTTGGTAATTTGGTGTTTAATTAGACTGAGATAGTATTTCCTGCGAAATAATGATATACCATAAGTTTAGAGTTACAGTCTATAGTTCGCCAAGCACTCTGTACACGTGACCATCTTAAAGAGACAGACAGAGAGACAGACAGACAGAGACAGACAGAGAGACAGACAGAGACAGACAGAGACAGACAGAGACAGACATAGTTGTGAAATCTCTAAACACGCTATCTAGAAAAGTCCAAAAGACGAAGGCTAATAAAGGAAGGGCAATGGAGACTGAGGAAAACAGAGTCAAGCACAGCGGACTGCTATACCGTCCCTAGTATAGTAACCTCGATCGGTGTAGTGTAGAGCATAGCGTACTAGGCTACATGGTGACCTGTAATTATATCTGGTGCCTTTGTAGTCTTAGGAATGTAGGCTTTTAGGCCTATGTCTAACCTTTATTCGTTGATAACTTGATATGCACCTAAGTATGACCTGGCCGACTGGATGACAAGTTGACTGGCTAATTACGTGGCTCACCTGACAGAACCAATTAATTAATTACTTGCTCACGTTCAGTAAACTCGCCAATCCTTACTTGCACTTGTGTTGTATGCATGAACATACATTATATCGTCATATCCTAGTAGAGTGCGCTAGTTGTAGACCTTCAGCTGCACCTAGAGGGCAATGACCTGACCCTGCTTCTTCATATGTATTCTCCTTCTTGCCCTCCTCGTTCTCCTCATCCACATGCCTTTTTCCTTGACTTCATTAGTCATTATCTAAATTTCACGTGAACCATCTTAATCTCTTTCGTTCACTCGATCCATTTGGTATCTCTGTTGCTCTCTTTCTCTCTTTCTGTCTCTGTCTGTCTGTCTGTCTGTCTGTCTGTCTCTCTCTCTCTCTCTCTTTAACTTCTGTCTGTCTGTCTTCCAAATTGTCTGTCTGTCTGTCTGTCTGTCTCTGTCTCTCTCTCTGTCTCTCTATATGCATACATATATATATATATTATATATATAAGATATACATATCTATAGGCAAGTAAGAAAATTATGCTACGTAACAAGGCGATGAATCTGCTTTCGACCTTTGCGTTCTATATAGTTTCCAATTCTGCAAACTGACACCTGTTTGTAACCTGCAGGGTAAAATGTATCCGGTTTCTGCTGCTGTGTTAATACTAGGCCTACTAAAGGCAGGTGCATGGCTCTGTGAACCGTTGCCGATGGACGCGTATAATGAACGAGCGAATCCCTCTCCAATGTAAATGTAAATCTTCGAATTTCTCAGCGCCACAGAAATGCCGCGTCAGGGAGACCAGCTTATTCACCGGCGCTATATCAAATCAAGTACTCAATAGCCAGGCTGATTTGTCCGTTCCGGTGCCAGATCAGAATCCGAGAGGTCAATTTGTATGATATAGTCTATCAGAAGAAAGTGCGTTGTTTTTTCCTCAGTCTCTTTCAGCTGCCCAAACTGGAGACAACACTTTAAAACTATGACACAACGATGTTCCAGCGCTTTCGACAGATGTCTAAAATTCGTGAATATCTAGATAATAATTATGACAATTTATATGGAGCCGTAGCATGTCGTCATTACTATTATTAACAAAATATTCACGAATATAATATATATATATATATGTGTGTGTGTGTGTGTGCGTGTGTGTGTGTGTGTGTGTGTGTGAGTGTGTGTGTGTGTGTTTGTGCGTGTGTGTGTGTGTGTACGTGTGTGCTCTTGTATTAATAGGGCCTAAAAGTATATAGGCGATACATATATATGAAGGCCTATTATACAAGCACACACGTGTTACTGGTTGAAATTCCGCCAGCCTTAACACCACGAAAAGACATAGTACATCAGTAACCGATGATGCAAGCTGTGGAGAATCAGTCACCTGAATAATGAATCAGACGGCCTCTTGAAGTTATAGGGAGTAGCCTGCTGCGAAAATATCTATGTAGTAGTCCTAGGTCCGTGGCATTGCGGAAAGCAACCTCTTGCGACAGGCTGATAGAATATGGCATAAAATGATCTTGATTTGGCACAGATTTCATATTGACGTCTATCCTTCGTTCTACGATGGGAAACTGCAATAATATTATTGTAACATTTACGAAATCTACTTTTTTTGCAATGCTTGTGTCTAATTTGTCATAACAACAAGATCCTCTTCCCACTTTTTGCTACACAGATTAACTCAACAACTTGACAAGTGACAAAAACCAGCATCAACAAAGTTTTAATACTATCATAAAACTGCCATCCGAGCCCATATAAACCACTGCCCGGCTTCAGCTGCAAGCACACACACAAACATACAAACACAAACACACAAACACATACACAAACCTACACACCTACAGTCATACACATCTACACACCTACATGTATATACACACACACGCGCGCGCACACACACACATACGCACAACCATAACCATAACCATCATTTTATTGTAGCCAAACAGGTATTACACAGATGATATTACATACAAGTATTTCGAGTGGGGACCAGAAGGGACCTTGGTCCCACTAAGTAGGGCCCCTAATTATCAGTTTCAGTATTGGATGGTGATTAGTTAAACAATAACAGTTGCAGTTTTACAATTTGACATTATGTAAATATTTACAACATAGGCAGCAGTCTGTGGTAACCGACCTCGACACGTTCATAAACAAACTGACAATGTAACAGTAATGACACATTTCTAGCAAACCACATATTTTAGCATCAATCTTAGGTAGTTGTCAGAATGTAACTAGCTCATCAACAAAAACAGAGGAGGTGTAGACATAGATAGGTTATGCAAGGGTAATATCTTGACAGTGAGCATATAGTTATATTATATACATGTAGGGTGGGTGATGGGAAAGTGGGACAGGCCACTATAGTGGGACAGTTAAGCTAGTGAGGCTTACATGCGTATTATGTCCAATACATCCAAAATCTAAAAATACATGGTCTATGGCAATATACGCGACGTCTTTAATATGTACGTACACACGTTTTATTGCAAGTGTTTAATGGCCTTTGGTTGTGCGTGTAACATTCGATTTTCGAAAGTTAGTGAATTTGCGGTATTCATAATTTTGATAACATTAACTTACTAAGGCCCTTGTCGGCACTAACGATAAATAATTATATTAAATGCAATTTTTGTTGAAATATACTGACGAAATGAACTACCAGCAACGGTTTTTATCACCAAATGTCAACATGCATTTACGAAGCCTGCTGGTGTATAGGTGTCCCACTTTAGCGACAGCTGTGTTGTCAAAGTGGGACAGCGATCTGCTGCTAAAGTGGGACAGCCTATTCCAGCTGAACTAAGCATAGCCTACGTGTTGATAGGCCTGTTGAATAATATAAGCCTATATAAATCCTCGATTACAATTACGTTGATTGTTTTAGATGGGAAGAGTGCTTGATAAAAGGCATGACTCTAGAAGTAACCCAAGTAAGAAGAATCAGTGGCCCTACTTCTAATGGAAGCAAAGTAAAGAGACAGAAGAAAGAAAATGAAGTGACAGCTAAGCCGAAAAACAAGAAAGCAAAAAAGAAAGCTGGGACCGACTATAGGCCTACAAATGAGCCCTCCACTTGCTACGAGTGTAGTGTTGTCGAGAACAGTAAAGCCGACAAGAAACTCGCACAGTCTTAGATACAATGCAGCCGCTGTTTTCTGTGGTGCCACGAGCCATGTGGGGAGATAAATGGAATTTTAGATGATGATGATTTTTTGTGTGCTCTCTGTGCGCAACAACTTACCTTCTAGCCTTAAGTTATCATTGACTATCTTTTTGTATGTTAACTAGGCCTATAGGCCTTTAAGTTTTGATGCTCATAGAGCCTATCAGTGTTGGACCACTTTAGTAGCAATAGTGGACCACTTTACCGTTTGCCGAAGAAAATATAGATTGTCGTGCCTTCCTAAGCAACATCAAGTTATGGACCACTTAACTATTTTGTCCCACTTTAGCAGCTCCTGGAATCAGACACAGTCTAAACTGTCTGTATATGCATTTAGTTTGGTCTGTTTTAATATATCGACTCCACGACTGCACGTCATTCCCTTAAGTGTCCCACTTACCCATCACTCACCCTATATGAGACAATCGGTATGCAGTGGCGCATGCAGTGTTAAGAACTGAACTCTGTCCTGACCTACTTATTTATCCAGGGATTGCATTTAATTGCGGTTCAGATCATCAGCTATAGCTAACTTGAAAATGAGATCAAGCATAGGAATCCGAACAACAGAGAACATCAATTCCGATACCAAGAGACTGACAGATGAGCAAATCCTTCAAAACTACGAAGAGGAGATAGAGGTGAACATACAGATCAACGATCAGGACAGCAGAAGTTGTGTGGTCAAAATGCGGAAAGGAATACAATACAATTCTAATTCCGCGTAGGGACCTTGAGCAAGTCATTCACTCGCAATTGCTCATGCGCTTCGGCGTGAAACTCCGATTCAGTGTCCGCGCTGTAGTCGGGAGCGCCTCTGAGTAGAAATCTTGAAGGGGTGCTATAACAAGTGCTCATACATACATACATACATACAAATAGCAGCCAACAACATAATTATATCAACAGAGCTTATACTAGAAACCGAAAGACCGATGGATATCAGACGAAGTATTAGAACTCGTGGGAAACAGAAAAACACAGACAAAATTATATGAAATGATGATACAACCGATTTTCCTATAGGGATTGTAATGTTGAACAATGCGAAAACAAGATGAGAAAAATTCTTACAGTAGAAATGAGTTGGCTACGGAAGATCGCAGGGATTTCAAGATTACGGAAAATAAGAAACGACGACATAAGACAATCATTAGGTATCCAAACAACTCTTCCAGACAAAGTCGTTCAACAAAGAAGACTCTGATGGTTTGAACATGTAGAGAGAATGCCAGCTGACCGAATCCCACATATTGCACAACATGCAGGATTCGAAGGAACACGAAACGAAGACAGACCAAGACTACGCTGAATATACAATATTTAATGAGGATATAAAATCGCTTGGACTAACACAAAGGGAAGCACTGGACATGACAAATGACCGAGGACAATGGAGTTCAGTTATTTGTACCCCTTGCCGCCAAATAGCTGGCGTCAAGAACTCATGATGATGATGACGATGATGATGATGATGTATTTAATTGATATATTTACAAGAATTGTATCGCTTCATTTGCTAAAAGTTCTTCGGCACATCCATTACAACATTCGCCAGCTATTCATCATCCAACCACCCAAATCTACTCACACATTACTCTTTCTCGGCCTCCAGCCTCCACCTCTCTGAAATTCTGCAACAGCTCTTTAATCTACGCTGCATCATTTCCATGAAAAGAACCTTGTCTGTCAATCTTACCTCTCCTGCGCTTGCCCTCTCTCCTGCAGCTTTCCACTCACTACTGAAAACCGAACTCTTCTATCCTAATTCTAATCCATCGTCACCCCCACCGGGCCCCACGACCACCGTCATCAACGACATCCACCGTAGCACCAAACTGTCCCCTCGGCTTGACCTCTCCCAGATTCTGACCTGGCACCAGAGACGGACCAAACACCCAGCTTATTTACCAGCGTAATTAAGAAGTCCGCACTAACCAGGTCTCTTTGGCGTGGCTTTTGTGTAGCCTGAGAAATTTCGAAGATTTAGCCTTTGCTACATTACATCATTGTATTTTGGTACAATGCCTTTGGTTAACTTTGAACCCCTCCGCCCTTGCAAAGGCCAACAATTGACACTTGCAACAAATTAGCATCGCTGTGTCCGAAAAGCATCAACATTATGGAATCATACATAATTGCCTTTTGTTGCATAAACATGATAAACTACTGTGAATTATGCAGTAGGCCTACCCTTCCTAATATAACTTATCATTGTCATCTTCTTACGCAGTGGCACTCTCGACTAGCGAAAAATCAATCTATCATGGTAGGCAATAACTGACTTTTTCGGCATTCCTACAGCGTAGGCTAATCGTCTCAAAAATGCTCGAACCCGCACTTTACAATTATAATAAATGCTGTGTTTTTCTTGTTTTTTTTTGTATCGGCTGATTGTTGTGTCTGCCTATTAGGCGTGATAGAGGTTTCATTGCGCGATGCCCAACGCTATACAATTCTACACTGTGGCATTTTGGTACTCGATGCAGATTGGTCCTATCATTTATGCGGGTTCATTCGAGTGATCGGTGGAGATTTAATGGACAGCTGCAGCGGATACATACATACTTATGATGACACATACTTATGATGATACACACTCGATCATGATGATACATACTCATCATGATACATACTTATGATGTTACATACTTATGATGATACACACTCGATCATGATGATACATACTCATCATGATACATACTTATGATGTTACATACTTATGATGACACATACTTATGATGATGCATACATATGATGATACACACTTATGATGATGATACGGTTCTAGGACGATTGGTCATAGGACGATTGGTCATAGGACGATTGGTCATGGGACGATTGGTCATAGGAAGATTGGTCATAGGACGATTGGTCATACGGACGATTGGTCATACGGACGATTGGTCATAGGGCCCACCGGTCATAGGTCCTATCGGCGATGGGACTATCGAAGGCTATCGAAGGCTAAAACAGAAAAGTTTCTTACTATACTTTATATACTATAATACTTCTTGACTCTTTCACTGCAAATGAATGTCTTCCTTTGCTTTCATTGCCTTTTATACCTGAGTAAGATGCGGGTGAAACGTTTATTTCTTCGGGATCAATCTCCATTCTTTGAAGTTCGTTGGACTTTGATGTGCGTTTATCTAGTGAATGTTAAGTTCTTTGAAGTGAGTTGAAGCCTGCATCTTAATAAGTTTCTTGATTGGCACTGATTGTATTTGTCTGAAAACGATCAATGTCCCTAATTGATGCCTTTCATACTTGAGTTACATACGGGTAAATCGTGCATTATTTCGACCAAACGTTAAGTTCTTTGAAGTGAGTTGATCCCTGTAAGTATTACCCTAATAAGTGTCTTGATTGGCACTGATTGTATTTGTCTAAAAACGATGTATGCTCCGGTTCGTTAAGCTTAAAACTAAGAATGTCCATAACTAACGACTACAACGAATTATGTCGGTTTATTAGCGGCATATGACCAATCGTCCGTATGACCAATCGTCCGTATGACCAATCGTCCGTATGACCAATCGTCCTATGACCAATCGTCCTATGACCAATCGTCCGGATACCGATGATACACACTTATGATGATGATACACACTCATGATGATGTATAATCAGACCTCTGCGTGTGTCTGTCGGTTACAGAGTCTGGGCAACCACGAGTTCGACAACGGCATCGAAGGTCTACTTCCGTTCCTGCGCAACATCTCATTTCCGGTCGTCTGCTCCAACATCCGTTTCGGCCAAGAACCGGAATTCGACGAACTGATCAATCGATCCACCGTGGTCACAGTGGAAGGCCAGCGCATCGGTATCGTCGGGTACCTCACCAAGGAGACGCCCGCCCTCTCAAAAACAGGTAGGCCCATGGACGTTTTTAGGGGGCTTACTGGTTCAACCCCCCCCCCAAATAAATTGCTGGAATTTTTTACGTGCTCTTATATGCGAAATACAAAAAACTTAACTTTTGCGACCATATCCAATGGAAAAACCCCCGAAAGCTAAGACCCCTCCGAATGTTTTCTGGCTACGCCCCTGGGTAGGCCTAACACTCGTCGTTGTCACCATAATCGCTTTCATCATAGTTGTCGTCATCATCTTCGTCGTAACTGTTGCAAGAAGCGTCTGCCCCTCAGAAGAAATTATTTGGCTCTCTACTCTCAAAAGTTCCAGATAACACTATTCTCAATCTAGCCATTAATCTTTTAAATTGCAAGTATATTATTGCAAGTATATTATTCAAATTCAGACGTTCTCAGCGCCTACCAGGGCTGTTAAAGGCTTGGTTTTTTGGTTTTTGGTTTTTTTTGGTTTTTAAAAAAACGTCAAAAAACCAAACCGCAAATTTTGGTTTTTTGGTTTTTTACAAATTTCAAAATCATAAATGCCAAAAATGTCGTTTCGTCAACTCTCTTGGCAATTGTTATATGGTCTTTGTTAACTGCGTTTTATGACATTCTACGTACGGTTCTACTGTTCTAGTTAATTCATTTATATGCATCTGATTTATTTGAATGGTATTATGCCATTTTTATGAATTATTCAAAACCAAAAACCAAAAAACCAAATCAAAAAACCAAAAAACCAACTTTTCGTTTTGAAAAAAGTTTGGTTTTTTGCACCTCTGGTGCCTACAGATAAAATAACAAAGTTATTCAATTCAGTTCAAAACTGAGATACAATTTGATATTCTTGTTTAGCCTATACTAAAATCGAAATCGTAAGTTAAGCATTTGCTCAGTCAGTCGTGATCCGTATAGATAGCAACCATATAGCCTCGACTATTACCTTGATTTATGTCGAATTATCTGGCACAAGTCTTTTTTCTTTACACCTGGTCTGCGCAGGCAACTTTTTCTGCATCTATAAATGGACCCTACCCGATACATACTGCTTTCTTCAGACAGGATAAAAAGTAGTATAATTGGTAGAACGATGAAGAATGTGATGTATTGTGGCTGATTGAATGCTTGACACTGATGATGAATGATATGAAGACGATGAAAAGAAACCTGATATCCGGCGATGAACTGAAACCAGATGTTTCTTTGCTGGCTAAGATCAGCGAAGCTGTCAAGAAGAACACCACCGCCGGTGGCAGTTGATCTTGTCTAACGCTGCTATAGTTTACCATTCTTCTGCATTTTTATACCTCGCCTATGGCTTTCGACATTGAGATAGGTGATGAACCCATGAGTAAATTCAGGGTTGGATTTGCTGGAAGAGGATTAGGGTTTAGTTTTGTTGGGGTACGATGTACTACGATCTCATAACCGTAGATCAACAGTTCTTATCTGTTTTTATCACCGCCCACCGGGAAGGTTCTGTCCAATCATCACATACTCAGTCTATTACGCTGGATTGATTAATGCACAGCTTAAAGAGATACATACTGCAGAGGCTGATGGATGTTCACCAGAACGGGTTGTTTTCTTCGTTGAACCCAATATTCTTGTCCAGGAGACACTTTGGCCAGTACTATACAGATTTATGGGTCAGTAGGTCATGGTTAGTTATTCGTTGAATGGGTTATACGTGTCTGCGAGACCATGCCGAAGGATATTTTCCTTTTATTTGAACTTCATTCGCCTGCAGATTAACTTTACGCTTTCTTAGACTAAAAAGCAATCTAGGCTGGCGTGGATAACTCTCCAGAGAGCCTGAAAGGGCGGTATGTAAATGCTAAGTGCATACGGTCTCTTTGAAGAACGATAACGTTGAAGATTTACGAATAAAGTCCGGCAGTTTATTCCATTCAGCCGGGCCAGCTAGTGCTGCATGCACGATTTCCAAGTTTTCTAAGTGGTCGTGTACGTAGCAACAACAAACTCACATTGAGATGAGTCCTCGTCTGGATTGGAGAGATGATCAGATGTAACAAATGAGAACACATACGAAGGAGATGAATTCTGTTGTTCGATTTCATTGCATATGGTATCGCAATGTAATAAATTAATTGAAATTGAAACACGTAGCCTATACACAGTTACACACAATTCAATAACTCTCTTCATTTACACCTAATGTAAACTAAATTATAATTTGTGTGGACTCGCTGCATTAGTAGACAGATCTTTTCAACAGTTTGCTCAGAAATAGTAAAAATGGACGTAGTTCAAACTCGTTGCTAGGCAACGGGCATTGTGACGTTGTTCTTTTTTATTTTCATTATCATTATCGTCAGCCCCTCTTTCACCCTTCCAACTCTCCGCCTGTCCGTCAACTCGCCCTTAACTTTGGAACTTGACCTATTGCCCTAGATATCCGAACCTCTGTCTAAAAATTCCCTCCAGAATTTAAACAATTATGATACGATATCATACGAACTCACCCACGCTGTACGCCGTAGAATTTCTGCGGTCTTTCACTTATAGAAGTAAAAACGCTCCTATAACGCCCTTTAGTGACGCAATCTGATTAAAATCTGTCTAAAAATAGAACACAATCTAAATGATCTAATTGGTAGCCAAGAAGCCGTCTGCCTTGTCCTAATTGAAATTTTAGGTATGCTCTTAAACAGCAGATACTAATGCACCATATATCAATACTGGCTGTTTTCCAAACACGCATTTAAAGAAACTCGCAGAAACTGATCAACTTTCTAACAAAAATATGCGGCAGAAGAGGACCGTTTGCTAGTTTTGTATGTTCTTAATTTGGCCACATTGATGTATGCTAATGTCAGTCATTGCTGTTTGGACTTGCCCTATAAGTAATTGCTCACACGCCGGTAAGAGCTGTAATATGCCAAAAATAATCTTTGTCGGCGGCAACGGCCTATGTTGTCATACACTGCCGTTAAACTGTGGAACCAATAGCCGGTTAGAACCTGTTTCAAAAGTACGCCTATATATATGGGAAACAGAAAATTCTGTTGTCGTACGATTCGATTGCATTTAATATCGCCAAATAATAAATTGTAATTGAAACACGTACATACAATTCAATGAATTTCTTCTGTTACTATTCGATTGCATTTAATATCGCCAAATAATAAATTGTAATTGAAACACGTTTACATGTACATACAACACAATTTTGCTAATTCATTTACACCTAACGAAGTTACAGTGTACATTGTTTTATCTTGCAATGGTCCAATTACATAATGGGTCCGGAGCGGAGAGATTCATGATATGTATGCGTTTTGGGGGCACTTTTTTCACTGCCAGCACACAGATGGACGTTATGAGCATGGCACTCCCCTTCGGGGGTTAACTAGCCCCGTATGAGTTCCATTTGCATGTGCAAAACGGTGGTGTTAACTGCATAGCTTATTATAAACCCATGTAAAGGTATCCTTACATATGCTACATGATGACATTTGCAATGACTATTATCACTGGTTGAACTTTACTAGCCCATAGAGCGATGAAATGAATTTGCTCCCGCATTTTCATGCTCACTTGTAACTCGAAGTGTCACGTGTTCAGTCTCTAAATCCTGTCTTATTTTTAATTAATAAATAGATAACAGTTAATTAGGAATATACAAGTATAGGCTATGTACTTCGCAATCTATATGCATGAGACACGGTAGCCGACTGGTTGTAAAGCGCTGGCTCTTTTACACGGAGGGTACGGGTTCGAGCCTTCTCTGAGACTGCTACTGTGTAAGGACCCTGAGTAAGTCCTTCACTCACAATTGCTCAGCGCCATCGATTGCCTCTTGGTCATTAGACAGTGGTGCTTTATAAATGAATAATAATAATAATAATAATAATAATAATAATAATAATAATAATAATAATAATAATAATAATAATAATAATAATAATAATAATAATAATAATAATAATAATAAAGTCTGCCAATAAGGAGAACTAAGACACTCTGGCACCATCGCACATTTTAGGTCATGGTCTGAAACAGCAGATACTAATGCACCATGTATTAAAACTGGTTGTTTCCAAGCACGCATTTAAAGCCATTAAGCAGAAACTGATCAACTTTCTGACAAATTTCGGCAGAACAGTACCGTTTGCTACTTTTGGGAAAGTAAATACCTGCACGTATGTTCTTTAGTTGGCCACATTAGTGTATGCTAAAGTTATAATCATTGCTGCTTGGACTTGTCCTATAATTGGAGAATTTCAGAGGGGAACTGTCCTCAAAAGTTTTGACTGGGGCCTATCTGTCCCCCAAAATGCAAAAATTTGGCCCCCGAAAAAATCCGTCCTCCAGAGTTATGCACAGATTTTCGCCTCTTACTGTGTCTATTTCAAATCCATTAACATAAGTACTGACTGTTCAATGTAGAGCGTTATTGTACGACTCACTGTTCTGTTCTCTGTGTTCTGTTTAAGGTCGTCTGGAGTTCATGGACGAAGTGACCGCAGTTCAAGCAGAGGTTGACCGACTGGTTTCCGACGGGGTCACGAAGATCATTGCCCTCGGTCATGCGGGATTCAGCGTCGATAAGAACATAGCGGAGCAGGTCAATGGTGTCGACGTCGTCATTGGGGGTCACACGAATACCTTCCTCTACTCAGGTACCCGTCGATCTGTCAAATCAACCTACGTACTTGGGTAGTAATTAAAGAACAGCCTTAACCACAAACTGTAGCTGCCGCCGCCACTACCAGCTCTAGAAGTACGACCTCCACAATAAGCAAAATTTTCACCTCAAACATTACTACACCATCTTTGCCACCGTCGCCACCGCCGTAACTACCACTTCCAGCACTACCGCAATAGCTCGTCGTCGTCATCGTCGTAGTCAGCGTTAGCAGCATCACACACACACACACACACACACACACACACACACACACACACACACACACACACAAGCACACACACAAGCACACACAAGCACACACACATGTAAGGCAAGAAACGGTGATAGAAGTAATGTGACGGTGATTGACGGAGTGGCATAGAGGAGAGATGGTGGGCATCCTATACCATGGGAGAGAAGATATAGAGGGAGTGGCATAAAGGAGAGAGAAGAAGCGAAGGGATAGAGTAATTAGCCTACTCGTTCTCGAATAAAGTGACCTAAGGTAACATGAGAAGATGGCTAAACGTTTTTCGGTGACTGTTACAGCATTAAGGAGTTTTGTTTGTGCATGTGTCTTCTGGTAGGGGTGCAACCTTCGACGGACATTCCGGAAGGACCTTATCCTTTGGTCGTCACTCAACCCAGCGGAGAAAAGGTCCTTGTGGTCGAAGGTTATGCATTCGGAAAGTATCTCGGATACCTGAAGTTGATCTTTGACGACAAAGGACGTATCGTCAATTGGGCCGGAAACCCAATTCTACTCAACAAATCGATCTCACAAGGTCAGGTTCACGACTCACATACTCAATCAATCAATCAATCAATCAATCAATCAATCAATCAATCGTTCGTTCGTTCGTTCGTTCGTTCGTTCGTTCGTTCGTTCGTTCGTTCATTCGTTCGTTCGTTCGTTCGTTCGTTCGTTCGTTCGTTCGTTCGTTCATTCGTTCGTTCGTTCGTTCGTTCGTTCGTTCGTTCTTTCGTTCGTACGTTCGTTCGCTCGTCGTAGTCGTTCGTTCACCTCATTCATATATTCATTCATTAATTAATTAATTCATTCATTCATTCATTCATTCATTCATTCATTCATTCATTCATTCATTCATTCATTCATTCATTCATTCATTCATTCATTCATTCATTCATTTATTCATTCATTCATTCATTCATTCATTCATTCATTCATTCATTCATTCATTGTTAACCAATGCAGAGCAGTGCATTTACAGTTGAGCAGTTTTCATCCTTAGGGTAACAATTAAGGAGGCGCAGAAGGGATGAAAGCCCGCTAAGTTAGGGTCACCTAAATGTACTAAATAGAAAATACATCTATTCACATTCTATACACATTAGCTCGTTTGCGCCTTCTTCTTCATCATTCAATCCCATCGACATCATCCATTTTTTTATCCATCTAGTTTAACTTACGGAAATCTTGTTTGTTTGTTTGTTTTGTTTGTTTGAGCCACAGGCTAAAAGTCAAATCTTGCGACGACTAATTCGATCACTTACAATCATTCAATCGTCCTGAAACTTGGCAGATAGACTCGCCTCGCAGACACTCATTCTATCAAAATTTCAGCTCCCCAAAAAGGCTAGCTTATAGAATCGGGGACTCAACTTTTCGAATCGGGAATCCTCTTCCGTTACGCAGCGTTGTCATTGGCCGCAACAAAATAGCGGGCGCGCTGTAAAGATTAAACGCACGCTATGTCGTAAAATGTACTATATATTGTAGAGCCTAACAGCTTCGTAAGACTCATTCTAGGACCTAGATGGATATAGTAAAAAACTTTGTTTTTACGGGCTGTATTTTTATTATAAAATAGTGAAGTCAGTTTCGTCGGTTCTTCATGTTTTACCTAAATTGGGCTCACAAAAGCTGCAAACATTTCGTTCGAATTCAGAAGATGGTCACAATTTAAAAGCGGCTGGAGCGGAGGATCAAATATGTAATCTCGACACAATAGCACAACATACACCGACCCAATTAACATGCGCAAAATTGCCTTCAACATTATCTACAATAATTGCTAGTCATTCATAGCTAGTAAAAAATTTCCGCCGTTTAGTTTACACAAGTATTGATGATTTCTTATTATATTCATTGCAGTGAATTTAAACGTTAATAATAAATAATTGTAAACAAATTTGAGTCACGTAGCCTACGCCTTCTGTAGAAACTAGTTTGCTGAAAAGAAGGATTCAGAAGAGAGCTCTTCTGGCATTCACCATTTTGTCTTTTGGAACTTGTCTATTAGCATCCTCTGTGTGTCTGTCTCTCTGTGTGTCTGTCTCTCTGTCTGTCTTTTTCTTCACCTGTCTCTTTGCCACATACACTTTCATTCATTCGTCCTTCGTTCCTTCATTAATTAGACAAGTCCTTTCGCTGGCTTAGGTATATATAAGGATGAAGATCGACTTGTAGGCTACTTTATACGTTCTCATAAATATTATGCTAAACAGATCCTGGATACCCTGAAGGAAGTGAGCGAATGGGGTTCTGAAATGCAGACCTTGTACTCTTCCGTCGTCGGATTCACTCAAGTCTTCCTGGACGGATTTCTACCTTGTCGACTGGGAGAGTGCGTTCTTGGTTAGTCGAACACACTGGGATCACACGTATCAATAAAAGCATCATGTGTCAGACATACGAAGCCCATGTATATTCCAATATGGGCTTAATTTAATTACGATATTCCAATAATTATGAGCTTCATTTTATATGTCCTTTCAGTTGGGCACGCAATACAAGTTTCTATATAGGGCCTATCTTCATTCTTCCGATCCAATAACTGTAAAGAGAACTAATTCATCATAAAGCAAAAATATCGGACTTTTTATTGTGATGACATCTCTTTGTTCTACAAACACTATTATTACGTCATCTTTTTTTCTGTGGAAAAAATAATGACGTAATAATGATGCCAGGTCATTAATTTTTTTCTATGTACTTCGTATTGTGACTTCTCTTTTTTATACAAACACTATTATTACGTCACTATTTTCTCTATGTGACGTAATAATGATGCCAGATCATTAATTTATTACATGGGGGCGCGGTGGTGTAGAGGTATGTTCGGTGCCTTGCAGCCGGAGGGTTGCGGGTTCGAATCCACCTCAAGGGGGTATATTCGGTGCCTTACAGCCGGAGGGTTGCGGGTTCGAATCCACCTCAAGCTGCCGCGTAGGGACCCTGGGCAAGTCCTTCACTCGCAATTGCTCATGCGCTTCGGCGTGAAACTCCGATTCAGTGTCCGCGCTGTAGTCGGGAGCGCCTCTGAGTAGAAATCTTGAATGGGCGCTATATAAATATCTGAAATGAATGAATGAAAAAATTAATTTATTACACAGTTTTTGCGTCACGTACTTTGTTTATGGACAAGTTGCTGCTACGATAATAGCTTTGTACTATTGACTTATCATTATTAAATAAATTTGTAACGCGCGCAAGGTCACACCGAATGTGAATCTGAGGCGCGGATAGTCAGCCGCCAGGTGAGGATTGACTTAATTATTATGACGACATCTCCTTGGTTTCAGACACTATCGTAACGGCATTAGCTATGTTTAGGGACCGTCCATAAAGTACGTCACGCTATTTTGACCATTTTACCCCCTCCCCCCTCCCTCACAAACTGTCACAAAACTCGGCCCCCCGTCCCGGCGTCACACTTTCGAACATAGAAATAATAATACTTCAGAAAGCAAGGCTAATACATAAACAAGGCTTCGCAACAGCATCTCCCCTAGCGCTCCTAGCGAGACGAATCGTGAAAAACACATTCAGGAGATATGCATTTCATGCTATTTTGACATAAAACTAATTAAAATGTTTCAGAAAATTTTTGAAAATTATTTTTAAAGCTATGAAATTCTACTAAAAATAAAAAATAAATTATAAATAAAATATAAAAAATAAATGTGTGACGTCACACATGGCCTGACCCCCCCTTGTCACAAACTGTCACACTTTCTTAAACCCCTCCCTTCTGGATTCGTGACGTACTTTATGACGTGGAATTAGGGACGCGTTGTTGTTAGAATAATGGCTATTCCGTATTGTGACGACATCTTTTGTTCTACAAACACTATTGTTACGTCATTAGCTTTTCATGAAAATGTTGCTGTTCAGGTGAAAGCTTTATTACATGCAATTTTTGATTTAATTGTGACGACTGACGACATATCTTTGTTGTATAAAAATACATAAAACGGATGTAGTATGTTGCCCACCCCTGTCCTAAAGCATCATACAGAGGAGCAAACAGAAAGCTATAACGAAGTGATCGTAGCAGGATTACGCTTAATATAAGACGGCCATGTGATACTTTTACTTTGCTCTTCTCTTTGTGGATTTCAGACGATATCTATTCAAACATTACATACACATTAATCTGCTTATGAAGCACTATTCTTTTCTGACATTACTTACATTTTTATGCTTTAAATCAATCCTTATCGTACATATCACCTTGTCACCTTGTCACCTTAGTGCCGTCGATTCGCTGAATCCTAGCGACCGTCAAGTCACCTTCTCCATGTGTTCCGATCTCTCGTCGCCTCTCTCAGCTCCGGAATGTTCATCATCGTCTCGTGTATCTCATCCATCCATCTCTTTCTTGGTCGTCCTCTTCCTCGATTTCAGACGATATCTATTCAAACATTACATACACATTAATCTGCTTATGAAGCACTATTCTTTTCTGACATTACTTACATTTTTATGCTTTAAATCAATCCTTATCGTACCTATAGATCCTCGATATCGACTGCAAGACTAGAATCCGAAACTGTAATACATAGGCGTGCGGATAGGCCTTTCCGTCCGGGTCCTAGTGGGTCCAGGCCTCCAGGTCTTCCAGCTCTTTGGAGGGCCAGATATCGTGTCTTGGAGATGCGGCTTGCGAGCGTCTCCGAATGCTTTTACATGCACGGTGCCACTGGCATTATAGTTGAAAGTATCCAGCTTATCCTAAATCTTGTTGGTTTACTCCAGTGTCGGCTACTGGCTTTCATTAAAAGTCCAATTAATTAGCGACAACTGACTTCTTTTAAAATATTATTTCGAAGTAATGAAAGTTTTCTGTTGAAGGAAATTTGGTAACGGATGCGTTGGTCAAGCATTACCAAGACAGTGGCAGCTGGCCAAACTTAAGAATAGCCTTGATGAACGGCGGAGGAATTCGGTCATCAATCGAAGAAGGTATACAATGTCATAGCCTACTAATCTAATCTAATATAATCTAATAACTTCTATAGCGCTATTATCATAATGCCAAAGACATCATTCGATGGTCGCTTCAAGTGAAATTGTTATAAAAAAATCAAAATCCTATATAAACCAGCGCGAATCCAATAGAAGCCAGGTTGAATTCCGATATAAACTTACACAATCTGATAGGAACTATAGGTTGAAACCCTACAGAAACTAAGTCAAAATCCGACAGAAACCAGGTCGAAATCCGATAGAAATCATATCGAAATGCGATAGAAACTTGGTCAAAAATCGACAGAAACCAGTTCGAGATCTGATAGAAATCATATCGAAATGCGATAGAAACTTGGTCAAAAATCGACAGAAACCAGTTCGAGATCTGATAGAAATCATATCGAAATGCGATAGAAACTTGGTCAAAAATCGACAGAAACCAGTTCGAAATCCGATAGAAATCATATCGAAATGCGATAGAAACTTGGTCAAAAATCGACAGAAACCAGTTCGAGATCTGATAGAAATCATATCGAAATGCGATAGAAACTTGGTCAAAAATCGACAGAAACCAGGTCGAAATCCGATAGAAATCATATCGAAATGCGATAGAAACTTGGTCAAAAATCGACAGAAACCAGGTCGAAATCCGATAGAAATCATATCGAAATGCGATAGAAACTTGGTCAAAAATCGACAGAAACCAGTTCGAGATCTGATAGAAATCATATCGAAATGCGATAGAAACTTGGTCAAAAATCGACAGAAACCAGGTCGAAATCCGATAGAAATCATATCGAAATGCGATAGAAACTTGGTCAAAAATCGACAGAAACCAGGTCGAAATCCGATAGAAATCATATCGAAATGCGATAGAAACTTGGTCAAAAATCGACAGAAACCAGTTCGAGATCTGATAGAAATCATATCGAAATGCGATAGAAACTTGGTCAAAATCCGACAGAAACCAGGTCGAAATCCGATAGAAATCATATCGAAATGCGATAGAAACTTGGTCAAAAATCGACAGAAACCAGTTCGAGATCTGATAGAAATCATATCGAAATGCGATAGAAACTTGGTCAAAAATCGACAGAAACCAGTTCGAAATCCGATAGAAATCATATCGAAATGCGATAGAAACTTGGTCAAAAATCGACAGAAACCAGTTCGAGATCTGATAGAAATCATATCGAAATGCGATAGAAACTTGGTCAAAAATCGACAGAAACCAGTTCGAGATCTGATAGAAATCATATCGAAATGCGATAGAAACTTGGTCAAAAATCGACAGAAACCAGTTCGAGATCTGATAGAAATCATATCGAAATGCGATAGAAACTTGGTCAAAAATCGACAGAAACCAGTTCGAGATCTGATAGAAATCATATCGAAATGCGATAGAAACTTGGTCAAAAATCGACAGAAACCAGTTCGAGATCTGATAGAAATCATATCGAAATGCGATAGAAACTTGGTCAAAAATCGACAGAAACCAGTTCGAGATCTGATAGAAATCATATCGAAATGCGATAGAAACTTGGTCAAAAATCGACAGAAACCAGTTCGAGATCTGATAGAAATCATATCGAAATGCGATAGAAACTTGGTCAAAAATCGACAGAAACCAGTTCGAGATCTGATAGAAATCATATCGAAATGCGATAGAAACTTGGTCAAAAATCGACAGAAACCAGTTCGAGATCTGATAGAAATCATATCGAAATGCGATAGAAACTTGGTCAAAAATCGACAGAAACCAGTTCGAGATCTGATAGAAATCATATCGAAATGCGATAGAAACTTGGTCAAAAATCGACAGAAACCAGTTCGAGATCTGATAGAAATCATATCGAAATGCGATAGAAACTTGGTCAAAAATCGACAGAAACCAGTTCGAGATCTGATAGAAATCATATCGAAATGCGATAGAAACTTGGTCAAAAATCGACAGAAACCAGGTCGAAATCCGATAGAAATCATATCGAAATGCGATAGAAACTTGGTCAAAAATCGACAGAAACCAGGTCGAAATCCGATAGAAATCATATCGAAATGCGATAGAAACTTGGTCAAAAATCGACAGAAACCAGTTCGAGATCTGATAGAAATCATATCGAAATGCGATAGAAACTTGGTCAAAAATCGACAGAAACCAGGTCGAAATCCGATAGAAATCATATCGAAATGCGATAGAAACTTGGTCAAAAATCGACAGAAACCAGTTCGAGATCTGATAGAAATCATATCGAAATGCGATAGAAACTTGGTCAAAAATCGACAGAAACCAGTTCGAAATCCGATAGAAATCATATCGAAATGCGATAGAAACTTGGTCAAAAATCGACAGAAACCAGTTCGAGATCTGATAGAAATCATATCGAAATGCGATAGAAACTTGGTCAAAAATCGACAGAAACCAGTTCGAAATCCGATAGAAATCATATCGAAATGCGATAGAAACTTGGTCAAAAATCGACAGAAACCAGTTCGAGATCTGATAGAAATCATATCGAAATGCGATAGAAACTTGGTCAAAAATCGACAGAAACCAGTTCGAGATCTGATAGAAATCATATCGAAATGCGATAGAAACTTGGTCAAAAATCGACAGAAACCAGTTCGAGATCTGATAGAAATCATATCGAAATGCGATAGAAACTTGGTCAAAAATCGACAGAAACCAGGTCGAAATCCGATAGAAATCATATCGAAATGCGATAGAAACTTGGTCAAAAATCGACAGAAACCAGTTCGAAATCCGATAGAAATCATATCGAAATGCGATAGAAACTTGGTCAAAAATCGACAGAAACCAGTTCGAGATCTGATAGAAATCATATCGAAATGCGATAGAAACTTGGTCAAAAATCGACAGAAACCAGTTCGAAATCCGATAGAAATCATATCGAAATGCGATAGAAACTTGGTCAAAAATCGACAGAAACCAGTTCGAGATCTGATAGAAATCATATCGAAATGCGATAGAAACTTGGTCAAAAATCGACAGAAACCAGTTCGAAATCCGATAGAAATCATATCGAAATGCGATAGAAACTTGGTCAAAAATCGACAGAAACCAGTTCGAGATCTGATAGAAATCATATCGAAATGCGATAGAAACTTGGTAAAAAATCGACAGAAACCAGTTCGAGATCTGATAGAAATCATATCGAAATGCGACAGAAACTTGGTCAAAAATCGACAGAAACCAGTTCGAGATCTGATAGAAATCATATCGAAATGCGACAGAAACTTGGTCAAAAATCGACAGAAACCAGTTCGAGATCTGATAGAAATCATATCGAAATTCGATAGAAACTTGGTCAAAAATCGACAGAAACAAGTTCGATATCCGATAGAAACCATGACGACTTTCAACATAGACTAGGAAAGATTAGAATCCAACAGAAACCAGGTCAAAATCCGATACAGACCTACGACCTGTCGTAGGCCTATAATTCTGTCGTTATTCGAAAAACGTAGGCCACGTTCTATAGGCCTATATATCGGTTATCGTTGGAAAAAAGTAGTTCGAGTAGCCTACATGTATGTATTATGTATTTATGCATTCATGTACGTTCATGCATTCATGCATAGCCTATCTGTAGGCCCTAGGATTGTATGTATGTATGTATGTAATACATGTATGTATGTATGTATGTATGTATGTATGTATGTATGTATGTATGTATGTATGTATGCATGTATGTATGTATGTATGTATGTATGTATGTATGTATGTATGTATGTATGTATGTATGTATGTATGTATGTATGTCTGTATATATTAAACACTTGATATAGCGCATTTTGTAACTTACAAAATCGCTGCATACGCTATAGCTTATAAATGGTAATTTAAGTTTATTAAGAAACAAAAGTAAATCCTAAGAGCAAATAAGGTTCAGCTAAGAAGAAAAGTTACTACTGGTTGGCTTTGGCTCACATCTCACAAACACATATCCACACACATACCCGTAGAGCCCAACGATTTTCGACCTATGCAATATCGTTAGCGGACATTTCGAATATGAGTGTTGTGTGTGTTGTCTAAGGCAACATAACGTACGAGGATGTTCTTCAAGTGATGCCCTTTGGCAATGGAATTGACGTCGTTGAGCTGAATGGAACAGGCCTCATCCAGGTTCTCGAATTTGCCGTAGCTAACTACAGCCGCGAAGCCCGCTACGGAAAGTTTCTCCAAGTATCAGGTCAGTTTCAATCAATCAATCAATCAATCAATCAATCAATCAATCAATCAATCAATCAATCAATCAATCAATTAACCAGTCAATCAATCAATTAACCAGTCAGTTAGCCAATCAAATATGAAATCAATTAATTAACCAATCAATTGACCAATCAAACAGGAAACCAATCAATTAATCAATCATTTACCAATTAGATAGGAAACCAATCGATTTACCAGCCAATTAACCAATCAATTAGATAATAGATTGCCAACCAATTAACCAGCCAATTAACTAATCAGATAGGAAACCAACTAATTGACCAGCCAATTAACTAATCAGATAGGAAACCAACTAATTGACCAGCCAATTAACCAATCAGATAGGAAACCAACTAATTAAACAGTCGATTAATCATTCCAATGCGATAGTTGTTCTGGTTGCGTTCCTGCCTACAGTCGGTCGGTCATTCGTTTCTTCTTGTCAATCAGTAGTGAACGAGTTACAGTTGAGACACTGAAACAGTACTGAATCCATTCGCTATCAATCCACTCAGTATGTAATTCAGTCGATCAGTTACCATGCATAATCATAGATTAGTATGTTCAGGATCGATGATGATCGCTTATCGATGATGACGAAAGCGCTTTCAGTAGGCCGTATACTTGTAAATGTGTGTAGGCCTACGTAGGCCTATACGTATACATGTATGTATGTAGGCCCTATGTATGTATGTATGTGTATGTACTAAACACTTGATATAGCTCATTTTATAACTTTGCCCCTTGACCTAATCGCCCGCTTCGAATGATCGTGGTGGTGGTGGTGGTGGTGATGACGATGGTGGTGGTGGTGGTGGTGGTGGTGATGATGATGATGATGATGATGATGATGATGATGATGATGATGATGATGATGATGATGATGATGATGATGACGACGACAGGATGATGACGACAATGGTGATGGTCGATTGCTGGTATGATAATAGTTCAACTGCAATTATGGCTGGCGAAATATTTTGTCAGGGTTGCGAATCACGTATGACCTTGACAATCCCAACGGCGACAGAGTTCAAAAGGTCGAGGTCATCTGTGCCAACTGCAGCGACAGAGGTTCCTATGTTCCCCTTCACAGCGACGCCATTTATCAGTTGGCGTTACCGTCGTATTTGGCCGATGGCGGAGATGGGTACCTAGTGATCCCAGAAGTCTGGACGAAGCACTACAACCTAGGTAATGAGTTCACGCTACAGTTCATCGCTGACTAACCTATCCAGCGCAGCGCCTTGGAGCTAGGGTTGCCAGGTTGTCTTCAGGAAATTACCGGACAATTGCGAGCGCGTTACAAGAGTCTGGGGCGGTGTCCCCAGAGTGGCCCAGAGGCGTTGAAAACCCCTGGTCAGGGCCCTCAGGGGGTTAGAGGGGCGAAGCCCTCTGAGGCTGACCAAAGTCTCCAACTTGAAAAATTAGTGAACTTAGTTTAAAAAGTTAAAACAGCTGTCAAATCAATCATTGACAATGAATGATTGTTTCCCTGTCAATCAATCAATCAATATATTTTATTGTTCACCATAACAGTTCAAACATAAATGTAGACAGTCTTGTACATTCAGTGACAATGGGTAAACCCAAAAGAACCAAAGGTTCCGCTAACAGGGTCATCTAATACAATAGTCATTAGACAATCGTAGGCTACTTTCCAGTTCATCATCTTATGCTATAGGCCTGCATGTTGACTTTTTTATAATAAGTTTTGTGTCCATGATAAGAAGTCCAAAGTTATTCACTCAAGACAAAAAAACTGTGAATGTAATAGAGCCTATCTGGCAACTCACGTGTTCGGAAGTGTTCAACTTCAAATCGTCAATGAAGCTGCACCCTGCCACCCTTGCAAATGTACTTCAAGTCCGACTATAGGCTTCAAATTTTATATGCCTATTCCAAACGCTGTGATTTTGATTTGCCCCAGAAATTTGATATACCGGTAATCCGGTATGCAGTACTACAAACTCTTGAAGCATGAGCTGTATGCCAGGCCAGGTGTGTCCTAATGTGATGATGGATATACCTCGGATGGGGGCATCATATCTAGGATGAGCCTGGACGACTCATTGGCTGTAGGCGAAGCGAGAGAGAGAGAGAGAGAGAGAGAGAGAGAGAGAGAGAGAGAGAGAGAGAGAGAGAGAGAGAGAGAGAGACACACACACACACACACACAATTAGGGTCAATTCGGGGTTATGAGAATCTTCCGTGGTCTATCGATGCTGTATGTCTACCCATGGACTTCTTGATTAATAATATCCAGATGTTCATGGTCTACCCCATCCAGCCCTCCGTACTTACATACCTTACATACTCTAAGATAGAGATAACAGCAATCCTTGGGAAGCACATTATTGGGGTTAAGAAATTAACTAACCCTCGGTCATGCCAGGCCCGTCGCCCATTCAGGCAGCCCACAATGACGGCCGGGTCTTTATTACCGGACACCGCCATGTCCGGTAACGTCTGAAATTTCTGACCGGACAAATTATCTAAATACCGGACTGTCCGGTTCATTACCGGACACCTGGCAACCCTACTTGGAGCGCTAGTTTGGCAAAATGTCGCTTCTGGGCAAATACCTATGTCGCTCCTCGATAGCCTTAAATCGTATCATTCGCAAGATGGCGTCGTTTGCCACCTATTTTGAATGGACCGCGTAGCACGTACGTGCGTGTCTTTTTATGCAGATTGTGGCGTAGGCTACACGACACAAACAAACATACACACATACATGATACATACAAGCATTCATGCACATACATACATACATGCGTACATACATACATACATACATACATACATGCATACATACATACATACATACATACATACATACACGCATACACGCATACATACATACATACATACATACATGCATACATACATACATACATACATACATACATACATACATACATACATACATTCATACATTCATACATACATACATACATACATACATGCATAATACATACATACATACACACATAGACACATACACACATACATACATACATACATACATACATACATACACGTGCTCCGCGCTACCGATAGGTAAGGTCAAAGAGCAGACCAAATGCCAGCTGAATTCCTGGAGATGTCTTAATTATCTTAGATCCGTCTCCATGTCATTCTCCTCAGCTGTATCCTGTCACTCAAGTAGGCCTAGGATAATAGATCTTCCTCTAATGTTAAAACATCTAATTCTCTCGGTTACTAGACTTACTAGGCCTATAGTTGGTAAGAAATGCCTTTAATCTTTCAACTATTTTCACTTAGAGCTGAACCAGGTCCTATACTTGTCCAACGAATAATTAGGCCCTACTGCCAGTAGGCTAAGCCAGTAAGCCGGATAAGTATAACGATCTGCCTCCTGAATTCAGCACTTTTTCGGTTCCTCCATCATCATCGCCAATCATCCACCATCATCTGCCTCAGGCTTCTCTATCCATCACCCTAAGGCTTTCCACTCGAAACTAAAGTCTTACCCAACTTACCTGATCCTGTACCTTCCAATCCTCGACCTAAACGACACCCACCTTAACAGATGCTGTGCCCCTATGATCCTCTGGAAACCGGACTTGGACCTCCCTCGGACTACTCTTTTGGATAACCCCTCTGAATAAACGCAGCGCTCGTGAATAAGCTGGTGCCCTGCGCTTGGCTTTCGAGTGGCGCTTTAGATGTTTGGAGATTATGATTACGATAATCTCATGACCAAGCTATAGGACTATCGGAGCAGAAGAATTGAGGCGTTTACGATTGCGACCCGAGTTGTAAGTTACATTTCAATGAAGCTGTGTAGTGCGGGTCCTGTGTGGTCGTCCATTTCGCTATTTAAGTGCTATTGTAATTGTAAGTGTAATGGTAAATTTCTATAACGCCATTTGAAAAACAAATTCATTCATCTATATCATGGTTCTGAACATCTTGTTATTTATCATTTTGTTGTTGACCATGGCAGGTGATGTCGACTCCGACATCTTGTGTGTAAATTGGGCTAAAAGTTATTTATCACTTTGTTGTTGACCAGGTGATGTAGACGCCGATAGCTTGCGTGTAAACTGGGCTAAAAGTTACTTATCATTTTGTTGTTGACCAGGTGATGTAGACGCCGATATCTTCGTCAACTTCCTGCGGCATTACTCCCCTGTCCATCCGAGCATCGAGGGTCGAATCCGGTTCACCCAGGACCAGACGAACTTCGACAAACCGACAAGAACTCGGCACGCCAAGACCCACGTGACAAGTGCTGCAGGTAGCTGCGCTCCTGCCATAACCCGCAGCCCCATACTCACTTTAAACATTCTCATCTTTATTATTATATTCATACGCGATCGAAAGGCGTCTTGATGGCTGTGTATGAACATTCATGGCCTTCCCTGTCTGTCGTAGCCTTCGCTGTCTGTCGTGGCCTCGGAGAGGTTGGCCTCAGTCCAGTTGGGTTGGTCTAGCCGGAAGTGGTTTCGGTTCCTCACTGTGAGACTTCTGCACGAATGTGACCTGATTTGCATCCAGTTCACGACCTTTGCCATTTCACTTGACCTTAATTCAGTGACTTCTGTAGCGCCATCGTATCGACGACCGCCCGACCGAAGCCTCGTCGGACCACGTGACACGTGCAGTGGACGAATTGATTGCACATAACTAACTATGGATGATGCTCAACTGAAACTGTTCAGGAACGTAAAGTCAAACAAATTAAGACCTCATTTTTGTATATTTTTGTTGTACGTTTAGGTCTTTTATATTAGTTGAACTTATAAGACGCGTTAGGCATCACATTGCAGCTCAGATTTCATCATTTGATATGACCAGAATGAAGATATATGACTTTTATCCATACCGATAATTTTCTGTAATTTTCATTCTCGGATTTTGCAGTAATCAGCAAAGATAGACGCAAAATTCCACCTAATTCGTGAATAACTTTAGTCTGCCTATTCAAAAAACCTATTTTGAAGCGATTGTCGCACACTCGAAATTTCGTAATTTTTGGAAAAAACGACGATGGTTGGTACAGGGATTTTTCAAAAATTCGACCTCATTCAAACATGGTAATTTTAGGATGAGATTGCGAGGGAGACGTTAGGCATCACATTGCAGCTCAGATTTCATCATTTGATATGACCAGAATGAAGATATATGACTTTTATCCATACCGATAATTTTCTGTAATTTTCATTCTCGGATTTTGCAGTAATCAGCAAAGATAGACGCAAAATTCCACCTAATTCGTGAATAACTTTAGTCTGCCTATTCAAAAAACCTATTTTGAAGCGATTTCCGCACACTCGAAATTTCGTAATTTTTGGAAAAAACGACGATGGTTGGTACAGGAATTTTTCAAAAATTCGACCTCATTCAAACATGGTAATTTTAGGATGAGATTGCGAGGGAGACGTTAGGCATCACATTGCAGCTCAGATTTCATCATTTGATATGACCAGAATGAAGATATATGACTTTTATCCATACCGATAATTTTCTGTAATTTTCATTCTCGGATTTTGCAGTAATCAGCAAAGATAGACGCAAAATTCCACCTAATTCGTGAATAACTTTAGTCTGCCTATTCAAAAAACCTATTTTGAAGCGATTTCCGCACACTCGAAATTTCGTAATTTTTGGAAAAAACGACGATGGTTGGTACAGGAATTTTTCAAAAATTCGACCTCATTCAAACATGGTAATTTTAGGATGAGATTGCGAGGGAGACGTTAGGCATCACATTGCAGCTCAGATTTCATCATTTGATATGACCAGAATGAAGATATATGACTTTTATCCATACCGATAATTTTCTGTAATTTTCATTCTCGGATTTTGCAGTAATCAGCAAAGATAGACGCAAAATTCCACCGTATTCGTGAATAACTTTAGTCTGCCTATTCAAAAAACCTATTTTGAAGCGATTCTCGCACACTCGAAATTTCGTAATTTTTGGAAAAAACGACGATGGTTGGTACAGGGATTTTTCAAAAATTCGACCTCATTCAAACATGGTAATTTTAGGATGAGATTGCGAGGGAGACGTTAGGCATCACATTGCAGCTCAGATTTCATCATTTGATATGACCAGAATGAAGATATATGACTTTTATCCATACCGATAATTTTCTGTAATTTTCATTCTCGGATTTTGCAGTAATCAGCAAAGATAGACGCAAAATTCCACCTAATTCGTGAATAACTTTAGTCTGCCTATTCAAAAAACCTATTTTGAAGCGATTGTCGCACACTCGAAATTTCGTAATTTTTGGAAAAAACGACGATGGTTGGTACAGGAATTTTTCAAAAATTCGACCTCATTCAAACATGGTAATTTTAGGATGAGATTGCGAGGGAGACGTTAGGCATCACATTGCAGCTCAGATTTCATCATTTGATATGACCAGAATGAAGATATATGACTTTTATCCATACCGATAATTTTCTGTAATTTTCATTCTCGGATTTTGCAGTAATCAGCAAAGATAGACGCAAAATTCCACCTAATTCGTGAATAACTTTAGTCTGCCTATTCAAAAAACCTATTTTGAAGCGATTTCCGCACACTCGAAATTTCGTAATTTTTGGAAAAAACGACGATGGTTGGTACAGGGATTTTTCAAAAATTCGACCTCATTCAAACATGGTAATTTTAGGATGAGATTGCGAGGGAGACGTTAGGCATCACATTGCAGCTCAGATTTCATCATTTGATATGACCAGAATGAAGATATATGACTTTTATCCATACCGATAATTTTCTGTAATTTTCATTCTCGGATTTTGCAGTAATCAGCAAAGATAGACGCAAAATTCCACCTAATTCGTGAATAACTTTAGTCTGCCTATTCAAAAAACCTATTTTGAAGCGATTTCTCGCACACTCGAAATTTCGTAATTTTTGGAAAAAACGACGATGGTTGGTACAGGGATTTTTCAAAAATTCGACCTCATTCAAACATGGTAATTTTAGGATGAGATTGCGAGGGAGACGTTAGGCATCACATTGCAGCTCAGATTTCATCATTTGATATGACCAGAATGAAGATATATGACTTTTATCCATACCGATAATTTTCTGTAATTTTCATTCTCGGATTTTGCAGTAATCAGCAAAGATAGACGCAAAATTCCACCTAATTCGTGAATAACTTTAGTCTGCCTATTCAAAAAACCTATTTTGAAGCGATTTCCGCACACTCGAAATTTCGTAATTTTTGGAAAAAACGACGATGGTTGGTACAGGGATTTTTCAAAAATTCGACCTCATTCAAACATGGTAATTTTAGGATGAGATTGCGAGGGAGACGTTAGGCATCACATTGCAGCTCAGATTTCATCATTTGATATGACCAGAATGAAGATATATGACTTTTATCCATACCGATAATTTTCTGTAATTTTCATTCTCGGATTTTGCAGTAATCAGCAAAGATAGACGCAAAATTCCACCTAATTCGTGAATAACTTTAGTCTGCCTATTCAAAAAACCTATTTTGAAGCGATTTCCGCACACTCGAAATTTCGTAATTTTTGGAAAAAACGACGATGGTTGGTACAGGGATTTTTCAAAAATTCGACCTCATTCAAACATGGTAATTTTAGGATGAGATTGCGAGGGAGACGTTAGGCATCACATTGCAGCTCAGATTTCATCATTTGATATGACCAGAATGAAGATATATGACTTTTATCCATACCGATAATTTTCTGTAATTTTCATTCTCGGATTTTGCAGTAATCAGCAAAGATAGACGCAAAATTCCACCTAATTCGTGAATAACTTTAGTCTGCCTATTCAAAAAACCTATTTTGAAGCGATTTCCGCACACTCGAAATTTCGTAATTTTTGGAAAAAACGACGATGGTTGGTACAGGGATTTTTCAAAAATTCGACCTCATTCAAACATGGTAATTTTAGGATGAGATTGCGAGGGAGACGTTAGGCATCACATTGCAGCTCAGATTTCATCATTTGATATGACCAGAATGAAGATATATGACTTTTATCCATACCGATAATTTTCTGTAATTTTCATTCTCGGATTTTGCAGTAATCAGCAAAGATAGACGCAAAATTCCACCTAATTCGTGAATAACTTTAGTCTGCCTATTCAAAAAACCTATTTTGAAGCGATTCTCGCACACTCGAAATTTCGTAATTTTTGGAAAAAACGACGATGGTTGGTACAGGGATTTTTCAAAAATTCGACCTCATTCAAACATGGTAAATTTTAGGATGAGATTGCGAGGGAGACGTTAGGCATCACATTGCAGCTCAGATTTCATCATTTGATATGACCAGAATGAAGATATATGACTTTTATCCATACCGATAATTTTCTGTAATTTTCATTCTCGGATTTTGCAGTAATCAGCAAAGATAGACGCAAAATTCCACCTAATTCGTGAATAACTTTAGTCTGCCTATTCAAAAAACCTATTTTGAAGCGATTCTCGCACACTCGAAATTTCGTAATTTTTGGAAAAAACGACGATGGTTGGTACAGGGATTTTTCAAAAATTCGACCTCATTCAAACATGGTAATTTTAGGATGAGATTGCGAGGGAGACGTTAGGCATCACATTGCAGCTCAGATTTCATCATTTGATATGACCAGAATGAAGATATATGACTTTTATCCATACCGATAATTTTCTGTAATTTTCATTCTCGGATTTTGCAGTAATCAGCAAAGATAGACGCAAAATTCCACCTAATTCGTGAATAACTTTAGTCTGCCTATTCAAAAAACCTATTTTGAAGCGATTCTCGCACACTCGAAATTTCGTAATTTTTGGAAAAAACGACGATGGTTGGTACAGGGATTTTTCAAAAATTCGACCTCATTCAAACATGGTAATTTTAGGATGAGATTGCGAGGGAGACGTTAGGCATCACATTGCAGCTCAGATTTCATCATTTGATATGACCAGAATGAAGATATATGACTTTTATCCATACCGATAATTTTCTGTAATTTTCATTCTCGGATTTTGCAGTAATCAGCAAAGATAGACGCAAAATTCCACCTAATTCGTGAATAACTTTAGTCTGCCTATTCAAAAAACCTATTTTGAAGCGATTGTCGCACACTCGAAATTTCGTAATTTTTGGAAAAAACGACGATGGTTGGTACAGGGATTTTTCAAAAATTCGACCTCATTCAAACATGGTAATTTTAGGATGAGATTGCGAGGGAGACGTTAGGCATCACATTGCAGCTCAGATTTCATCATTTGATATGACCAGAATGAAGATATATGACTTTTATCCATACCGATAATTTTCTGTAATTTTCATTCTCGGATTTTGCAGTAATCAGCAAAGATAGACGCAAAATTCCACCTAATTCGTGAATAACTTTAGTCTGCCTATTCAAAAAACCTATTTTGAAGCGATTCTCACACACTCGAAATTTCGTAATTTTTGGAAAAAACGACGATGGTTGGTACAGGGATTTTTCAAAAATTCGACCTCATTCAAACATGGTAATTTTAGGATGAGATTGCGAGGGAGACGTTAGGCATCACATTGCAGCTCAGATTTCATCATTTGATATGACCAGAATGAAGATATATGACTTTTATCCATACCGATAATTTTCTGTAATTTTCATTCTCGGATTTTGCAGTAATCAGCAAAGATAGACGCAAAATTCCACCTAATTCGTGAATAACTTTAGTCTGCCTATTCAAAAAACCTATTTTGAAGCGATTCTCGCACACTCGAAATTTCGTAATTTTTGGAAAAAACGACGATGGTTGGTACAGGGATTTTTCAAAAATTCGACCTCATTCAAACATGGTAATTTTAGGATGAGATTGCGAGGGAGACGTTAGGCATCACATTGCAGCTCAGATTTCATCATTTGATATGACCAGAATGAAGATATATGACTTTTATCCATACCGATAATTTTCTGTAATTTTCATTCTCGGATTTTGCAGTAATCAGCAAAGATAGACGCAAAATTCCACCTAATTCGTGAATAACTTTAGTCTGCCTATTCAAAAAACCTATTTTGAAGCGATTCTCGCACACTCGAAATTTCGTAATTTTTGGAAAAAACGACGATGGTTGGTACAGGGATTTTTCAAAAATTCGACCTCATTCAAACATGGTAATTTTAGGATGAGATTGCGAGGGAGACGTTAGGCATCACATTGCAGCTCAGATTTCATCATTTGATATGACCAGAATGAAGATATATGACTTTTATCCATACCGATAATTTTCTGTAATTTTCATTCTCGGATTTTGCAGTAATCAGCAAAGATAGACGCAAAATTCCACCTAATTCGTGAATAACTTTAGTCTGCCTATTCAAAAAACCTATTTTGAAGCGATTGTCGCACACTCGAAATTTCGTAATTTTTGGAAAAAACGACGATGGTTGGTACAGGGATTTTTCAAAAATTCGACCTCATTCAAACATGGTAATTTTAGGATGAGATTGCGAGGGAGACGTTAGGCATCACATTGCAGCTCAGATTTCATCATTTGATATGACCAGAATGAAGATATATGACTTTTATCCATACCGATAATTTTCTGTAATTTTCATTCTCGGATTTTGCAGTAATCAGCAAAGATAGACGCAAAATTCCACCTAATTCGTGAATAACTTTAGTCTGCCTATTCAAAAAACCTATTTTGAAGCGATTCTCGCACACTCGAAATTTCGTAATTTTTGGAAAAAACGACGATGGTTGGTACAGGGATTTTTCAAAAATTCGACCTCATTCAAACATGGTAATTTTAGGATGAGATTGCGAGGGAGACGTTAGGCATCACATTGCAGCTCAGATTTCATCATTTGATATGACCAGAATGAAGATATATGACTTTTATCCATACCGATAATTTTCTGTAATTTTCATTCTCGGATTTTGCAGTAATCAGCAAAGATAGACGCAAAATTCCACCTAATTCGTGAATAACTTTAGTCTGCCTATTCAAAAAACCTATTTTGAAGCGATTCTCGCACACTCGAAATTTCGTAATTTTTGGAAAAAACGACGATGGTTGGTACAGGGATTTTTCAAAAATTCGACCTCATTCAAACATGGTAATTTTAGGATGAGATTGCGAGGGAGACGTTAGGCATCACATTGCAGCTCAGATTTCATCATTTGATATGACCAGAATGAAGATATATGACTTTTATCCATACCGATAATTTTCTGTAATTTTCATTCTCGGATTTTGCAGTAATCAGCAAAGATAGACGCAAAATTCCACCTAATTCGTGAATAACTTTAGTCTGCCTATTCAAAAAACCTATTTTGAAGCGATTCTCGCACACTCGAAATTTCGTAATTTTTGGAAAAAACGACGATGGTTGGTACAGGGATTTTTCAAAAATTCGACCTCATTCAAACATGGTAATTTTAGGATGAGATTGCGAGGGAGACGTTAGGCATCACATTGCAGCTCAGATTTCATCATTTGATATGACCAGAATGAAGATATATGACTTTTATCCATACCGATAATTTTCTGTAATTTTCATTCTCGGATTTTGCAGTAATCAGCAAAGATAGACGCAAAATTCCACCTAATTCGTGAATAACTTTAGTCTGCCTATTCAAAAAACCTATTTTGAAGCGATTCTCGCACACTCGAAATTTCGTAATTTTTGGAAAAAACGACGATGGTTGGTACAGGGATTTTTCAAAAATTCGACCTCATTCAAACATGGTAATTTTAGGATGAGATTGCGAGGGAGACGTTAGGCATCACATTGCAGCTCAGATTTCATCATTTGATATGACCAGAATGAAGATATATGACTTTTATCCATACCGATAATTTTCTGTAATTTTCATTCTCGGATTTTGCAGTAATCAGCAAAGATAGACGCAAAATTCCACCTAATTCGTGAATAACTTTAGTCTGCCTATTCAAAAAACCTATTTTGAAGCGATTCTCGCACACTCGAAATTTCGTAATTTTTGGAAAAAACGACGATGGTTGGTACAGGGATTTTTCAAAAATTCGACCTCATTCAAACATGGTAATTTTAGGATGAGATTGCGAGGGAGACGTTAGGCATCACATTGCAGCTCAGATTTCATCATTTGATATGACCAGAATGAAGATATATGACTTTTATCCATACCGATAATTTTCTGTAATTTTCATTCTCGGATTTTGCAGTAATCAGCAAAGATAGACGCAAAATTCCACCTAATTCGTGAATAACTTTAGTCTGCCTATTCAAAAAACCTATTTTGAAGCGATTCTCGCACACTCGAAATTTCGTAATTTTTGGAAAAAACGACGATGGTTGGTACAGGGATTTTTCAAAAATTCGACCTCATTCAAACATGGTAATTTTAGGATGAGATTGCGAGGGAGACGTTAGGCATCACATTGCAGCTCAGATTTCATCATTTGATATGACCAGAATGAAGATATATGACTTTTATCCATACCGATAATTTTCTGTAATTTTCATTCTCGGATTTTGCAGTAATCAGCAAAGATAGACGCAAAATTCCACCGTATTCGTGAATAACTTTAGTCTGCCTATTCAAAAAACCTATTTTGAAGCGATTCTCGCACACTCGAAATTTCGTAATTTTTGGAAAAAACGACGATGGTTGGTACAGGGATTTTTCAAAAATTCGACCTCATTCAAACATGGTAATTTTAGGATGAGATTGCGAGGGAGACGTTAGGCATCACATTGCAGCTCAGATTTCATCATTTGATATGACCAGAATGAAGATATATGACTTTTATCCATACCGATAATTTTCTGTAATTTTCATTCTCGGATTTTGCAGTAATCAGCAAAGATAGACGCAAAATTCCACCGTATTCGTGAATAACTTTAGTCTGCCTATTCAAAAAACCTATTTTGAAGCGATTTCCGCACACTCGAAATTTCGTAATTTTTGGAAAAAACGACGATGGTTGGTACAGGAATTTTTCAAAAATTCGACCTAATTCAAACATGGTAATTTTAGGATGAGATTAGGCATCACATTGCAGCTCAGATTTCATCATTTGATATGACCAGAATGAAGATATATGACTTTTATCGTTTTCTGAATTTTCATTCTCGGATTTTGCAGTAATCAGCAAAGATAGACGCAAAATTCCACCTAATTCGTGAATAACTTTAGTCTGCCTATTCAAATAACCTATTTTGAAGCGATTCTCGCACACTCGAAATTTCGTAATTTTTTCAAAAAACCTCATTCGATGGTAATTTTAGATGGTTGCGAGTTAGGCATCACATTGCAGCTCAGATTTTTTCACCAAAAAGATATCGACCTCATCCAAACATGATTTTCTGTAATTTTAGGATGAGCAGTTGCAAAGATAGAGGGAGACGTTAGGCATCATTTGCAGCTTTCATCATTTGATATGACCAGAATGAAGATATATGACTTTTATCCATTTCCGCACAGATTTCATCATTTTATATGACCAGAATGAAGATATATGACTTTTATCCATACCGGATATACCATGGTGATCCGAGGCCGTCTTTTCTGTAATTTTCATTCTCGGATTTTGCAGTAAAGATCGACGCAAGATACCTACGTGAAATTTAGTCTGCCTATTCAAAAAACCTATTCGTTGTCACACACTAACTAATAGTCTGGTTGGTACCTATTTTTCAAAAATTCGACCTCATTCAAACATGAAGTGATTGCTTAGGCATCACTTGAAATTTCGTCATTTTATGACCAGAAAAGATATATGACTTTTATCTAATTTTCTGATGGTTTTGCAGTAATCAGCAGATAGATTTTTCGTGAATGTCTGCCTATTCAAAAAACCTATCGACCTCGTCCAAACATGTAATTTTTGATTTTAGGTGACCTCATTGGTAAGGGATGACGTTGCGAGGGAGACGTTAGGCATTTTGCGCTCAGATTTCATCATTTGATATGACCAGAATGAAGATATATGACTTTTATCCATACCGGATAACCATGGTGATCCGAGACGCGTCTTGTCTGTAATTTTCATTCTCGGATTTTGCAGCAACATGGTAATTTTAGGATGAGATTGCGACGATGGTTGGTACAGATTTTTCAAAAATTCGACCTCATTCAAACATGGTAATTTTAGGATGCGATTGCACGTTATTTGTAATCGGCCAAGATAAACGCGAAATTTTTGCCTATTCAAATAACCTATTTTGAAATTCTCGCACCGATTCGTCAATAACTATAGTCTACCTATTCAAATATGCTATTTTGAAGTGATTCTGGCATACTTGAAATTTCGTCATTTTTCCAAAAACCTTGATGGTTAGTACAGTGATTTTTTATGAGTAAAAATTCGACCTCGTTCCAAACATGGTGAATTTTAGGTGAGGTTGTGAGGAAGACGTAGGGTTTCACATTTCCGCACAGATTTCATCATTTTATATGACCAGAATGAAGATATATGACTTTTATCCATACCGGTTACCATGGTGATCCGAGGAGTCTTGTCTGTAATTTTCATTCTCGGCCCCCCTATCGGCGGCTCAGCCTCCCAAACAAAAGTGGGGTATCAATGCCAATGCAATAGAGAAGGGAGAAAGGGAAGGAATTGGGGTTTTACCCCCCCTTAACCTGAAATCCTGGCGCCGCTACTGCTAAATCTAAGACCAAATTTATCTGGCTTGATATGGTGGTAGACGACTGGCGGGTGTTGACCGGTGCGTATTAGGTCTATAGTCGCCGAGGCCTTCCCACATACATGCCTAGTACCTTAAGAATTCCTGGATTCGGTCCGGGACTCGAGTACCATTCTGGACCAAGAGCTTAGTTTTTCTTTGCACATTATTAGCTCACCCGTAGCTGCTATTACCAGCTTCGCCATTTACGCGTTATTTCCCGCTCCCTGTCTTACGACGCTTCAGCCACTCTTAATTTGTCCATGCCTTTGCTACCAGCAGATTGGACCACTGCTGCTCTATCCTGGCAGGTTTGCCTCTGGCTCTAAACGCCCGCCTCAACCGGGTTTTCCGTTCTGCTGATCGTCTTATTGGACGAATCCCGAAATATTCCTCTGTCTCAGCTTATAGCCTATGCGTGACACGCTGCACTGGCTTCCAGTCACTCAGCGGCGTATCTCCTACAGGATAGCTGTGCTGGTCTGGCGGTGTCTTCTTGGTAGTGGCGAACTTCTGGTTCCCCGCGCTAGTAGGCCTACCTCAACTAGGCAGCGTTGCGCATTCTCGATCGTCGGCCCCTCCACTTGGAATGGACTTCCGTTGGAGATGCGCGTATACTGCCTAGAAACAATGGGAATATGCTTTACAAGTTGCCTAAGTCTAATTTGTGTATTGCCGTGGTTGGGCTCAATGGGCTGGGAGCGCCTCTGAGTAGATTCCTTGAAGAGGCGCTCTACAATTTCTTGAAATGAATGAATTACAGATCAATCTGATGAACTGACAGCATTTCCATGGGCATTATATGGGATTTATACGGGTCCCATATGGGAATATGGGTCCTGTATGGGTTTCATGTGTGCATGCTAGCAGAGATTAAACTTTCACTGTTATTACGTAGACTACGTTTTGGTAAAAAAATGAGTATCTTCATAGTTAATCAACACGGTGTCATTTAATCGTTAGCTTTGTAAGGGCGGCAAAGTTCAAACACATCGCTCCTAGAGTTTATCTTGCTGTGTAGAAATAGGCCTATAATTAATTCTGGTTTGATGAGAGATGAACTTGTTGAATTGAATTGCTAGGCAATCTGGAACATATCCTAAAAGACTTAGTTCTTTTTCTTGTTCATATCTAGGTCTTGAATGGAAAGTATAATTGCTTGAAGTTCTGCTGCCAAGTCAATAATGAACAGAAGATGGCCGCTTCTTCTAGTATTTTAATCGAAAAATTTGATCTGCTAAAATAAATAAATGCCGTGGTGAACGATATTCTAAGGTCTACATGTAAATTAAAGTGGGAATTTCAAAGATGAAAATTTTGACTATTTCAATCTATTTCTCAATCGTGATATAGTGACAGTGGATTAGGTATAACCTCTGTATAAAGTTCATAATTATGCAAGTAGCTGTGGCACCTTCCTTGTCTACATGTATTTATGGTAGTAGTTACTAAACCTCTTGCCGATCAATCTCCCTTTTCTCACCTGTCAGCCTCAGCACTCTCAGTCTCTCTCTGCCACAGACACACACAGAGACACACACACAGAGATACACACACACACTGAGTGGCCGAGTGGGTTGCCCGCTCACCACGCCGGCGGCCCGGGTGGTCGGTTTATCAGAGATAATTTCTCGGATCTTTACTATGGCTCGGTCGCATTATTGCCTGGAGTACAATACAATACAATACAACACAACACAACTGGGGCACGGTGGTATAGGGGTATGTTCGGTGCCTTGCAGCTAGAGGGTTCTGGGTTCGAATCCACCTCAAAACCCGCACCCTGGGCAAGTCCTTCACTGCGCAATTGCTCATGCGCTTGGCGTGAAACTCCGATTCAGCGTCCACACACAGTAGTCGGGAGACACTCTGAATGGGCAATCTGGTAGGGGCGCTATAACAAGTGTTCAAATACAATACAATACACACACACACACACCATACATTGCCTAAATTGTGTCCACATCTGGCAATACCTACTAACACCAATTAAACAATAAGGTAAATTCATCATGAGGTTTTTGAAATATTCTGTTATTTACAAACAAAGTACAAATTAAATTGACAATGCAACTTAAATGATTGTCTCAAAGAAAATGTATCTTGCCCTATTTGCTACAAAGACGATGTAATATCAAATAACTAACAACCAGGTGAAGTTTTCCATGGACAAAAATGTTTCAATAAAGATCGAATTCCTGAAGCCAAAAACATCACTGTATAAACATTTACCCTAACGCATACACAAAAGCGGATGCATCAAATTACACTTAGCTGAACATGACCTTCAGTAAAGTACAATTTAAAAATTAGGTCATTCCATTCTCCTATGTTAAGAAGCTTCTCGTTCTCAGGCTAATTATAATAACCACAGCTGAAGACCTATTATAAGAATCTATAAATCATTACATCACAAGCACTGGATGAACCAGACGCTAACCAAGGGAAAAAATTATGATCTTTTTCTATAGGTTTCTTCAGCTTCTTGCCCCATATGCTCTCTTTTAAACACTTGTTTGTTCTAGTTTTCCACTTTCCCAGTCCTCTCTTCCCTTTAGAAGTATTGCACTTTGGATATGCCCTTAGTTACAAGGAGGGGTATCAACTGTATCCAAAGTAACCAAATAAAATGTTTGCTTGTCAAATGATCAAATATAAGCATTTGAAATGTGACCAACATTAAGCTCCTTGCCAATCTAGACACTGAACATTAGAATCAGGCAATAAAACAACGAATTACATACAACTGACTCAACTTGACCATTATGTTTTTGGAGGGGATTCATAATTACTCTAATTGTCACTTGCTATCTATAATACAATATGTTTTTCATATTGGATTCCGATGCCAAACCAGTTAAGACAAGTGACACTAGATGTCTGAAAATTGTCAAATAGGAAGAAAGCCCACATTTTTTCCAGTTGACCAGTCCAAAGCCTGAATTTTGGTTTAGATCCCCCAAAATAAACTTTAAAATGAAACCACCCAAATAGGAATCAAACTTAATTAAATCTATTTTTGTAACTGTAAAACAAGTCACATGTATAACCTTTTGCAAACTCAAGGAAAAGGCTGTACAATAGAGCTGAACAGAAACCAATTCCATTAACAATTTGGACCAACTATACAAAATTGCTGGCCACTGTAAGACACATAAGATTTTCGGCCACTCAGCCAGATTCCGATATGACCCACGGTGTTCAGCTGATAAAATGGACTGCTTGGTTCGAGGCATCTGGTCCTGTGATATGTAGGGCATCAAGTCCTCTGGCTTTGGTCTCATGATATGTAAGGCCTGGGGCACCTGGCTTCGACCTGTGATATGTATATGTCAAGCGACTTGAGATTTCTAAAGCTGTCCAGAATCCTGAAGCTTGAAAGGGTCCTGAACATTCCTAAAGCTGTCCAATGTCCATGACAAAAAAACACTGTAATGGCCAGCAGAAGACATGTTTGTACAGCAGTCCATGTCAAAAAGAACACTGTAACGGCCAGTCCAATTGTAATCGTAATCTCTAAACTTCTAAAGCACCACTTGAAAGCCAAGCGCAGGGCACCAGCTTATTCATGAGCACTGCGTCTAGTCAGAGGGGTTGTCCAAAAGAGTAGTCCGAAGAAGGTCCGAGACCGGTAATCCGAAGGATGTCCAACACAAATATCAGCATTTCTTATAGTTTTCCTATGTGTATACATGTATATATAATGTATTGGACCTACTATTGGCATATGGATGCTTGTCCACATATATACACCAGTATGCAAGTACATAAATATATATGCATAAAAAACACATACTTGTACATTCATACATATATTTAAACAGTTACTAGAGCTGTCTAAATAATACCATTGAAACATGTACAAACCAACAATAAAGCAGGTCAACATATAACACACAAGTGAGCAAACAACAACTGAATCAGTCTTCCTTGTAAAAAAATTCTTGTGTGTCGAAATGGGAACCAACCATAAGTTACTACTGGTCAAAGGTTTAGAGTACTTTTCTCTCCAAAAATGAAGAACTTCTCATTCGAAAGACATGCTCTCAATAAAATGAAGAGAAAGAGCAAGTGGAAGAAGATTCAACAGTGTTCAGCACATTTACAAGAGTCGTCAACATACAAGTGGCTTCTTTGATCATAATTTAGTAATTAACCGACATTTTAGCAGTTTAGGCCTCATTGGTATCTCATTCCTAATCATAACTACACATTTACATAGAATCCCTTCAACACAACTCATCAGTGGTGTTTTGGACCTGACAACTTAAGCCCACAGTCAAGTGGATCCTGAGTGGCCGAGTGGGTAGGTAGCCTGCTCGTCACGCCGGCGCCCCGGGTTCGCTTCCCGGTCGGCCGGTTTATCAGAGATTAATTTCTCGGATCTTTACTGCGGGTGGCTCGGTCGCATTATAAACGTGGAGTACAATACAACACACAATACAACACATCACAATACAACTGGGGCGCGGTGGTTTAGGGGTATGTTCGGTGCCTTGCAGCTGGAGGGTTGCGGACTTCGAATCCACCTCAAAGTCAGCCGCCCTGGGCAAGTCCTTCACTGTCTTGCTCATGCGCTTGAAACTCTAATTCAGCTAGTAACGCAGTAGTCGGGGCGCCTCTGAATGGGAAATCTGGTAGGGGCGCTATAACAAGTGTTCAAATACAATACAATACAATACAATACACAGTCAAGTGGCATGGTCTTTAACCACTTGAGAAATAGAGGCATACGATATCAACAAGCCCATGGGCCATATGGTCGTTTCAAATTGTGGCTTATTAAAGTTTATAAAACATTGAACTCTGGTCAATCAGTCCTTAACTAAACCTTAAACCTCATTCTGCAGACTTATAATCATTAAACCAGGCCATCTGAGTGTCTTCTCTGGTTGTACTAAAGGCTAGTAACTGTTCTTGGTGAATGACACTTTTAGTTGCTTAGCCTAACATTCTAAATTCTCATACTGCATCTGTTCATTCTGCTCAATCTCTTGTAACATTTCAGCTTCGACTTAACCTGCCTTTTCAGTTGCCCTATCCACCACCAGAAGCCTCTGCTTATCTCAACTGACTTTTTGGTATTAACTGGAGTCCTGCGACTTGATTTAGGTTTGTCCATTCTAACATTCGGTTGATTTCTTGTGCATTAGACACAGCCGTCATAGAAAACGCTAATAATAATAATAATGATGATAATATTAAATAACATGTACCTAGGCAACTAAGGTCACAAGATGAGACTAATTTTGAAATATTGATCCTGACAAAATTTTCAGAAGAGTTCTCTTTAATTCTACTGGAACCAGCAATTATCAAGAAGCTAGTAACATAAAGAGACCTTCTGATTTTAGAAGATCACAATTAAAGGTAGCTGTCTGTATCTGTTGCATTTTTTCCAGAAAAAACACATACCAAGATTCTGCGACAACCCAGGTTCTCATATTATTTTTCACAATTCATATTATCTTTAGCAAATTACAAAAGAAATTATTAAAGAATATCTGCAGAAAAACTACCCATTTTTCATCCTAAACCTATGAAACAGAACCAATACGGTAATTCGAAACAAACTAATCAACATATTTCCTAAGGACACAAAACTTTAAATATCAACAGTTTCAAACAGAATTTAAAAAACTACGAATCACTTTTCATTAGATTGTTACAAATCGTACTGATTGAAGTCGATTACGTTATGCAACAGTACACTGTATGCAAAACAAGAAAAGAAAATCTGGTCTTCGTCAAAATGACTTTACATAATTTGTCAATAATTACATGGGAGAGCCCAAGCCCATTTCAATGTTGTCTTATGACTGCATCTAGTGCCATTGACAATAGCATACAAATTCTGTATTTTTCCATTTAGAAAAGCACTAGCCTTACAAAAACACATGCATAGCTATACAGGAAATTAACACAAACATTTCAAAGAAACTGTACATATACGGTAGTCATGAAAGATACATGCACACATTACTGTTAAACACATTTCCTTTTCACACTGTATTGATGAACCGGTTGTGCTTCTGGGTAATAAGACACTTACTACAGCCTTCAGAAAGGGTCAGACACCTTAACATAAAAACATAAACATGGCCACTTACTGCACTGCACATACCAATGCCTTTTTGGAAAGCCATTGACGAGTAATTATGGTATAGTGACAATGGATTAGGCATACTCTCAATATAAAAGGCTCAATGTGTGTAGCAAAAGTACCTTCCTTGTCTAGTTAGTACAGTTACCAAATCCCTCACCTGTCAATCTCCCTCTCTTGCCTGCCAGGCTCAGCACTCTCTGTCTCTTTGACACACACACAGGCACACAAACAGACACACACACACACAAACAGGCACACACACACACACACAATAATTTGGCCAAATTTTGTGGCCACATCTAGCAATACCTATTAGCGCTAATTAAACAATAAAGTAAATTCCATTTTAAGATTTTTGAAATATGCTGTTATTTACAAGCAAAATACAAATTAAATCGACAATGCAACTTAAATGATTGCCTTGAAGATTAAACGCTTTCTTGTCCTATTGCTGCAAAGAGGATGTAATATCAAATAAACGAGCAACCAGTTTACCATGGTTCAGAAATGTTTCATTAAAGATCGAATTCCTGAAGCCAAAAACGTCACTGTATAAACATGTACTCTAACACATACACAAAACCGGAGGCATCAAAATACACTTAGCTGAACTTGACCTTCATGGAAGTAAAATTTATATATTACGTCATTCCATTCTCCTATGCTAAGAAGCTTCTCATTCAAAGGCCAATTATAATTACCACAGCTGAAGACCCTATCAACTTACATCCTAGGTGCAACAATGACAATAAAGTGACATTTAAAGTAAACACACATCTATTTTATTTTTGACCTTTATCAGTTATCAACTGCCACCGAAGGAAAGTCCTACATTGAAAGATCTTTGATCACAAGTGCCACAGTGATCCATCTGTCAATCCATGTGCCATTTACTTTGGACGACTCAACAGCTTAACGACCTATTGTTAAATCTTCTAAATATGAACAACAGTCAGAGGCGTGACAAGCAGCATTACTAAGACTCAACCTATACCTTGTTAACACAAACAATAATAAAATTCGGGCCACACTGCTTCATTTTTCAATTAATTAAAACGAATATATGCCTTTTATACAATTTGTGAAATGTCCTTAACGACGACTATTTACATAAGAAATTGCTTAATCTGATTAATTTTTATAACTACTTAAATAGTAATAAAAAACTAACACTGCACTGTTATCACAGTGCATGACAATGCAGTCCTTTCAACTCAAGAAGCCGCAAGCGCTTTTCAATACTTCATAAATGTAAACATGACACTTCAAAGTGATTTGTTCTGCAAAGAGATGAGATGACGTCACGTCAATCTGCCACAGTGCTTTTCAGAATTTCTGATGGGTCAGCTCGACAGATTGGACACGTTCTGTTTGTCTGAAAACAAACATTCATTTCAGATACACAAACCCACCTTTTATAAATAGATGCTGCTGGACAAATCAACCATTCCCCGGAGCCACCCCCAAGTCACTGAAGCTGTTTCTGCAAGATTAATACTCCTTGATAATTTATTATAGCTTCTGGAAAAACATTGGCTCAACTGTCAACCCAAGACACGTTTAAATCAATACTCCTTAAAATGAAAATATCTTAGGTCTTTGGTAGAAGTCTTAAAAGCTATGTAACAATCTAATGCAAAATTGACAGAAAGTCAAAGCGAAATATATGGCTAAAGTTTTCCTATGAAATTCCACATGACCCTATTTATAACATGCCTCATGATACCAAGATTCTGACATAATAACTATGGTTGCATATATGGATCCCAAATTTAGTTGTGTTTTTAAAAATAACCTCATTAAAGGAAGATCCTTGCACAGAGAGCATTTTAAAGAGGTTCTGGTATAATGCCCTGAAAGTCATGATGTAGAACATTACTTTTATAGGAACATTTGAGCCATAGGGTATCTCTTCCAGATCATATTTTCCTAACCATGACCATCTGTAACATTCTGAGATCAACCTGATTAACTCCAGCTTTACAATTGAATTGAATTGCTCTGAATAACTTAGTTTAGCAGTTTACAATAAACTATCACAATTATGAGAAAATAAACCATACCTCGACATATCTGAGATTAAAATGTCATTTAAGAAAAATGCATGTAACGTGCAGAAGTGATAAAGTATAGGCAGGGACGAGTTTTAAACCATAGAAAAGAACAGAGATCATTCATTCACATCCACTAAGACAGATTATGACAATGATGATCATGATTATGAAATTTATGATTATGATGATGATTACGCTGATCATGATAGACAAAAGACAAGATATAATACAGTTCTAAGTCTCTGTTACCTTGAGCCATTTGTCAATGCACCTGGAGTGAAACTCATGGCAACACGGCAGAACGCGCAGTACTTGGTGACTGTCAAAGTCACACATGCAGACAACACACAGAGTCTGATCCATGTCTGAGCGTTTGGCACTGGTGCCGAAGCGGTAAGATGGCAGCTGGTCAATGTCGCATTTCGTCATACCACGCGGCTTACCAAGGCGCTCAGCAAGATTCAGAAGAGCCTGAGGAACCATACAAGGATCAGAATTATAAATTGTAATTTAATGGAAATTCGTGTTTTTGTCAGTGCTGGATAAAAATTAAATAACACACAGTTTCAAGTGAATCAACACTACATACTTTGAAGTACATACATGTAAAGTAAACATTTCTGAAAAATTACAATATAATCTGTAAGCAAGTACTAGAGATAAAGAACAAAATTTGCAATACATGTCAGCAGTTCATAGGACAAAATCAGTTTATTTTAAGCCATGTAGTCAATAGACTTGATCAAATTTAACTAAATTTCCATAAAGTTTCAGTAAAATCAGATCAAAAACTGAATCAAAAGGAAACGCTTCCAATCAAATGTTCAAGTCCTAACTACAGTGTAACAGGAAGTTGGATGATAGCTACATCTGGCTCAACCCTTTAGCGATCAGCGTGTACTAAAAGTGACTGAGAAACCAATGCAACTTGTCGTTACAGGAATATATAAAAATCTAGTCAAACATACTATATCTCTGCTAGTGTTTTCAATTGATATATGCCATTTAAAGCAAAATGGCTGCTCTAGTCAGATTAAAATGTGCACCTCATAGTTTTCTGCTTCTGGGCCATTTCCTTCAAGATCTCTTGCTAGGTGTGGAGGTGGTGGATTGCCAATCATGGCCCTGGAACACATAAAATGTCATCAGTCAGAAAACCAGTTAATAATGCAATCGAAGCACACATATTGATGGACACCTGAGCCAAAAAATGGTATTGTCTGTGTAAGAAATCAACAGGCTTGCGTGCGTTGTAACAACATGGCTACAACTTTAATTAAGAAACTGTTAAAATAATGCTTGCATAATTTCAGAATAAATATCTCATCAGCATAATTTTATGATAAATATCTAATGATAAGGCAAAACCATATTTTACCAATGAAAAAGAAACACATTATACAATAAACAATGCATATAATACCTAGTTGTAAGAAAATAATAATTCAGAATATATAAAATAACGGCACTGCTGAACAATGTGCAAAATCAGAGGATATCACTGTCAATACGAATGCTTCCTCCACCCTTTAACAATGAGAGGGATTCGTTTGTCATGCATTTTAGTACATGCCCATCATTAAAGTGTTAGATACAAAACAAATAATGAAACCATCATTCAGTGCCATACAATATTAAATGGGTCAATTACTGGTATACAAGTAACAGCAGCTACAATGAATCAAAGTTATATCTAGTAAAGGATTGTAAATAGGGATGAGAATGTATCGTATCGTATCTGAGAATTTGTAAAGCGCCTCTTACAGTACTAGCTATTCAGAGGCGCCGCTCAGCGTGGCAGCCCGTAAAGGAAATAAGAATGTGAGGGTGCTTTGAGCATACAAATCATATTCAACCAGTTGGTAACTTACAGAAAGTGCAGAACGAATCCTGGATACAACGAAGTGCGTGGAGCTCTTCTCCATCTCTGAGGACCATTCATAAAGAAATTTGGTCTTTGGTGCAATCCCTACGAAAAATCAAATCAATGAAACAACTAGAACTCACAAACTAACTTATGAAGCCACTGATTGTAGCTGAAGACATTTCTTTACAATGGAATTCTCTGACATAAAAGAGCATTGGGACATTTTATAAACTGTCAAACTATCTCAACAACTCAACTGGCAATCTTTCCACTGAAAGTCACTCACTTCAAACTTAAAACAATATCTTAACAAATTTTAAAACTCTTAAAGCTTTCCACCTCTGATTTTCCTCAGCAAAGCAATATATTAAAACAACTGTTGCGGTCTGCCATCTGAAATTCGATCTATAGCCTAACCTGACCCAAATTTTAATTACATTCAGCAGCTGTGAAGACAGATTACCCAGATTCAACTTTCAAAAGCCAAAGTAAAAGCAAGGTTTACAATACTTCACTATACAATAAAATGCAGCAATAACTATCAGTTTTCTTCCAGGTTGCTTGGAAAATTAAAAAGTTAAAAGACATTGGTTTTCATAATGTCATTTGTTGTGAGATATCTGTTGCACTTGCGCCCCGTAGCGAACTCAGCTATAATGAGTACACTGACTGTACACTGTCTGTGGAAACATCAGGCGGCAACAAAGAAGACTGGCCACTCACCCTCAAATGCCAAAGCTAAGAAAATGAAATTGCAAATACTTCTTAAGCATCGTTCCCTCTTGGATTAAAGGACTGCGCTTCTTCATCGTTGTTATTTACTGCTGAAAAATCACATCAAGAATAAAGAGGCCAAAACTCATTACCAAGATCATTACCATTGTTTCGTTGACCGGCACAACAGGAACGGGAGACTCTTGCAAGTTAACCATGTTCAGGTGACGTGGCATGGCACTGTACCTGGTCTGCACTTGCAGTGGTGCACTGATGCTAAGCAATGACGGTGCAGAATCAAGAGCCCTCTCCAGAGGCGACGGAGGACACAGCTAAATTACAGAAAATAGACGAGTTCAGACGCTAAAACACATTGTACACTTAAGCTGTGATTTGTAGGACAGGCCAGACCATTTCATACACTATGGCGCATAAATCTGCTAGATTGCCATGTTTAGTACACTTATGAGTTTCTTAAAAGGTTTTTTACTGGTAGCCAGACACATATATGAACACATATCCCAGTCAATAAACTATTGTTCACAGGTTTTTTTCCCCAATTACTACAACCGCAAATTGCAGCCTATGCAACTCTCGTTTGTTAAGCATTCACCAACAAATGCTTTCTGGGTTGAATGATTCATCAAATTAGCAGAAACAATACAATCAATTCATCACCAAGATAACAAGAACATTCCAAACCTGGCATAAAATATCACTACCAGAAATCAAGAGACGTGGTGGGGTGAAAGGCTACAGCAAAGCAAGAACATTCCCCTAACGCAAACCTGAATGGCAACCATTCGTATGAAGTGTTAGCAACTTCAGTTTCTTTAACCTATAAGGTCGTATAGCCATTCCTCTCCCTAACCATCTCATCTTCACACACACACTGTGTTTGTTAAGTGTACAGTTAAACTTCTGTTTTCTAGATAACTTTATTTTGTTCTCATAATTATAAATATCATATTATTACCAATTATAATTTTCATAACTTTGTCTGTAAAGCGCCTAGCGTTTGCGTGTGTTTAATAAAGAACACACTTCCCTACTTACTGACTTAATCATTTTAAAGTCTAGTTCACTAGGAAACAAGATCCGAAACAAACCCCAAAACTAGTAACTATCCGCTAACCTGTCTCGCTGTTGATACGACTGGCACAAACTGTGGGGCTGGAGGAGTCAGACTGTGCTGTGGACCCTGGCGACCATTTTCCATTGGTGGCAGGCAAAAAGAGGGTGTCTGGATGGGGTAAGGGTGCACTCGACCCGGAACAGCATGGACAACGGGGTGCAGGCTATAGCCTGGAGAGCCATGGTACGTAGAGGTCATCAGTGAGTGGTTTGCTGCAACTGAAATGGGAACTCCGATGCGAGAAGGCAGACAATCCATCCCCGGGAAGACAGAAACGGGACAATGACCAATATGCTGTGGCTGAACTGGAATCTGAAAAAGAAACACAAACATCACTTGGTAAGTATTAAAAGCATATATTCCTGCATATTTTAGACAATTTAATTTCTTTTATAAGCAAAAACTTTGAAACACCTTACTTTATCTATAAAACAATGCACGCTTCCCATCGACACATAAATTAACATTTTTGCTTTTTTTAGTAAATACCACCATATTTTTATTTCTGAAAAATCATAAGAAAACTAAAAGCTATTAAAGAAAGATTTATTGAAACAATTTATATAGGAACATTGAAACTGTCTGTCTGTACAGTAAGAAATATATATAATTTTCTGATCTTCTACAAAGTTTCTAAATGTAACCTCTAATAAGACAGTCCTTGTTATTTAAATAGTACATATTCATTGAAAAACATTTGCAATATCCTGAAAACCTTCCTTATTTCACGTGGCACACCTAACTACTTGATATCAGGCAAAATGAGCAAGTTCCTACCTGAGGATGTTCCAAGACCAGCTGGCAACTGTTTGCTGAACATGGAGGCATGTCATTGTGTACGGATGGATTGCACAGTAAGAATGTGGGACAGTAGACTGGTGGAGAACCAGTCATCTGTGAATTGATGGTAGTTGGGAAGCTCTTGTGCAAGTTCAGAGGACTGAAAAAAACAGGAGGAAAAAATTCAGCAAATTGTCAACCAACAAGTATTCATGTCTGAACCATCAAATATCTAGCCACCAATCAGCATCACAGCAAGAAGACCATATAACAAAAGAACCAACCGATAACCGAAAATAAAACTCCAGCCAGCAAATATCCAGCAGCCATAACAATCAAGTGAAACTAAAAGCAAACAGAGTGATAGATCAACAGGCTTTGATTGTAATCCCAGGTGGGTTCAACACTGCTGAATGTGGATTCTTAGGACCAGTGCAACAAGCCACGAATGTATCTGTGACCCTCCAAAGGGATAGAAGAGACTAGTTAGACAGTCTAGGCACATATAAACATAGGCCACATGTACTGACCTCCATGCATCACACTTTTGGCTACGTACAATCTAGAAAAACGTCAATACTGCACTCACTACACTGGCTGCCCATTAAGTAATTAATTCAGTTTAAAATCTATCTTGCATGCACAAAACATTGCATTCAAATCAGTGGTTCAACCTATCAGCAATCATTGTTCACCCCTCACAAGAGCAAATATTGCACTCAATCAACGGATACTCTGCGAACAGAGTTATACTGTTGTTCCGTTCATTTTCTTTGCTGTGCCTCACACCAAAACAGTGCTGGGATCTGGGCGTTCTCAGTGGCTGGTTCAAAGCTTCTGAATATACTGTCCCGTTTTGTGCATACATGTTGCAGGCTGTGCTGCAACCTATTCCAGAATGATGGGCCAACCACATGGTTGTATGAAAACAAGCTGTCAGAAGTCCCAGCATAACAAATGAAGGAACATGAAAAAGAATCAAAAGAAAGAAGCAGACCTTTTCCTCGATCTTTGGTAAAAGTAGTTTGGTGCTTCTGCTGAAATGCCGAGACTCTCCGGAAGAAGCGGCTTTCGTCGCCTTCTAGATCCTTCTTCCTGATGAGGTAGATTGTTGTTCTGGTTCTGCAGGGCTGGCAGATCACTTGCCTCCCAATGGCCTGTCATCGAATGTGACAACTTCCGCCTTTTTCTACTTGGGCTTTCTGACTGATTAACAAAACAGTAAAAGCACACATCAAAACTCAGATCAAATTTTATCTCTATCAAAATTCCAGGTTTTCTGGTCTAAGCCAAATCAAACTCTAAAGTGTGTGACACATAAGCCACTCAGCAAGTTCAAGTTTAAAAACTTGATTTTGACTGGCCAGGGACTTAGAAAATGAAGAACAGCAGTCCCTTAAGCTAGCCCTGAGGCAGCCATGGGTATGAAGTTGTTAGCGACTTCATTTTCTTAGCTTTGGCATTTGAGGGCTGGTGGGCCAGTCCTCTCCCTCGTCGTCTCATCTTCCCACTGACAGTGTACAGTCAGTGTATTCATTATAGCTGAGTTGGCTAGGAGGTGAAGCTTGGCTACGGGTGGAGCGGAAATCTCTAACCAATTTTCTACTCTGGTGAGGATTTAACCCCTGACCTCTTGGTTGAAAGTCTAGCAAGTTAACACCTGCAATTTAATCAAAACTCTGCCTGCAAACTAGGCTAACTACATGATTGTGAATGACTCAAAATATTCAAGCACTTCTCAATGCCCATTTTCTTGTATAAAATGACGTTAGAAGCTCTTAGAAGAAGATAAATTACTACTGACCAGGTCATAAAGAGTAATAAGGAATATATACATGGCCAATCTATCCAGCAAACTTAAGGAAAGTAAGCACACTTTCCCTTTGTTCATCTTCACATGCTTAATTCGACCAATATGCAGCTGGCAGTCACGCACCACAGTATTTCTACGTGATTTCTTTATTTCAGGCAGTCATCATCAATTCCATTAACAAATTGCAATACATAACACTTAATAAATTACAAACATTTTATAAAACTGACGAACTAACCTTGTAAGATGCACTGTCCCTTCTCAGGGATGAAACAACCTGAGGCAGGCCAGCAAAGTGTTGGTTGCTGTGAAGATCTGAGGAATAAAACATGCATTTTTAGTAATTAAGTACATCAGCAAAGCTCAAAATAACAGCACAAAAGTAAGCAGTCCTTCATCAACTATTCAAGCTGTGACACGAAGGACAGTACATAACACTCCTTGAAACTCACCTATCTTCAAAGGGCCCTCAACTCGGCAGTGCCCTTGGGTTGAATCTTGTTTAAGGGGAGCTATACAAATTGACCAATACAATACAATACTGTATGTGCCAATAACAGCAAATTTTTAAAAATCCTTACTTCTCACTCTGCCAAGAGGGCAGGATGTAATTCTGGATAGCTTTAATCAATGCCTCACAATTTATAGATAAGGATAGTTTATAAATTTAGAAGTTTGAAATGTTGGTGGCAGAGGTCATTTCACACTTTATATACAGAGGAATCAGAGGATTCAACATAATAGATTTCGAACTACCTTCCGGTAAGTTAACAAAATTATTTGACAACAAAAACTTAAATTTCAAGTCAGTCAGGTAGAAGGTATTGCACCCATTAACCTCTGCAGCACTAGTTATTTAGCAGCATTGTTGAAGGCTTTTTTAGCAACAGCAGCATAGTCCTAAGGTTAAAAGGTCTTTTAGCAATGGTCTTAGGCATAGTTGAAGGACTTTTACCAAAAGTCTTCAGTAGCATGGTCCTTAGGCTAAAAAGCCTTTTAGCAATAGTCTTCAGTAGCATAATCCTAAGGTTAAAAGGTCTTTTAGCAATGGTCTTATGCAGCATAGTCTTAGGGTTGAAGGATCTCTCACCTAAAGCACAAGTGCCACAAAAACAATCCATATAGATAACTGATATAAGAATGAGACGACCTACATGTAGACTCTGCCGGCGTGTTGACTCACGCAGGTCATAACCAGGCGACACACGGTGCATATTTGGGGCTGGACTGAGGTTTGGACTGAGGTTCAGAAGAGGAGGGCTGTGGGTGTTGAAGTAGCTTAGGGAGCTGTCACTGACTGTGGGGCTACCTGGAGGTGGGTGAGCCAATGGCTGTACATCAGACATCACATATCCATCTGGGCAGTGGCTCAAGGAGTTGTCAACTGCAACCGCTGCTGGGGAACCAGCCTCCTGCAGGACAGAGGAATAGCCAATGGGGTGCGGCTGTGACTTTGGTCGATGACCTTCAAAACGTCCAGATGGTACAAGTGGTGGTGGCTTTGCAACTGGCATTACGCTGTAGTGGAAGATATCAGTTTTCAATTGGTCTGCAACAAAACACACAGTTTCCAGTCTTATAACCAATATAATTGTCAAGTTTGATATTTTTTATTCAGTGAGAGTGAATAATGAATTATTGCTTATGCAACAGTATATGGAACTACGGTAATTCAAATGTATGCTTCATTATCTATAAACTGAAATTGTGGGAGTGCTTTTCCAGGAAGTAACTGGCTATGTCAGTTTAAGTCTACAAATAAATCCAAGGCAAACTTAAAGTATCGGGGCTGAAGTATCTTTGGGCATGCTGCGTGGACGCCGCACGTTACCAGGTTTTCTAATGACGACACTAACCCTGACCCTAACTGACCCTCACAAAGCCTATTTCCCGACGTGACCCTAGAACAACACTCATGACGCCAGTAAACTTGACAAAGACCTAGCGTCCTTCAGCCCCTATTCAAATGTGTATTTGTTAATGATGTTCATTTGCCGAACTTATTAACTACTTTCTGGAACCGCAATGCGGGGTCAGCCCGAATTCCCCGAAAAACCCTGCTGAAAACACACAAACAACCTCGATTTCGCCAGTAAACTTACGCACTATATCCTTCAGCAGTTTATCTAGAAATCCGCCCGAGCTATTCAAAGTTTTAAACGTATGCTAAACATGACAATTAACTCCTTGACCTGTAGCGTGGCCTATGATTTTGTATACGATATACTGCCTGTTTATTCAAATATATATTTATTAATGATGTTCATTCGGGTTTGTTAGTTGGTACCAGTTAGAAAATCAATTTCGGGGATCCGAGCTGAATTCCTTTCGGGGATTCGGGTTTCGGGGATTCGGCCCGTGGTGACCCCTTACAATGCTTACTTTCTCGACAATTAACTGTTTCTTCAACACACGGCCTTGATACCGGTACTTCTATATCTCCGAATTACTGCAATGGCTGCATACACCAGAAGGTACGACGTATCCGGCTCTAACTAGAACATCATAACCCACATTTTTTAATCACACATTGAAGCACGTAGCTTCCCTTTAATCACCCTTAGACTTATTCTCGTGCAGGCTCTAAATAATTTTCGCGACAGCTGGTCAAGCGTTCGGACGACTGATTTGGGTCAGGGACACGTCTCCGATACAGGCCAGCATCGCACAACACGAAACACGCACCCAGGCATTAGAATATCGCCTTAAATAGACACTAAAACGACCTAACCCCTTTGTAGTCGTGGCAACCTTTTTATGTATGCTTTAGAATTAAACAGAATTACAGACCAGGTTTTATATTCCTCCAGATAGCAAATGTATCGTCCTCCCAGCAACACACACACCCTATCGATTCTACTTATATCACGCTTAAAGCTATTTTCATATCATTGGTGGTTTTGCGTGATTGTGATTGGCTGCGCTCGAGCATAGATCTATGACTTGTTTTAGAGGAATATTACAGTGGCGACACGGGGCGGAGCGAAAGAAAAACGCTGAGTGCGTGAGGATTTGAGAAATAATCTTTTAGGACTTTAGCAGTGAATGGGTCCCGACTACCACATGATTTTGTGGACACCAACATCTTGGATGCCAATTGCCTCCAACACATAGAGAACGTCTCAACATGACTGTAAGTGTAACCACAACTCTTTGTGCAAGGTAAATAATTACTTCTCAGTTAGTTAATATGCCTCCCCATCGGGGGGTCGAACTGGGTTCCGATAAAGAACGTCTGGAAAAACTCCTAAAAAGAGCCAAACGCCTAGGTTACCTAGAGCAATACTTTCCAACAGTCTCTGAACTTGCCAATATAAGCCGAGTAAACTCCTTTTCTCCATGGAGCAACCCCAAGCATGGATTCCCAACTCTACCACACTCCGATTTTTTGACCTAGAGCACCAACCATACTTGGACCCAAGGCCAACTGCCAATTTATTCCCAGACATTATATAAAATATTTACAGTACAGAACGTCTCATGATATGATTCTGTAACTCAGGTTAGCATTTTTTTGTGCCAGGTTTTTCTCAATTAAACGAATATATATACCGTTAGTTGAGCTGCTTATTTTTCATCCTGTGTAGCCTAAATTTTTTTCTTCTTTGTGTGTTTAATTAATTTTATGCTGTCCGATTGTGGCGAAATAAGGTTTGTCATTCTTTGGTTGTATTCCGTAAGACCGATTATCACGCCATACTGGGAATACTTTATCAAGCAGAGAACTCAAATCTGAAAAACAACACAGACTATTGAACACAGTGCAGAAGAGTGAGCTGGGTTTAGGATCTGAGATAAATGAAGAAAAATTGAAGAAAAATTGAACAGGTATGGGTATAATTACTTGAGAGAAGAAGAAGCCGAGGAGACCTAAGTGAGCTTGTAAGGTTATCAATGGAAAGGAGTAAAAACGGTTTGTTGAATTAGAACCTAACAACACGACTTCAGCTTCTGATACAAACTATGTAAACTAAAAATATACTAGAACACAGGATCATGGTAAGGCTTCAATTCTTTAGTTCAAGAGCGGGAGAGTTATGAAATTGCTAGGATAATCATAGGCATATAGACTGTGAGACCATTACAAGGTTAACTTTAATCACATGGGGACAAAGTTAAGAATGTCTGCAAATACAGGGAGAAAGAGGTCACCCAAATGCGAACATTGGGGTGGGTTATGTCCAAAGCAGATGTCCACATCTAAATTTTGTACCTGCATATAAGTTATTTTAATAGTCTGTGCATTAGCCATAAAATTCAGCCAGAAAGCAGGCAGTCTACACTGCAGTTGTATTGGTGTTTTGCAGCCATATAAAGAACTCCTTTATAATGAGAAATTGTTATAAATTTAGGATCCACATCCCAGACAGTGTGTTTCTGGTGCAATAATAATAATAAAACAATAAATAGAAATAATAACAATAATACTAATACTATACTACTAAAAGTAATAATAAAAAAGATGATTCTGGCCAATTTTTTGAATGTACAATTGTACATTTAAGAGTTAATGCAGTCCCTTATGTGCAGTCTGATCAGGAACACAAGGACTATTGACTAAAGAATAATGCAACAAAAGAACAAAAGTCCATCTGAAGCCACATATGTTTATGCAAAAACTCACATTTATTTTCCAGACTGAAGGACATACGTAACGTAACGTAGTTCTGAGAACAAAGTCGGAGACATAAGCACCTGAAACATGCCATTTCATTCTTACAGAGTATTGAAATCATAGCATTTTTATCTTCATATACTACAAGCTACAATGGAGATTGCAATACAGCAAGCACTGTAAATAACCTTTAATTGTTAACTTCATGTTAAAAACAAAGGTAAACTGTTAATGGTTGTTTAAAGTTCTCTATACACGGCGGATTACACGCACTTCAGCAATCCAACTACAGAATGCCCTTTAACCCTTCAATCTGCACTGGTACTCATGTACTAACCCAGAAATCAAGGACTGTGTGTGCCAACTGGCATGGCATTCCATACTGTCGATGCTAACTATCCAAATACTAGCTGTGCTTGTTCTGCTTAAGTTCACCGCACCTTTTAGTATTGTATCTGCAGTTTACAATACTGCACTACACAACACTTTCAATCACTGGCATAAGAAATGATGCATTTTGAAAATCAAAGTTGTAAAATGTAAAATTTACAGTACATCGTAAACCACGTAATAAAGGATCTCTTTCACATTAACCATAGTTAAAGAACAGCCAGAACAGAGAGGAATAATGTAACCTTTGCAAATGTAATGGTACAGAAATCGTTATTAATGGAACCTTTTACATCATTTACACAAAATAAATTCCCAGTTCTCATATTAATAGCAGAATCATTTCCTGCAGGAACATTTGCAGAAGTGCGGCATTTTCTGATGGGATCTGTTTGAAAAAATGCAACCCATTAGAAAGCATTGGTCTTAAAATGTTAGACAATTAAATGACACAAATTTTACAATCTTTCGATATTTTGAAACTCCAATTATTAAAATGTTTGCCATGAGATTCTCACATTATTTACCAGCCAAGTAGGGAACATAACTGAAAATGAGCACAACTCAAAGCTCAATGCAACCAGCCAAAAGATTGTTTATTCAAGACAGTGTTCTCCTCAATAGTCAATATATTATTACATCTATAAAAGTATGTAGCATAAATTATCTGGTTAAGCAAACACAAAAAATTCTGTAAAATGCATTGCTAAATTAAACCATGTTGCCACTGCATAAATTTTTTAAATAGCTTGTTCTGAATGACAGAGATTATACCCCATATAACTCATGTTCATCTGCCTGTTTGAAAACATTCTCCATTTTTTTATTTTATCCTCTCATAACATCTTCTCTATTCTGCTTGCTGTTTGTGTGATTCTCTCAACTAAGGTACTAGCTGGACCCTTTAACCCTAAAAAACGTCATCAAGAACTGTGCTTAAAATAGACAGCTTTGCTTGCTCCCTCTATTGCCGCAAAAGCTAGACACTTTGCTACTTAGTTAAAAAAAGCCACGAACGGCAGGCATCACTCACATAAACTCCGAGATTGCCATCAGATGTATCACAAGGCAGAAACTACAAAGCAAGCTAAATTACAACTCTACGGTCAATTATTAAAAAGACAATTTAATTGGAACTCTTGACAAGGCATACGAAAGAAGCAACACAGTATTGAAAAAAATTAACACAAGAATCGAGGACATAGTTGAAAAAAATGTTACAGCAAGAGCAGATTCACACCTCAAGAAAGCTGTAACCCTCTCACATGGACAGTTTCCCTCTGAAAAGTTAGCTATTACCAGTTATGCTTTATGCATCAGACACTGACTGACCCCTGAGCTGGTCCACTGGGACGACCACTATAAAAAGCCTGAAATTCATTTTTCCTTACTGCAAAGGCAGTAGAAGAAAACACAACTTTTGTCCAATGAGATATTAGAAATTGCAAAATAATATAACGCTTTCAATAAAACGATTTACAACATACATTAAACTCCATTGACACAGCTCACTGAAATAAACAGTAGTACGAGAAAAAGAGCAGTCCCTTGAGCCAACCAGTCGGCAGCCATGGTCTGAAGTATTTCTCAGCTTTGGCATATGACAGCAAATGGCCAGTTCTCTCCTTTGCCATCCAATCTTCCCACCCTGTCCAGTGAACTGTCACTGTATTCAATTTATAGCCAAGATCACTACAGGGCACAACTGAAGCAGAAATCATTCTGGCCTCAAAAGGACCTTGTAAAACATGCATAAATTAGGAAGCTATACAGTCTGGGATTGAGTCAGCCCTGGTTGCTGATCACTGTACATTACCAAGTGCACCTGTGTATTTGCAATGAGAATCATCTTCCGCACTTCACCTCATCCTCTATGCATCTTCATGCTTTGCTTTAAAACACCCATTTGGAACAATCTTCCAAAACATCTATGTACAACTTTACAGGATTCAGATCCACACATGTTTCTGGCTCACCCGAGTTGCAGCTTTTATATTGGTTACATACATAGCAGTGTGTTAAGGCTTCTGAAATGTTCTTTAACAAATTATACATAGAAACATCATTCGCTTCAATGAACACTCTTATCAATGACAGTTTGCCTCAAGAGAACTCGTAAAAGGCTGAAGTCTATTCATCAGAACTAAATAAGTACTTAAATGTTACAGATTTGCTACAAACACGGCAGAATGACTGACACAACAATGTCTCAACTCTCCCACAGTACTGATACGTCAGTTAGAAAGTTCTTTTGCTAAACTGTGCTTTTGCTACAGAAAACAAACTTGCAATCTATATTGCATCTCCAAAGTTGTTAGTTAATGAAAAGAGCAAGTCACAAATGCAAGGTTACACATTACTAAGTCGTCTATGTCATACGTCATCCAACTCATTTCATTCATGCAGTTGGCTTGTGCTAAACTTACACAATATTTAATAAAATAAAATAACACATTACTAAATTATAAAAGCGCAATGAAAATCAGAAAATCAGACAAACTTTAAGCGTAAAAGTAAAGACATCATATTCACGGCAGTCCATTAAAGTCCTTCAGCCTTTAAAACTTTGCAACAATGCAAATTGCCACACGAGAATAAGGATGTTTTACCAGCACACATATACATACATTATCATAAACCATTTACGACAAGAATTCCTCTTTCTAAACATATTTCTAACACTTGCAGTACCGTTAAAAACAAATGGAATGGTTTACAAAGTAACCGGCTCAGTTGGCATCAAACTCGAAAATACGTTATGTCATTATTCACAGTGCAGACTACCAATGGCCAAAAGTAGCATTGCAACTCATAATTAGAAGGGTGTTTGTGCATTTCTGTGGTTGAAACACGAGAACTGATTTGTAATTAGACCAAGAACTGAAAACACTCTTAAGCAAAACACAGAGCCTCTCTTGCTAATTTACAGCATTCAAATAGAGTTTTTCTTATCAGAGCTACATTAAAAGAGCCACTAAGAGTGGCAACAAACTTGGAAGGCACATAGAAGGCAGTCTATGCCAGGGACAGTTTATCTTCAGGAGACACAAGAGAACCTAACAATCGATCAATCAATCAATCAGTCAATCAATCAATCAAATCAACCAATCAACCAATCACTCAATACTCGTTTATTCATAGAGACAAGGTTGACACAGACACAACTTGTTAAAGCATGCATAATATTAGAGATAGGGCATTAATTGGGCCTTTAAAAAAGGTCTCATTTCATATAATTTACAGAATTTTTGTATGCTGGGTACCTTTTGTTCACTTCCTTTGTGCTCAAACTGAAACACTTTTAAATCCAACTACTATTGCTAAAAGCATTTAATACATCCAGCTCTTACAAAAGTTTCAGTATTTGACACGGCTTCATGGCAGTTGATCCAAGGGAGAGGTTCCAACAATTGAAACATGGTGTACACATACATCCTGCATAAACGAGAACCCTGATTCTGCCAAAGCTGAAGCAAAACTCACAGAAGCTGGAGACGTTTCCTCTGTGAAACAATTAAATCTGAAGCTCTACCTAAAACTCAAACCTAGAAAAATAATTGTCTTACGCACAAATAGATTAATTCGAATATCATACTCCAATATTAAATTTTCAAAAAACATGAAAAATCTATTTAAAAATACATCAAATTCGTAGCTAAATGTCACAAAGATGAAAAACTAGGAGTATAAAAATCCTGTTCGTTTGTTTCCATTAAAACCAAATGACTATCCTCCTGATCACTGTCCATAAATGAACCTAGCATTTCCCAGAATTCCAGAACTTTTGGGCATTTGTTACTATCTCGGCCTTCAGTCGCCTGTCACGCTGAGAAATATCAGATATTTCCATTAGAAGTAAAACAATTATGGTCCAAGCCGCCGCGTAGGGACCCTGGGCAAGTCCTTCACTCGCAATTGCTCATGCGCTTCGGCGTGAAACTCCGATTCAGTGTTCGCGCTGTAGTCGGGAGCGCCTCTGAGTAGAAATCTTGAAGGGGCGCTATAACAAGTGCTCATACATACATACATACATACATGAAATGCATGAACACTGGGCTGTGTAACCCGTAATGCATCAAACCCAAATGGAATGGCCCCCACATGTCAAATGCACACTGGAAGGAAGAACAGCAGAACATGATGTGACCTTGATAGTTCTGTATTCTTACACATGTCGTTACACTCATCTAAAACAATCAGATTCTCTATTCATACTGACCGCATCAGTACAATTAAATAAAATGATATTCACAAAATTACATATACAGGTATATTTATATAAAAATCATACATAATTAAGTTATATATTACGTCTGCAATAGGCTATTTGCTCCTAATGTAAGACACGAAGAAGACCAGAAGTCTCGTTCGTTGATTCTATTAATGCAATCTTATTTTCAGGCAGTTTACAGAGAAATGTAGTATCGTTAAAGAGTAGCACTACACAAGTATCCTATTTTATGTTATGTCACATGAAAAAATATCCATTTATGGTATCATGCACCCCCAAGTGGCTAGGTCATTACTCACGAGGTCGTTGGATGCACCCTTGGTCCTTCAGGGGTAGCTACATGATTTGACTGAAGTGCGCATGTACCAAAAGCCAACAGCTCTTGCAAGGCTACAGAATGAATATAACAGGTCATCAGGCCATTCGGGCTGCTGGCCCAGGTCCCTGGAACAGTCTTCCTGCACCTATCCAGGAAGCCAAAAGCCTTTTTGTTTTTGAAGAACAGTTAAAAATGCCTTTGCTACGTAACCCTAAGCATTTGCGCTCAGAGTAGACAGTGTGTGTAAAGCATCCTAGAAGTAGCTTGCTACTGACAATGCTACAGAATTTGTTGTAATTACAATTACAATTGCCAGCTTCACTCAAAGCACCAGGAATCACACCATAAACTATGTGTTAAAGGCCTGCATGATGTATAACTATATTCATCATCACCACCGAAATATATTACTTTCAAACATATATGCTGCTGCTTTGACATGCATACATTAAATACACTGGTCAGAGACTCTTCAAACACACTTCATTAAAACACAAATTCTGATATAAAGCAGTTAGGGACATGGATCCAAAATTAGTTTAGCCATAGAAGAAACCCCGTTATACGATGGTCTCGTAATAAAGCAGCTCGCTATGCTCCGAAGAGTGTCTTTATAACGAGTCTCTGTTGCACAAGCATATAATTATTACATACATACATGACTACGCATACTCTGCATAGCCTCCAAATAAATAAAAACTGATAAACTTAAATACAAACTTGTGATGAACAACTGGGTAGTAATCTGCAGCAGTAGACCGGTAGCATTGAGATCAAAAGCAGAGAGTAGTGGTGAGATTAAGTGATCAATAGAAGCGCATCATCCAATCAGAGTATCATTCAGATCAGGATCGAATTTAAAAGAAAAGCAAGTACACGATAACAATTTAAACCAAGCTTAGACTAAGAAAAAGAGAGAATACAGTTGAGGCATCTAGCAAAATAACATTACGATTCAGATGGATATATCAGATGGATAGTCTAGGAAAACAGATAGATAATCTTCTTCTTTTGGTTCTCTGCCTTGCTAGGCAGGTTCGTACGTCCAATTTCACCATTCATCACGTTTTCTTGCTCTTTCCTTCAGTTTGCTGTAATTCTCCTCCATCATCCAGTCCAACAACATCATTCTCGGTCTTCCTCTTGTCTTCTTCCCTCCATTCTTCCCTCAATTATAATTCTTAGAAGGGAGTCTCCCCTCATGATGTGGCCCAACCATTTTCTTTGTCGGCTTCTTATTATCCCTATCATGGATCTTTTTTCGTCCACCATTTGCAGTATGTCTTCATTTGTCCTCCGATCCATCCAGCTGACTCTCTCCATTCGATAATAGATAGATAATGGCAAAGTATTATATTAGAATAAGAGAGAATACAGTTCAAGGATACAGCAAGATAGCATTACGACTCAGATGGATAAATGAGATGGACAATCTAAGAAAATAGCTAGATAACAGAAAAATATATTATATTAGAAAAAGAGAGAATACAGCTAAAGGATAAGATAGCATTACAAAATTCAGATGGATATATTAGATGGATAGTCTAGGAAAACAGTTAGATAATAGCAAAATATTATATTATGATCTGGTATGCCATTAAGATAAACACTGCAATAAAGACGAAAGGTGTAACGTTATCAAAAAAGTTTGAGCTAGGATTCCTGGGCATTTCACCACAATAACTGGACAAGTTTTAGATGTCATACATAACTGCATATACTTGGCGGCGAATCCTGTGTTTTTGGTTCCAAAGTGAGCCGTTAAAATTGAAATCACGACAAATACAGTAATTGCAAGAAACAAACAAAAGCAGCACATATTGAATGCAGTTAATTACCAAAAAACTAAAGTCTACTTGAATACATTTTTTTAGATGATAATCCAACGATCACATAGCACCACTTAGGACCATCCCAGCCATTTATCACTACATTAAATATTATTAAATATTACATAACTACACTCATTACATACATACAGGATAATAATAATTAAAAATAATAAATAATAACTGCAACATTAACTTTTGGTTCCTGAGGGAATACACTTGCCTCAGATTAAAAAATACAGCTCACAATTAATATTAATAATTATTGTGTTGTGAAATCATGCCACTGGCTCCAGCGTCACCTTGCCCCATAGTCCCAAAATTGTTTAAAGACCTGGTTTTCAAGAGAACTTCTCCCAAACACATCTCACCAAACCCTTCATTCCTGATGAATCATTCCTACCAATATTACTAAATCAGCATATAGCGTTATGGTAACTGCGTCTTCACACCTTGGGCAGCCAGTTTCTTACATGAATCAAATACACAATAATAATAAATAATTCTACATTTCTAACATTATTAACGTAGCCACAAAACTCTAAATAGAAAATTGCACGACGACTACGATCAGTCTTTATCATAATTATTGACAGCATTGTTATCTTCTTCATCACGAGCAGAATCATCATCATCATCTAATTTATAGTCAAACGGGAAGCTGAGAATTCTGGGTGTGACAATTCACAAAAGAAGGCACTGAAAAGTAGAAAACTAGTTCACCCAGTCCAGCTACAGGAACTGGGTTTGACTTAAAAATTTCAGCAGACAGAGGAACTACAGATATTTCCTGCTTGTCCTACTGGCCACCCTTAGGTTTTGGTGGTTTCTTCATCACCGGAGGCGGCTTTGGCTTAGCCTTATCTACCGACACCGTGTCTGGATGCGGGTCACATACATGAGATACGTCCGTCATGCTTGACAGTGTGTCGGGACCAACCTCAACTGCCGACTCTTCTAATTTGTCACGACAGACACGAGTCGAGGGAGGCGAGCCTCCTGATACGACATCACGACATGGCAGACCCACTGACACACTGGAAGCTGATGCTGGTGACCTCGTGCTAACAACTGGCACCATCGTGTGTTCTGCCAATGACACTGGACTAAAAGTTTGTTCCTCTGTACTGGCTTTTGTCGAACTGTCGGAAGAAGGTGGTGCTACCATTTCCTCAGAGAAGTGGAATGGTGAAGACAGAGATTGCAAGTCTTCTGGTGGTGGAGGAAAGTCTTCCGATGCCGGGGGAGATGACGGTGGAGTTTGGCCCAAGTATAATGGCACAAGAACGTCAAGCGATGATGGATCGAGTTCTCCAGGTGGTTCTGGAAAATCTGTAGGACTGGTAGAGATAGTGGTTAAGTCTCCGGGTGTATCAGGAGCCTTAGTACCGCAGAGCAGCAGAACATCATCCAAGGGAAGTGGCAGGATATCACTAGAAGGCACACTGATAACTGCATGGGGTGGAACTTGGGCAACCTTTCCAGACGACGAAAGTGGCTCATCAACTGATAGCGAACCCTCACGGACGAGCGGCAGTGGTTCTTTTGTGTCTTCTTGGAGATTCTGAGCAACACGAGAACCTTGTACCAACTGGGGAAGAGCAGAGGCCTTGGCAGCAGCAAAGCTGTCGATGGTTCTGGTAATTTCCGCTAATGCTGCCGCAAGCAGTTCCTCCGGATCAGCATAATCGAAAACTTCGTCGAGAACCTGCAGCGGATCAAGGGACTTGATAGGAACTCTCTGTCGGCCAAATTCTGACCGATCAAGATTCCCAGTTGCATCCCTCTGACCCGGAACATCTGAGGGAACAAAGGCAACGTTTCGATCCTCCAGTAAATCGCCTTTACTAGCAGTAGCCAAGTCATCAGGACTCTTGATCGATAAATCACATCGCTTTCGGTCACCGTCTGACATGCTCTGGTCAGAAACTGCAAAAGCATTTGAAGCAAGAGTTTGTTCATCTCCATATGCACTTGACACTTTTGACAAAGGAAGCATAGGACTAACAGCTGTTTCTGACACTTTAGACAAAGCGCTCGGCTCTAAATTCACTGAGAATGTTTTTAACAAATCGGTCGACATCAAATTCTGTTCAGGCGTGTCTGGTGAGTCGTCTGGGATCATCAAAGTCTTCGTGTGGATCTCTGAAGAAGTGTCCGATGCCACGATCTCTGCAGTAGTGGAATCGCCTGCTTCGGTGATTGTAAGCGAGTCTTCCTTCACGCTGTCTGTGGAGAAAGTGGCGATCGTAAATACAGTACCATCCGACTGGTCTGTAACTTCTCGAGTGCTCAACTCTCCAAGAAGACTCGGACTCTCTTGAGTTTTGCAAAATGGGAAAACTTCGCCCTCCATCTGCTGTGTTTCTTTAGCCATAGGAGAAGCAATTTCAGTGTCGGTGAGAAGAACCGGCTCGTCGATCATGTCCTTGCTCGAAGTGGACTTGCCGCTCCACGTAGCCAGGCTGCTGTCTCCACGAGAAATGTCAGAGGTCGTTGTTGACAAACTTGATTTGTCCACTACCACAGAACCGGAAACAAGATCTTCACAGATATCTGACTCGGACTTGGAACGATCGAAGCCCTCGACAGATGCTGCTAACACATCACGTGTGATCTCGGACGGCTTGCTAGGTAAGGACTCGCTAGAACTCCTCAGTCTTTCTTCACCACTTACACTAAAAGCAAGACAGAAAACTCAGTAAAAAAATTGATCAGTAGTAATTAAAAAATTGCAATAGCTCAGAAAAATATAATAAATAAATAACATGAAAACTTCTACATATAGAAATGAACTAATCAAAAAGACAATCAATATTGGTGCCTCTATATAAGAGTAATAGCAAATTTACAATTACTCAATTTTATTCCATGATTATAGAAAATATAGTTTGTTATATACAAAAAAGTACAACTCCACAACATTCCTATTTCCTAAAATAAAACAAAAAGTTAAAATATGCTACTTTAAACAACTAATAAACATAATTTTGTATAATCTAAGAATCAAAATAAAACCGAAATGGGATTCCATGAACCTTTCTCGATTCTTGGTGACGTATCTGTCTGGGACGAGACCCTGCTGAGTGCCGTGCAGACCCTCCCACCAGTTCTCTGACAAACGGCGTTTCAGTACAAGCAAGTCACCCTTCTTAAACGATAACTCTCGACCAGTGCGACTGTCAAAGTCATACAGCGCAACAGCTTCGATGTTACTTGGTTCTACAAAGAAGAAAATTGCTCAAATGTCAGTGTGTAGCCAAGGCAAGTTAAAATAAGGAAAGGAAACCAAGAAATGATATGGCAAGGTAGAAGTAATGAAAGGCAACCTTGAAACGGCATCTAGCCGTGTTACAGCGCCATATAAATTGTCGTAATTATTACCATTATTATTATTATTATTAAAGGAATGCAAAATAAGGAAAGGCAAGGTAGGTGAAATAAGAACCATGACATAAATACGACATATAATCCCAGCACTACTGTATTTTCTGGACTATTAGTTTGAGGTTTTTGACATGAGAATCGATGGTAGCGACTTATACAAAGGTGTTGAACTGATTAATCTGCGTAATATCTAACACAGGGTGGCCACAGAAATATGATTTCAAAATTCCCTGAGTTTTCCAGAGTCATTTTTTAATTTTCCAGAGCACATTTTAATCACTTTCCTATTACATATAGATTAAAAGATACGAAAATTTGAGCGGCCTCCTCTCCTTATAGCTGCACATTTCGCCTTTATTCTTTTTTATATTGTTTTCCTCATAATAGTTCAGATTAATTAGTAAAAACAAAAATATCGAAAAATTACTATGTTCACTTAATTTAGAGCGCACATTTTTCAGATACAAATGCAATCACTAGAGTGCAAGTGTGAGCACAGAGAAGAGTGGCGTCATTGGAAGTTGGAACCTGCCGAAGGGCAGAGAACTTAAAGAAGAAGAGTGCAAGTCAGAAACTGCCAATGGCTGGAGTTGGGAGCACCTCTGAGTAGACCCCTTGAAGAGGCGCTATAAGAACCCCGAATGAATAATATGTATTGTGAATGCACCTTTAATTGAAACTACTTTGCCCCTATGTAGACTAGTTCAATTCCTTTAACTCCTTCATCTCATGCTCAATGCCTAAAACAGCACTGCCTGCATCTCCAGTCACCTTGGCTTTCTTCACTTTGAGATCTTTGCTGCAGACAATAAATAATAACATCCTGGGACTTGTTGTAATGAACAATGCTCCTATCTCTGTCGACGGTGTTAGCAAGACCTTCAGCAATGTTATATACTCACACTCTGCTACTAAGCAATCATAAACCTTCTAATTTCTTGCACAAGGAAATCACACCAAAACAGGTGTTAAATAATCGATCTGAACAAATTCCCTGAGTAATGGAGGAATTCCCTGAGTTTGCCCTGAGTTTTCCAGAGTTAAGAAATTCCCTGAGTTTTCCCTGATTTCCCTGTTTTCCAGAGTTGTGGCCACCCTGTATAGTAATGTTCTCTGCAGTCACTGCGTGTTTATCAGTCAATATATTATACTTGGATCCTTTCAGCTATACAACCAACTACTTATCATTGTAAAATCATAACAAACAGCAAAGCTTGTACCTATTTAGTTTCAAAATTGCTGAAACAACTATAAAACAACAAACACCAAATGTTGAAGAAAGTTAATATCAAAAGTGCATAAACTTTAATTTCAACACAAGGTCATTTTTTATCTGACATTTGCTAACAATGGCCACATATTAACGACCACTAGTAGCACACACGCTTATACGCACCTGCCAATGTGACCCATGTATTGATTTTACAAAAATATTTCCACTTTTGCATCACCTTATACAAAGGAGCGACTTTGTGAAACTATATAACGACTACATGAATATCTTAATACGATAGAGGGCAGTGACTGCAGAGAATATTACAGTATATTCGATATAGGGCTAGGAAACCAGATGTACTCTATGTTAAAATAGCTGCTCTGTGTTTCCTGTAATGGAGTTTACTTCGTCAAGGTCAAAAGGGCTGACCGAATGTTTTGATTTAAAGTGATAGTTGTTTCAGCAAAACAAAAGTTTATTTCTACATCAAAATCATTGAATTTAACAGACTTATGGTCAGGAAAATACAGTAATTGCACAATGGTAAAATGTTCAACCATGCTGATAAACAGCAAATCGGAGTTGGCAACATATTACAGCAATATACAGCAATCTAAATAAAGGTTGTTCCTTTAATCACAGAAAACAGGACTTCAATAACTACTAACCTTCATCGCCACTGTCTTCACCCTTTATATCAGGAACGCTGTCCAGTAATGTGTCCAAACAGTCTTCAAACTCACTGAAAGTAATGTAGAATAAGATTAACAACAGCACATCTACAGCAATACAAACTTCAAAAAGTCAAAAGAAATAAAACAACTTTTGCCAATGACTTTGGACAGTCAAAACATGGCTACCACATAATATTTACTACGGTACTTGTGTCTACAAATACCACAACTGTCCACTGAACTGCTACCAAATGCCCTCTTCATCTAATTACCACTAATTCACCAACATCAACTTCCAGAAACGGTTCTTACCAGCTTTCCGTCATGCACTTTTCGTAGATAAGCCCGCCATCGTTTGGAAAGACCTTTTCGTGGTGGACAATGAGTAGCTGGACAAGGTCGTTGACCTTACTCTGGCTATTCGCCCTCTCAGGAGGCATTGGCAAGAGAGTCGGTCCAAAGCAGATGGCTAGATTGCGTGCATCCATGAGGTTCTCATCACTGTGTTCTGTAACACTAAAGATTTCATACAGAGTTTGTGAGAAGAAGCATAAAGTCGTGTACTTGAAGTTTTCAGGATGCAAGTCTGTACGTGCCAAAATGAACTTTGAACTTCACAAATCAGGAACATGGTGAAACTTTAATGATGCATTTTGGAAGTTAAGGATTAAAACTGTATACAGCCCACAGTAATAATGCAGGCTTTGCTACCATCCCCACGGTATTACCGCCTGTTTCGACACCATTTACTGTGGATTTTACTGTGGTATTACTGCTTTCCCAAGTTTCCCCGTTACACTGTCACTCTCTAATACCCGTACCTGCCATAGCTAATGCAAGTGGACAAGAGATTGTGGAGTTCCAGTCAGAGAATCATGACTGGATCAATTCTTCAACGATTCTTAACATGCATGACGTGTTCCTAGTCACATGTAGCGTTTCTTCATCAGATTACAAGACACTCATGCCTTCACCTCGGCCCACATCGATGACATACAGGCAATTGTGTTGGACTTTGCTTGATTACACCAGCAGTTAGTTAATATCTAGATGGTTCAGTAAAATTATTTACCATGCTGGAACAAGGTGAATGAAAAAGAAAGTGCTAATAAAAGACAGTGTTAAAAAAAGCTTACTGATTGAGGAATGCAAACAGGTATCTCATGACAGTGACGGTTGCCTTTGGCAACGGCAGAAGCAGTTCCTTTAGGCGGCTGATTGACCTTTCTAGGGCTTTAGGATCAGAATCTGAGAGAAGAAACAACCACAATTAACAAATCTTGTCACAGGATCAACGAACAGATTTTCATGAATACAGTATCATCCACCTTATGTCTATATCAATCAATCAATCAATATAAACTTGATATAGCGCCCCTTCAAGGTACCTACTCAAAGGTGCTCTTGGCCCAGTCGCGGCTGAAAAGAATGGTTCCAAACAGACGTAATGAGCCAGTATGTCAACACCTCGAAACACAAACAAGAAACCCATATATACTAAACACACATCATTAGGCTACTTGTACTCTGGAAGCCCATGAAGGGTGCTATATAAATTCTGACTGAGTGATTGATTGATGAAAAGAGATAAATGGATCTGACGTCGAACTCAGTGGTTACATTGAATTCTGTGAAGCATGTTTACTGAAAACCTGTTAAATACATCAGTGCATGTTGTGACATATTCCACTGCAGAAAATGAATATCGAGCAAGCAAGCACAATAAATTAAAAAACATCTGGGCAATTATATTTTACATGAAAAGTTCTAACCAAAGCTTTAACTCAGCTAATCCTTGTTTATTATTATTATTAGTTTATTATTAGTTTATTATTAGTTTACAATACGTTTTCACCAACAAAATATTAAGTTTTCACCATCCAACAGCCTCTGACACAATTTGTAATCACAGGATTCATGCTTTCAACTACCCACAAATTCAATAACATTGTCTTTTCTTGAAACGCACCAGGTTGGTCAGAGCGAATGCATGAGATGAGTTCGTCGAACAACTGAAGGGGAAAGAGAGGTTCCCTCAACTCTCGGAAGTACAGTTTAAGAACGCCAGCAATGCAGTTGATCTCACGCATCTCAACAGTCTTCAAAACAACCTCTTCACCTAAACATACAAACAAAAACATGACAGTGCTAAGGTTACATGATTCATCGGAAAGATTCTTCTTCTGTGCTTCCAGAAATTCAGAGACTGAATTTTGTTCCATGACTTTCAAAAGGTGCAAGTTGCATAATCCCAGGACTTCAGTACTTCATATTGAGGCAAGCTATTCATCTCCAGTGGAACACGTGTTGTTAACAGTGTGACTTCACTGATGCATGCCACTGATTGTCTTGGACGATATCATACAGTTCAATATATCACTCATAGAGTGAAATACATAGTCAAACATTTGCTTCTTTTATCTATCGTGTAAGATAAGAGAAGAAACAGTTTTGACATCTTCTATCAGAAAAGGACTTTCCCAAAAACATTCAGCCTTGAAAGTGTTAATAACCAAAGGAATGGTCCAGTGCTAGAAAATAAAGGACTCAAATTGCAACCCAATAAAAAACCAGAATTCAGATTAATCACACTTTCTGATCAAACAGAGAATAGCAAATCAAGACCACAACAGAAACTTCTTAAGCTTACCACGTTCAAAAATATTTTTGAATTCATTGACCTCGTGCTGAGTGCCTGATGTCCGAAATAAGCCTTGTTGGTGCATTCCTGAAAGAAAACTTAACACTGAAAATAAAACCTAACAGAAATTTAAATGATATCAAGGTAGTAATAAAATATATTTAATTATTTACCTTCACTATTTCAGTAGGCCTATCATTAATCATCTACACAAAGTTAAACTAGAGACTCCTGACAACATGATTCATTCTACCATAAAAAATTATTCTTGGTTTGTCACCTTGTGCCGTCAGTTTGTGGAACTCTAGCGACCGTCGTGACCAGCTTCCTCCAATCCTCCCTGCTTCGTACCGCGTCCCTTAGTTGTGCAAGGCTCATCGCTGTCCTCCTATGTATCTCCTCCATCCAGCGAGTTCTCGGCCGACCCCTACTCCTCCCCTCCCCGCACGCCAGCATCAGCTCCTTCTCCAATCCCTCTGCTCTCATTACGTGTCCAAAGTACATCAATTTCTGTCTGATGGCCCTTTGCTGCATTGTCAGGTCTCCTCTTAGTTGCCCTATCTCCTGGATGACAGATGCATTTGTTCTCTTTTCTCTCCACAATATCCCCGGCAATCTTCTCCATATCGACATTTCGCACGCATCAATCTTATCTTCTGTCGCTTTTGTTTTTGTCCACGTCTCGCATCCGTATAACACTATCGGAAAAATCATTGATTTCACCAGCCCTGCTTTTGTCTCCATACTCACATGCCTGTCTCTCCATATCTTTCCCATACCCTGCATTGCTGATTTGGTTTGTATATATAATATATATATATATATAAATAATTTGTTTGCTTGTTTGTTTGAATGTATTAAGCTTGCCATGTGCTGTGCATTTGCTAGTACTTCTCATTAAAGAATATTCTTACTTACTTACTCATAAATTCTAGAAAAAACATGGTCAGGGACATTAATCTGAAATAAAATTCAGCACTAGAAAACGACCATTATAAGAAAACTTGTTACAGGGAGTTTTTGATATGGCTACCAAAGATACACTATACGGAGTTTCCAGTGTACAGTACTTTCATCCTGCTCTGAACTATCTTATTTCTACTCCACTTTCAATGTTGAGCTAAGATAAATCATTATCTCTTTAAGCTAAAGCTAATCTAACCTAATCACTGCTCTAATAATTCACAGGATATGTGTCAGTGGTTGATTTAATAAAAATGTATATGCGTGTCAAAATCCACAGCGGTAATCCAAGAAGACTAACATCTCTACACGCAGAAAAATTGTCACTAATAAATGGTTAACAGAACATGGCTCCAAAAAATGATCTACTTGATTCTATTCGATGCACATATGTTTTTAACTTGCTCTACAGGACTTGCTGCTCCATTTGTCCCTACGGTCTGGGTACCTTGTCAAGTGCTGAATCCGTCATGTAGATTGGCCTGATGAAACATCGGTGTTTTCAGTCCACGTCTAAATTGATCACCATATTCATCGGGTCCACATCTTACGGACTGATCTTCTGGATGTTGACCTGATTACTGTATGGTTCTGGTGTGCCATCAGTTAATGCCTTGTGCATTAGAAGTTGCTAATTATAATTACATCGGGCAAATACCTGGCTGTCAGTTCCAACCAGTGGCACAATGCAGGTCCACTATGGGATCTGTAACTATGGATGTCTTGGGATGTCTTTGATGCAGATGTCTGGTAGGAGTTTAACCAAGTGTGCTTTAACATGCATAAGCTTAATCTGATCCTATATCTGAACTCTGGAAATCTAGTTATTTGCATCATACAAGTCAATATTAGATCTGCTAAAATTAAATGTAACGCACCATGTAGGTTGATTATGTTGACACAGCATCGGATGATGAGAGGAATTTCTTGACCAGTTGCCTAGAAAAAATCCACAGTAATTATAACACTACAACAGCAAGACTAACATAGATAAAGAAAGGGATAACCCAGCAAAAAACTGACTAATGTGATCACAAGAATGATAAGAAATGTAATGTACTATCTCGTTATTTCCCAATGTCAGGTAAAAGCTACATCAATGAAACAACTTCACTCACTTGGACTTAACACTTTAATGACAGGAGCATACTAAAAGTTCCTGGGAAACCAATGAAGCTCGTCATTATAGTGCTAATTATGCAGAAGTAGCTGCGTCAGCCTCAATACCAGGGTGAGATCACAGTAGGTCAGACTACGAGAAACAATCTGATCCAAAGTCTATGGTGTCAGGTTTTAGCAAAGAAGGTCAGAGAAAAAACAGATATACTAGGACCACACTTGTGGAAGTCAAAAAAGGAGGCACATAACAGAAAACATGATATAAGATATAAAAGTGATATATGAAATTAAGAACTACAAGGATGTCACAAATAAGACAATAAGAAAAAAATAACAACACAGCAAGGCAGCAACATAACGTCATCAGAGAACCTTCTTCTTATAAAAATTGTCACTTGGATTTAATTTGGCATAACCAAGTTCTAAACAGTAGTGACTCAGTGAGTGAAACTTACATGTGCATATTCCTCAATGCTGCCTCCAAACAGTTTCGGTCGACCCTCGAGCGTGGCTTTCCCCAGCTGCTTCTTCTTCGACACCCTCGGGACAATGGGCATTGTTCTAAGGAAATAAACGACCAAACTCAAAAAGAATAGAAACATCAAATCTGATGTAAATGAATCGCAAACCCAAAAGGATAAAATGTAACCAACAGTAAGCGACTGACATCTTCCGTGAGTCTCTTGTATTGCAAATGAGTGTCTCTGTTTAACGAATGAGTCGTGGTGGCATGTACAACAACCATTTTATCTGCGACTATATCTAATATGCTATGTTATAAAACGTTATCAAAACAGTTACAGAAGTTCATAGTTGGAAAATCTTTCATTTGAAATGAAAGCAACAATTCAACAAAAACTAATTCACTGTACAGGCAACCAGCATATTAGCAATTTCACAAGATATACAAATTTTCATACCTAAGAAGTAGTTGTAAAAAGCAAAAAACTACTGACTCAATTTGTCATTATATATCAGCAGCCAAAATAGTGTTATCCTGAAGAAAATATGTCTGATAACTAATTCTCAACAGAATTTCAAATCATCATTGTTAATAATGTACTTACTTAGTTACAGTTACATTGCCGTTAATTAAGGCTTTTTGAATGACCGCTGATCGAGCTTGAAGACGGGCAATCATGTTACGATTGACGAGGAACTCTTTCAATTTCTGCAAAAGATACAAAAGAAATCACAAATACAACAGTCAATTTCTTCCAACTTAAAACAGAACTCAAAATCTCAAGTACGGGTAAAGTCTAAGATATGTGGTACTCAGTTGGAAAATCTCAAGTACGGGTAAAGTCTAAGATATGTGGTACTCAGTTGGAAGGCATGCCAACATTTGTCAGCTTTTTTCTAAAGCAACAAGGTTCAAACCATTTAAACCACTGTCAGCTAAGTATGGCAAATTTCACGCCAGCCAAGCATCCAGTGCAAGGATAATTTTACACAAAAGGTGCAGACATAACGTAAAGAATGACTTTTCTTACCGAAGTGGTTGAAAACACCATTATATAACTAAAGCCTTATACAACCTGTTTTAGCCTTTTAAAAACACCAAGTGCTAGTAAAAAGGCATTAGTAATTAAAGTAGGTGATCAAGGGTGAAACAACAACAGAAAGCAAATTTATAGAGCTGAGTGAGACATGACATTGAGGATATCCATGATGGAATTTAAACTTAGAATATCTGTTAGTAGAACACTTGCATTTAAATAGAACAACTGGGTTTCTGTTCGTTCTGCTTTATGCTTTTCCAGTTCAATTTGAGCTTTTCCTGGAGATCTATCATCCTTGAAGAAGGATTCGACATCAAACTCCTTCAGAATCCTCTCCATCATCGTCTTATCTGTTGTGACCAATGTCTTCCACAGCTGAAATAATTAGACCGGTCACAATTAAAATTCACTGACTGTATTCGCACATTATCATTATCATTTAAAGATGTACAGTAGTTAACACAAAATTCCCCTAATATTACAAATTGTAGCTAGGCTCGATAATAAATCATCTGTGTAACTTGTAACTAGCTGTATCTTTGACAACTAGATTTGATTCAATTGGCTAATCTATAGTGATTATATTGCGTTGAGTGACTTCTGATTATCAAGTCAACCTGGTCATTCATGATTTCTGTGACATATCCTGATATAATACCTATTGTATTTAATTACTATACTTTGAATGAATAATATGAGATCCGAATGTGTTTGTTCTCCTGAATAAATAAAAATTCAATACTTGAATCAGAGGCAAGGTCAGTCGTTAGGGAGGGGAGATTGGCAGCTGACATTGGAAGCTAAGTGACCAATGGAATCATGAAATGGAAAGTTTTAAGTTGCTGCTTGAAGTAATGAGATTGTTGGGGCTGACCATTATAGGTAAAGGTAAACTTTGATGAATTAGCTTTGTTATGAAACCTGAATTTGAGTCACAAATAAAACTGATTATAATTCATTCGCAAATGAGGTATTTTAAAGGCAACACATACATATTCATAGACATTACTTGACAAAAGTACATTATTTGACTAACTATACTCAAGAAAGCAGAGTTGTAATCAATGTATCAACGACAGTACACTGCTGGTCACAATTAGGTGCAAGTAGTAGATCACGATGTTTTAATAAAACACCAGATACCACCCACCTTACTGTCAAGTAGAAATGGAGTATTGTATCTGACCTCTTATGTCATCTAATATAATGTAAGAAATAATTGTATATAGCACCTCCATTTGACTCCCTACAGAAGTGCAGTGATCCTAGTATCTGGCTAGCAGTGTTACCACTCAACAGTTTTGGAAAAACATTAGAGACTAACTATAAAAAAAGTTGTAGAAAATGTATCATAGACACTGTTTTTCAGAAATGTGCGTGTAGAGTTAGGTAAAATCAGGAATTATCAGAGCTTTTGTTGAGCGTGCCGAAAAACATAGACGAGGCAAAAAAACATAGATCTTGGAGGAAAAACATAGGGGTGGTAACACTGCTGGCTAGACTTGCAGTCAATAACACCATCAGACATGTCTGCAAGGCACCACCAAAAATGTGCATGCAATTATGAGTGTATGTTTCTGAGCACTTTTAAGTCACTCACAAAGATGCTAGAACCCAACAGAAACCTTTTTGTGCCACAGTCGGGTATAATTAAAAGATCATGATATAATTAAACGATTCAATTATAAAGAATCTTGCCTCCTCATTTTGGAGCTTCAGTTCACTTGTTCTTTCCACAATAACTTTTAACCGTTCAGACAGCTCCCTTTGAACTGGTCTTAACGCAACAAGTTCACACTCCTACAAAGAAAAGCAAAGATATCAACAGATATTAAATAAAAAAGTTTAATGCAGCCATTCATCACAAACACATTTTTCCAATGTTCATCCACTTATGAACTGTTCCATCATCAGTTAAATTATTAAATTATTCATCTGAATAAAAACCATTCATCAGTCAACTTCACTAAGCTCCACACAATGACTTGTAGCTAGATGGTGATTGTGTAACAAAACACTGGATACCACCCACCTTACTGTCAAATACAGTCATTAATTCATGCATATATCTATTTATCCATACATATCATTTCAAACAGTCATGTATTGGTTCACTTGTGCCAGTTCCTGGAGGTTTTTTTAGCCGCAACTGTGAACAATGAGGAGAAAATTCAGTTCCCAATAGTGAATTGGGAACCTCGGGGTCAGCTTCTGCTATCAGCCAGAGGTTTATTCAGTAAAACAATTGTTCGGCTCATAAAAAACTTAGCAGAATCGAGGCCACACGGTCACAATATAAAAATATGTACATGTTGTATAATGATGCATGATCCCGAACTAAGGTAACGGATCTAGAATGGGTTATGTTAGAGGTCAGCAAGGTTATGCATGACCAGATTCGCTTTGTTGAACTCTGGTGAACATTTCTACTTGACCAGGTTGTATTGACTTCCTGTTTTAAGTTTGAGAATATAATTGTATTTTACTTTAGCTCATTATTCTCATCCTTTAATAGCAGGATATAACAATGTAATCCTTTAATAGCAGTCCACAACAATGTACATTTCCCATCTTTAGAGAGTCAACCAGGCCTGGGCTGAATGTTGTGTTCTACTACCCTCGATGACGATCAGAGCTGCCTTCAATTCACAATGAAGCTACACTTGCCATACATTGGTGCTCATGGTTGCCATCCGTATGGCAAGGCCTACCTCCAAATCTTGTGAGAAGCATGAACAATGCACAGTGTATTTGACCTAAATGTGTTGCATACAGCCAGGACCTTTGAATGCATTGCTATCTATCAACTGCTTGTCGTGCTTTACCTGCTTCCAACCTCACAAGACTCAATTGATTAGGAACCAACATATAAATGGACACTGAAATCAAACAGTATATTTTCAATAGTGCTCTGGCAGATTTTTCAAAAAGTTCTACAAACAGTACACACACTTCTGGTAATTAACTGATGAGTTAATTAATTACCTAATTTATTAATTTCTTTCTTTCTTTGAGCACAACATTCAACATTAAATCTGTCAACTCACACATATATCCTCTACCCATCCATCAGCCTAACTGATTCACGTACCTTATCTCCCGAATGTGGCTGGTACTCGTACTTCTTCGGAAGTGAATATGTTGGATGCGACGCCTGGATGAAGGCTTGTTGGTCTACCCCAAGGTTAAGGTCATGGGCATCATTCTGCACACACTGGAGAAGGTCAATTTGACGAAGGCAGACAGTCTTCTCCAGCTGGACATTTATTGTCATCGTCTGACCCATCGACACGTGGTAACCATAATCCATTGCCTGTTACATTGGGTAAACAAAACTTCTATTGTTATCTTGACCACACAGGCCGCTACAGTCATAGAGCAATGTATAAACAGCAACATGCATTAAGTATCTCTTTGAAAATCTAAAATGCTTCAACTGAATGACTTGAAATTTTACAGAGGTTATAACAGTGATAAAAACTTATATGCCAGGGATATTTACCTACTTGTACCCCTACCAATGAAGAGTTGTGTGCTAAAGCATATGAAGCTCTCTTCTCTGCGGTATTGTCGAATCTTGGGCATGTCCTACACGGATTACTCCCTCCTATCTGTGAAACCGGATACTCCCCAAGACCTCGTTCACACAGCCATACTATTCCACACTCTGACCCCTTTCTATGAAGGGTTTTATCACTAGGATGCTGTACAATTACTAATCATGTTTCAATAGTATTTAACTTTTACGTATTATTATTATTATTAATATTATTACCTCGATGTTTTATCATTATCATTATATAACTGTTGTCCCATTTTGCATTTGCAAATGATGTATTAAAGACCATACTTACTTACTTTACTTATAAGATCTGTAAAAGCACATGAATGGTCAAATTACCAATGGCCAATTGGCCATGTCCCGAACAACATCCAACGTATTACACAAACTATCAACCTGTTTTTATGCCCATGCTGGATGCATGGATGGCATGGTACAGTAGTCACAGGTGTGTGATTCAGGTGGAATCATGAATCACGTATGTGTTGCTGACTTTGCCTGATTCACACTTCTACCTGAATCACTTACCTGTGGAAGACTTTCCTGCACCATCCACTATAGCAGTACTTCCCAAACTTTTCAGTGTCACGGACCGGCAGAATTAACTTCTCAGTGTCATGGACCGGCAGGAATTTTCCCACTGCAGGAGGTCCAGTGCCTAATTTATTAATTATTTCTCTTTTTCTATCACCTAAACTAAATTCCTCAAGTTTTTACTAAAATTGATTTAAATGCATGTTTAGCCAATTCTATGACTCTATTGCCCTTTAACTGCTAGCCAAATAAGCTTTTTTGTTATTCATGACTTTTAAAAATATAATAGCCGTTTCTTGATTCTGAGACAATTTTAGCAATTTCTTGACTCACTCTGCGGACCGGCGACTAAGGGCTCAGCGGACCGGCACATCCGTGGACCACCACTTTGGGAAGCACTGCACTATAGCATGGGTATAAAAACAGGTTGATTCGTGATTCCACCAGAACTGTGCACCTGTAGAAAACTTTCTGGTGCCATTAACTACAGTGTGGCCATAAAAACAGGTCAACATAAATGTTGTTCCCTTTTGGTTTCGACATTCTCAGGCCGGCCTATATATTACTTACCAGAAGTCCAGGATACATTTTTATGTGTTCAAAGCTAGTGATGTGAGGCGGAAAAATTGTCCGGAAAATTTCATATTTTTCCGGAAAATTTCCAGTGTTTTTTTCCGGAAAATTTTCCGATATTTTTCCATCAATATAATATTACTAAATAACAAAATTTTTAAATGCATAATAATGTTTAAACATCACTCACTCTATACTGTCTTATGTAGTTCTAACTGATATAGAAGAAGAAATATTCTATATTGAAATCATTGCATACCACACTTTGGTGCACAGAAACTCGAGCATATCAATAACATTAAAGATGATTTTAAAAGCTATACAGTTCGTCATTATGTCCCATATTATAGGCCCCAAATAGATTATCTAAGCCATTACCCATAATATTATTATTATGTTTATTCAATAGATGGCACCGTTAGTGCTTACTGTTCAGTGTGTTCACAAGGCTCAACAACAACAATACATTTAAGAATTAATTGGAATTAAACTTCACTGTTAATTTATAGAAAATATTTTGTAGATTTAGTCTCCTTAATATTTTTTAGTTATGAAAATATGAGACAAAAACAGCAATTGATGCAGTAGTACTACAGATACAATTTTAATACTGCAACAGATTAATTCTTATGAGCTCTATTATACTATTATTTTATGTCTTAAAATATAATGTTATTGGCATTGCCATTGCAGCCTGACACTAATCTATTTTCAAATCTGCTTTTCTTGGTAAGTTACTTAGTAAAAAAGATAAGATAAGAATATTCTTTTATTGACCAATTGCTATCTGCATTTTGGTGTACAGACTTGGTAATAAACATAAGAAGATCAAGACAGTCAAATATTCTAAATTACACATATTATCCTAAATCCGAGATCCCATATAATCATCCTAATGATGACATTTTCTCCCAAAAGAATGTGTTTTAGTTTAATTATTTGTCTATGAGCTGTTGCTTTCAGTGAGCGGTGTATGGACTAAGGGCAAAGCTGACTAATAGCTGAGCAGCTGACAAAATGTCAAATTGCCAGACAGGATATACTGAAAGTTTATAACTCTAACAACGTATCGAAATATGCTACGGTACTCTAGCCTGAACTGCTAATGAACAGTCTTTAATTTTTATTTTTTAAGGTGAACGTTGCCCACATTGACAGAAATACTGTAAATAAAAGGAAATTCAAAGAAATGAAATTTTCTAGTGTCGTCTCATACTGAAAATCTTACATTATGAGTTAAATGTATTTTTCCGGTTCTGCATGAAATTTCCGGAAAATTTTCCGCAAAATATTTTTCCGGAAAAGCTACATCACTATTCAAAGCAGTGAATGTGCAGATTTTACTCCACAGTTTCAGAAAGATCAATAAATTTGTATATTGGAATACAAATTTAAAAATACACAGCACCCTAAAATTTTTGTCCAACTATAAACAATTTCATATTTCATGAAACAGAAATTCATGACCAATTAGACAATGTAGCAAAATGTGAACAAAACGTAACTGCAATAGAAAATGTTCACAGACAGTTGACCAAAAATTCTGTATGAGAAATATTCAGAAAAAATGACAAATCACTGAATTTAGAGCATTCTTTTGAGACATTTCAGAAGTATTCAGGTACACATTTCCCATTTTGAGGCAGTGTACATACATGTAAAATGTAATAGATGGACACTGTAGACAGTAGTAATTTTGTACACTTTAAGCCTAGTGAGGGCCAACTCACTACATATAAATGTATGTACACTAAATTTTACATTTTACATCCTGTAAAAAATGTATACATCTAAGTGTGGATATGCAATTGGTACAATGAAGAATTAACTTACTTAATTACTTAGCTCACACTAGTAGTAATAAGACAGCACGAGCTAATGTAAACACTTCACAGTTTCAGAATTAGTGCTTATTATAATGCAACATAAATGTTGCTATGTAACCATAAGTGAAATGTTAACACTGTGTAAACCGTACTGCTGATCTGTAGTCTTTTTTACATGTGTCACAGCTATTGTGTTGCCGTTAACACTCATTCTGAAACTGAATTTTTTTACATTAATGACTCTGATATGGTATCCTCCATGACCACAAAACCACCACCACCACATTCGCTGCCAACCCCACCTCCACAACACCGCTTTTGTATTAATTTAAATAAATATATATTCCTCCTCATCATCATACCACCAACCTCACTGCTTTGTATTACTTTAAATAAACATATACTCCTCCTCTTTCTCCCTCTGAGCATAATGATAATGAACAGGGCTATATCGTAACACCATGGATCATTGCTCTAGCCTTAATTTTACTAGTCGAGTACATGCATCCTGGTGTGTCATGTGAGTTATTCGCATCTTGACACAAAGACAACAGCTGTAAGAGCATCTGACTCGGTCGAAGGGTAACCTGCCACAATTCAAAACTATTTTGGGAATAGTGTTACATTTAACCACATTATACAGTCATGAGAAACAAACTTTGTCTGCATGGAAATGAATTACATGTAAAAAGATCTGCATTTAGCTACGGTCCAAATCTCCAATCATTTATATGCCGACTAAACTCAAAGCCACAGTTCATCTGCACTGTCAAAACACACAAGCTATAGCGGCAAATGCTCCAATCTGGTTTCATTGCACAGGTAATACCAGAAACATCTCCTTTATTACTGCAAGTAGTGTGAGGACTGAGGAAATAAGCCAAGGGTAAAGCACTAATTCAAGGAAACTTCAGATAGCTTTCCCAATCCAAAAATGCATCTCAATCATAAAATAGCATGGTCTTCTGTGTGGAAATAACAAAGTTAGAGCACCTTAGTCTCTCACCCTTTCAGTACTGCAAGCACCTGAAAACTTTCCTGTTTGTCAGAGGTGACATTGGCTCAGGTAAGGAGCGCCACTGAGTGATGCTTTATAAATTTCCGTTTACATTTATTACAGTCTGATTAACAGTAGCCTAATAACAGTGAAAATAATAAATAAATTCTTACTACTCGAGAGCAGTCAATCTCAGAATGCTATCCAAACTTAAAAGCATAAATGCCTGGAAACCCAACAGCATTTCAATAACTTTGGAAGCAACAATTCATACATTGTATATTAGCACAATAAATACACAAAAGCCATAAGGAAAGATAATTACATCCATAAGTTCTGGCAAGTCCTCCATGAAATATTTGTGAATGCAAGCGTTGGCTGTTTCAATGCTCAGCAAGTAATCGTTTCTCGCCTTCATCACTTTCTGGTTTGTGCTTTCCAGCCGGGCTCGGTGCTGAAATTCATGTACACATATACGCAATAAATAGCAACGCATGTTGAAGGATCTTGCTGGCAGTATTCACAGCAGCAGCTATAGATAAGGCCAACTTTAATTGACAGGTTACTACAGCAATTGTTTGTTTTGTAAAACAAGAGCACTTGTCTTGTACTGATAAAAGGCTTACTTAATTACCTGCACCATTATCACTAATGTATACACGTGTACTTCATTATATAAGTACATGTATGTAAGTATGTATGTATGTCTTATGCACCAGGTATGTATGCATGTATGTATTAAATGCCATTCAAGTGTGTATTACTTACTTACTTGATATGAAACATTTTTACTGTCAGGATGTTATTTACTTTTTAACTGAGTTAATAAGATGTCTGTACACCAAAGTGCGATTAGCAATTGGTTAATAAAGAATACTTACTTACTTATGGATGTATATATGTATGTATGTAAATATGTATGCATGTAAATATGTATGTACGTATGTGTGTGTATGTGCGTATGTATGTATGCATGTATGTGTGCATTTGGCTACTTGCAGAGTGCCTTTAAAAACCTTGAATGGGTGCTCAACATGGCAATGCAACAGATCTAAAAAGGTGCATTTTAAGATGGTTTGAAAATGTTTCTTGAGCTGTCTGTGGCGAAATAGTTTCTAAGTTTAATGGTAGACTGTTCCAGAAAGACATGTATACAGCAAAAATCAGTGAAGATGAAAGACAGAGGTACCAAAGTAACAATTTTTTCTCAACCGAATTTTGTAATAAACATTTGGCAACAATAGATGCAGCAAAACATTCAGAACATATTATAGTTCATGACTCACAAGCAGCAAATCACTCATACACATGAACGAGTTCATGCATTATGCTTACGATTTTTTCAAAAAGGTTGACTGAGTAAATTTGGAATACCAAACTTTTCAAATTTTTTTCTTTGACTCATTACTCATTACATCCAAGCCATCTTCAGCTGTCGATGAGAATCCGTTGGTTGGTTCCACATGTGTGTGTGTGGGCTCGCTACCGGTGACTGTTTCAGTTTACTGTGCATTGTTTTGCTACCTGATGTAATAAAATTATATTCATTTGTAATGACATTTAACATTTTAGTTAAGATTGTATATTCTTTTGTTCATGTCGTTTAATGGACTCTTCTTATGTTTTTGTTTAATTAAGACTTATTCCAATCTAAGTATCGACTGGCTGTAATTTAGCGGGATCCATGATCCCTTCTGGACCCCGTGTAACCAGTAGGCCTACATATCAAATCATTGCCTTATTGTTTCATTTTTGTTGTTGTTCTCTTCTTATTATTGGTTACATAAATAAATGACTGATTGAAATTATTGATTTATTAAATTACATGATTTTGTCTGTAATGCTATTTTAGCTAAGATTTTATATTCTTTTGTTATTGTGATTTTTTGATGGATCCGTCTTTTTTTGAGTTTTGTTTGTTGTTTCTTTTTTGAGCCCAAGGCTTACTCCACTCTAAGTATCATTGACTGTCTTTCTTCCCTATCTGTATTTTTACATGTTTAGGTGTCCCTATTTAGCGGGATCCATGATCCCTTCTGGGCCTCCTTGTAGCCAGTACATGTCAAACCGTTGCCTTACTGTTTCATTGTTTGTTTTTTCTCTTCTGATGGTTACAGAAATAAATGATTGATGATTGATTGATTGATAGAACATCATATAGGCTAGCGCAGGGAACATCTCTGAGTTGATATTTCGAAGGGGCGTTATACAAATGTTCAATTACATTACATTACCTGCATGAATAGATTAAAGCAGCGGGCACAGAGAGAAGAAACAAGACTGCTAAAAACAGCAATGACCACAGTGTCACACACAAATAAATATATATATATAATTATATATATGTAACGTAAATATAAATTCCGTGCATAGGCCTTCAGAGACAGTGGAGGAGAGGGAGAGACTGGGTCAGTTCGTCTGGGGTGGAAACTCGATAGGCCTGTCTAACTGTTCACAGTGTATCAAGTCTAAAGTTTCTCATATTTTTGCTCATAGGCATTCTTTGAATTTCACATGATAACCACTAACGGCAGATGATCAAAATGTCTGTACACAATTTCATTTTGTAACCCATTTTTCCGACCTCTGAACAACACATCCAAGGCAGCCACACTATTCAATGCCCCTAGTTACACCACTGGTTGCACAACCACTCCATCAGCACTTTGCTCAAAGAAAGCCATCCAAAACTAGACCGCGTATGCAAACGTTAATATGCCTATCATTAAAACAAAGGCACTGGCAAACAGCCAAGTCTTGGTTCATCCATCTGAGTGGCCATCATTGTTCATAATCATAAACTACAAATTGCTAAAGTGCCACTTGCAGGGCACCAGCTTATTCATAAATGCTGAGTCAAGTCAGATAGGTTGTCCAAAGGACAGTCAAAAGAAGCTCAACCATCCATCATAGAAACAAGCTAATGCAACACATGTAGACCTACATATAACTGCAACCAGGCTACTACTACTATTCCTTTATTTCACAAACTCGTTGACACAAATGCAACAAGATTACAAAATCAACAGTTTAGATATCGATTAGACAAAAATAATAGTCAAATAGATAAGAGGGTTAGGAATGTATTAATGACTGAGACCCATTGCTAAAGAAAATTAGTGTATAGCCAATACACCATAAAGTACTCTAGGTATGAAAGCTGCAGTGTCCTACGTGATAGAAGTTTTCCTTGTATATACTTAATTCAGCTTGCATGTTCTGGCCATCATATCTATTTCGTAGAGATGTAACGTAACTTAACAACATTTATCTAATCTATTTTTGGATTCAATTACTTCTATAGTGCATCATCATAATGCACAGGGCATTAATAGATCATCTCTTTAAGTGAAACTCTAGTCAAAATTGTAGATTCATAGTCCCTAAGAGAAGTCTGGTCGAAATCCAGTGAAGTCAGAGAAACGAGAATTCAAGCTACATAGAGTGAACAAACTGGAACAGATGAGTTTTAAGTTCTGAATGAGAGTTGACAGAATGAAGAACAATTGGAAGTGAATTTTAAAGCTTTACATCAGCCACCAAGAAAAGCCCAACATTGTTTTGGTGCAAGGCATAGCAAGAGTCCGGGACTCCAGGTATCCGTTTATTGAGTGCGATAATTGCTGGCATAAGGGGCACAGCTAGGCTGATTCAAGTGTAATGTTTTGTGAACAAGAAGACAGATTTAAACTGTATGGCCAGACTGGAACAGATAAGTTTTAAGTTCTGAACGACATTAGAGAGTTTACAGAATGAAGAAAACAGCACAATATTGTTGTAATATGTTGATAGTTGATGGTTTTTGTTATGGGTCTTGCCACAGAATTTTGAACCATTGGTAGTCTGTACAAATTTCATTTAGCAATCATAACAAGAAGTGAGTTGCAGTACTTAGTCAACACTGTAACTTGCTTATATAGCTCCATCGATGCACCTTCCAAAAGCAGACATGACCACAAGCAATATCAGTTGAAAAACATTTCAGCATCTCAGCTTGCAACAATTATAAATACAAACCAGTAGCGCAATAAGAAAACTGCCATCATGTCAATCAAATCACTGAAGAATTATGTAAAACAGTGCATATTTAAATTACTGGACAAAGCACCTTTAAGAAAAAAAGGTGCAATATAAATGTCTATTAAATCACTGGAAGAAACTAACAGGCATCTGTCAATTTGTCATTATATTACACTTAGTCAAACAAATGATGAGAAGTTGAGCCTCGAAAGAAGCGGAATTTCCTACCTTTTCCGTCTGTTTCTCCAAGTAAAGGGTGCGTCTTGTCATTGTGCCACCACTCCTTTTGGCATCGTGCTCTGCTTTCTGCATTTCCGCACGTTGAAGTTTAGCTTCAGACTGACGACTCTGTTCATGGTATATGTGGTAGGTTTCCATCGACTAAGGTAAGGCAATCAAACACTATAAACTTTCTGAAAACGATATTTCTGGTTGTATTACAGAGTTGCAAACAGAATTTTCCCTCAATTATCATCACTCCTGTACAAAGCATGTGCAAATTCATCTGCACATCCTGTAGCTCTGTTACAGGCAGATCAACCTTACTTTTAACAGAAATTATTTAAGTAATTATGTTCTTTAGGCAAAAATAGGCTGAGTGTACATTTGATAACCAGCTTTGCTCTACTTCACATAGAGCACGTAATCCACTATTTGGCCTAACTTAGCGTCTGTGGCTGCTTTAACGGCAGTGTTAATGCACATACATGTACCGGCAGGGCTTAAAGTGTGCATGGACGGTCATGGACGGCGTCCAGGCACTTATTTTCAAGGCTGGACGCCGTCCTGCCACTTATTAGGCAGCACCGACTGGACGCCATCCATGCAGCGTCCATGCAACAGCGTAATAATTCCTCTACGTCACTTTCAACAGCATTTAATTTTTTAAGATTCCAGTGAAATTTCAAGTTGTCATTTTGATTTCTGAATGTGTTCTACCGTGTAGGTGTAACTTGTTTCTCCACCTCATTCCTGACTTGTACATTCTAGTTAACTTTTCATCAAATCGCACGTCATATACGCGCTTCCGGTTTTATCGTCAGAGATTTCGTAAGCCCCAACAACTAGGGCCTAGTTTACGATCTATCTGACTCACATGACTCACATCCACTGTGAGTCTTGTCTTGACTGTTTCATAACTGAATGAACTTATCAAGTTAAATGACTTCAGTACAAAGCATTGATACAATACGATACGATTCACCTAGACCTATAATAAAACACCAACAGTTACTGTCCCAGTTTTACGTAATTCACCAGCAAGACCCAGAAACTGTTGAGAGACAACATACGACTTCATGATCATATATATTCGTTTATTGAGTTAACAACAGACAAAACGCTGTAGGTATATACAAAGAAAAACAAAGGCAAGAAAAACACGTCAGGAGGAAGTAATAGAGTTGAAAATAAATAATCAGGGGTGCGCAACCTGCGGCCGTACGGCCGCATGCGGCCGTAAGAGGGAGATTTGGCGGCCGTGGACGTGAGGTCCAATTGTAATGCATTGGAGGCCGTGTGTATATTAATTCCTAAATATTTTTATTCCATTGTTTTAAAACGGAGGTGGTGTGAATCAGTTAGTCATCTTTGCCTCTGTATTAGTGCATGTATAATATTTATCAACAAGTATTATACTGGCTCACACCACACACACAAACACTCGCTTACTGACACCCTTGAGAATGCACCAGCTGAGTATGCATCCCTGCAGATGTAGCTCAAACGACAAGCAGACTAATAATATCCATATCAAGCAATGGACAGCCAACCACTGCATAATATTGTACGAGCAGAACTGACAGCGAGGTGCAGGGGAAGAGTGGTCAATGAACGTTCAGTGTACAAATACAACTGGACGGCATTCCTACTGCGTCCTTTACCATCGTCCTTGATGCCCTGCTGCAAGAATTCACTGAACGATTCAATTACTTTAAAGATTGTGCCAGCAGTGCGACTTGTTACTACTCCTCATCTGGTGGAGACAGGGAATGCTCTCCTGGACCTCCAGATGGAATTGGTGGAGTTGAAGAGTGACAAACAACTCCTAAAGAAGTTCGAGGATAAAACCGATTTACTAGAAGTGTGAAAGTTGGCGGTGGAATACCCTAGATTTCGAGAACTGTCATGGCAAGAAATAATCTGGTCCTCTTCAGATGTATGGGCGTATTTAGGGATGGTTTTACGGGTTCAGACCCTCCCCAAATAAATGCATTACTGTTATTAAAAACTATAAATGTAGAAAAATACGACAATTTCCAATGGGAACCCCGGAACACGTAAAACCCCTCCGAAATGTTTTCCTGGCTACACCACTGTTCGGAGGCGCCTACATGTGTGAGGCAGTCTTCTCTCAGGTGAATTATTTTAAAAATTAAGTACAAAGCTCGATTGATGGACAACAGCTTAGGAGTCTGGAGTCTGCTATTGGGGCATATACACTTAAGGTCTTTTGCCTTCTCATGCCTCTGGGTCCATTTCCAAGAAAGCAGTCATTAATTTGAAATATTGTTAGCTACAAATTTGAGGAGGATTGAAGATGTAGACAAAATTGATCGTGTCTTTAAAATGATTCTTTTATTAATTTTTTGGATGGAAAAGATTTGGTAGGCCTACTGAAGTTCATGGAGAAGGAATAGACGTCAGCAAACATAGTTGTAATAGTTAACACAGTTAACGTCCCCACGCGTGTATTTTTTACATGACCTAATAGCAGATAGGCCTAATCTTGGCGGCCGTCGTGAGAATATGAGCCTTGGATGCGGCCGACAGTAGCGAAAAGGTTGCGCAACCCTGGTTGAAATTGTCAATTGGAATTAAATGAATTGTTTCGTTAAACAAAACTCAGCCAGCTTCGAATGACGATGCCCTTGCCATAGCCTAACAGTCGCATTTTGTTCCGGAGAGCATTTTCTAGGCTTCGTCTCATAATAAGTCACCTAAGGAAAACTATGTGTGCCACAGGATTGCAAAGCCTACTGAGAATTTCTGCTAACAAGGTAGCGGCATCGATCGGCTATAGGCCTACAACTGGACAAAATGCATAGCCAATTTACAAAAACAGAAAAAAATATTTCTTAAATGGATTTTGACTGCAAAATTAACTAGACACTTCTGAAAGAGCCGAAAGGCGAAAGGTTTCTTTTAAAATAAAACTTTGAAATTGTTGTGGTGTTAGTCTGGGAATCTGGATAAACCATGAAGTCTTCATAACTTTATCGTTCAGAAACTTCTGGAAAACAAGAGCCTAGAACGTCTTCCATTTGATAACAATTTGCTACAAAATGCGTTGGCTTCTGGGGCTCCGCCCCAGACCCCGCGGAGGAGCTCACGACGCTCCCTCAGACCTAGTCGTTATGCCTCTACGCAAGGGAACTCAGCACTCACGGTTTCGTGCCTTCGTCGCTTGCAATATGAGCACCTCAGGAAACATTTTATAGTTGCACCTCTGATTGGAGGGAGAGGGGTTGAGGAGAGGGACGGGGGAAGGGGATGGGAGCCATGGGAGTAAGAAGGGGAAGTTGGGGAGAGGGGTTGGGAAAAGGTATTGGTGGGAGGAGGGGAGGGAAAGGTAAGGGGCGTCCAGGCACTTCTTTTTTTACACTTTAAGCACTGTGTACCGGTATGTCTGAAAAAACATACATCAACGATTCAACGTATAAGCAGGTCATAGACTATTCCCCTTTCAAAGGTAGAGCATTGATGGGGTCAACTTATATGCAAAATTAAATGCATGCAAGCATATACAACATGTCAAGACATAAATGACTAACTTTTAACTAAAACTGGACAGTGCATGATTTTCAAATAGTTCAGAAGCAATTTAAGAAATCTTACATTCTGGAGTTCACCGAGAACTTTTGCTACCTCTTGGTGAAGTGATGTGGCAATATCTCTGCACTGCAAATGAAATTTTTCAACAATTTTCTATAACATATAAAATAACTCACCAGAGATCAGCAGGCATGAGCTAAATGAAAGAGAGAGAGAGAAAGACAAAGAGAGACAGACAGACAGAGAGATGAGTGAGGGACAGACAGAGACAAAGACAGAAAGAGAGACAGAGAAAGAGATGAGAGACACAGACAAAAAAAGGGGAGACGGAGAGCAACACAGAGTGAAAAGAAACAGAGATTTCAATAGAATGACAGACAAAAAGCATACAAAGTAAATGGCTAATTGACAGGATCCTTGAAGGAAGCAACTCACTGACTAGGCAATTGGATGTGTAACACAAACATTTTTACAATCCAACATCACTCCATTTCTCCCAACATCTAAATGCTCAATTTGTACTTAGAAGCAAGTGCAGAAAAACCTGTACTAATGAAGCACTGCAAATCATTTATCAGTGGCCGACAAACTATTTGAAACTTTAACGATGAGCTGTATTGTTTTCCCAGTAGCTTTTAATGCCTCCTTATTGTTAACGGATTAAATTTTCTGTTGTTTAGTTTCCTTTTCTTGTCTGCCTTTTGGAAATCAGTAAAATGTTACGGCAATTTCTTTTGGACTCGCTGACCGTCCGCTTGATTGGATCACATCTTTCTTGGCTGGACGGTCCAGTAGTGTGGTTGTTGGAGCAAGCAGGTCCCCCTGGGCCTTGACTCCATTTGGGCTCCCACAAGGCTCTGTCTTGGCTCCTTTACTTTATCTACTCTACACTTCTGACATTGGGACTCTCTTATCTTCCTACGGTGTGCTAAGCCAGCTGTATGCAGACGACACCCAGGCATATCTGCATTGTGCTCCCCTCGCCGCGATCGGGGCTGCCCGCACCATGCAGCAGGCAATGGGGGCCCTTGCAGATTGGATGTCCTCGAACCGGCTCCGCCTCAACGCCCAAAAAACCCATTTCATCTGGTTGGGCACCAGGCAACAGCTGGCCAAGCTAGACCGAAGCGCTCTCTCAGCTGAATTCCCCACTATGTCCTTTTCTCTGGTGGTGCGTGACCTCGGGGTGCTATTGGACCAAGAGCTCACCTTTGCACCTCACATAAATCAAGTTTGCCGCAGCTGCTACTACCAGTTGCGGCAGCTCAGGGTCATTGCTCGCTCCCTGACTTTTAAAGCAGCAGTCTCCCTAGTTCACGCGTTTGTGCTGAGCCGCCTAGACTATTGCACTTCCATTTACGCTGGTCTCCCGCGGGTTCGAATCGAGAGGCTGGAGCGGGTTCACCGGGCTGCGGCTCGACTCATTGGCGGATTTGGTAAGACCGACCGCATATCTCAGTATATGCGTGAGGTATTGCACTGGCTTCCTTTCCCTCAACGCATCTCATACAGGATCGCGTCCTTGGTGTGGCGGCGCTTATCAGGCTGGGCACCCTCTTACCTGCGTGAGCTATGCCGCCCTCTTTCTTCTTGCACGGACCGCCGAGCACTGCGCTCCTCTGTCCACGGTGACCTGGCGGTCCCATTCGCCCGCTCTGCAACAATGCAGAGCCGTTCCTTCTCTGTGGTTGGTCCAACAACCTGGAACGGGCTAACACTAGATTTACGACACCTTCCAAACTGTTCTCAGTTTCACCAACTGTTGAAGACTGCATTCTTCCGTATGGCCTGGGTCGGGAGTGCTTCTGAGTAGGGATCTTGAAGGGGCGCTATATAAATTCTGATTGATTGATTGATTGAAGTTAAAAAGTTAAGTTTGCTCCGAACTAGAAAATCAAGGGCTTCAAGTCATTTTGCCTTTGAAATAACAGGAAATGGAATTAGAAATGAAATTTCCGAAACATTACTTGACCTTAAAATTAATGACTACTCTAAAAAAATGCTTCTGTGTATTTGGTTACAAGCTGCACACTCATTTGGTGACAGTTTACCATACAATATGAGGAAGTGAAATCACAGTGACATGATATCCATATAGAACATAATAATAAGAATGTTCAGTAGTAGTTACATAATCTCAGCAAGCAGCAATGAATAGAGCAAACCTTGCAGTACATTCCTTGCAGGTCATCCAAGATCTGTTGGAATGCTTTGACAGAGAGAGTACCGTAACCCTCACTCAAAACAGCGTGGTTCTTGCTCTGCGTTGCTGTGGAGTCAAGCAGATTCTGCCACATTTTGTTTGTCGAATAGGAACAACATGTTTCACGCCTTCATAAACACACACATATATATTTAATCTCTCAGTTCAGTTTTGAAAACTGCTGAAAATTTGGCTACTTTGAAACTCTGAACTAGATTGATAAAATTTCCGAAAGATTACTTGACCTTAAAATTAATGACTACTCTAAAAAAATGCTTCTGTGTATTTGGTTACAAGCTGCACACTCATTTGGTGACAGTTTACCATACAATAAAAAACCTGTAACAGTGGTTTTCCAATGTCACTTACTCTTCAAAATAACATCAGATACTAAAGCGGCTACCCGGACAGTTTGCACGGGACAGAACTTTGTTTTGAGATTTCTACTCCATCTCTACCCCTAGCAAAACCAGCTATATGAGTACCTACACTAACCGAACACTGTCGGTGGGAAGATGAGATGGTGAGGGAGAGGACTGGCCGCTTGCCCTCATAATATGCCGAGGTTAAGAAAATGAAGTCGCTAACACTTCATACCCATGACTGCCTCTCAAGCTAGCTTAAGGGACTGCTCCTCTTCTTAGAACTTTTTACATATTAAAAAAGCAAACAGACTGCCTAACATGCACGAGACGTTTGACAGTACTTTTGTTTTTCCGGCTTCTGGCGGAGTTTGAACTGTTTTACGAGTCGGTCCAGGCTCTTCGAGTACTCCTGCTCAATATCAGCTCGAAGTTTGTAGAACTCCATGAAATCCATTGTCAAGCTGTTGTGACTGTCCAACCTCAGCTCCAAACACCTCAGCTGGTCACTCAACTGGTGACGAACATCTGACAAAAAATAATGAACAGTAAAAGTAACATGATGGTAATGGTAATTGCTGATTTATATAGCACCATTTCAAAAGACTTGAAAAGAGACTCATCAGAGGTACTTTGGACCTAACACAATAAAACCACAATCTAACTAAATGGTCTTCAAGCGTTTGCAGAGAAGATGCCAACAGAGGCTGAGACGCTCATGTCACAGGTTCTTAGGCAGCTTGTTCCAGAAGGATGGACCGACCACACCAAAACTTCTGTGCCGGACTGTGAAAGTCTGCCAGTGGAACAACTAAGTTGCCATGTGTTGCAGAGCACAGAAATCTGCGACTGGGGAAGAAAGATACTGAAATGCAAAGATCCTTGAGGTAAGATGGAGCACAACCTGCCTGGCAATTACGCATGATACACTGGTACTATAATATAAAGGAAACATTTTGTGCCTATAAAGCGCAACTGTAATTCAAAATAACTGACTGATTTGCCAGTACTAGAATGGAAGAAGTTAAGTTTTAAGAAAGTAGAGAAAAGTTGTCTGAAGATAAGTTGCTGGTACAAAAATTTATTTGAAATCTTTTAAAAGAAATTTACAACAGAGCTTTAGAAAATTAGGAAGAAATTTACAATAAAACGTTAGAAAATTACAAAATCCAAATCCATCATATTAATCATTCCTATCTAATGAAATCCATCCTTGGACAGTCTGTATATTCAAGACAACACTCATTAGAGCTACATTTGCCATCAAGGAAAAATTCCCTGGCCTCTTACTCATCGCTAAAAACGGTTCTTTTCTACTGCATTCTTTCCAACACAGCTAGGCCAGCAGCATCTCTGAGTGGGTATCCTGAAAGAGCACTATATAGTGTATACATGACTGCTTGATTTAGTAATGCATCACCTTGCCATGTCCATCAGCCATGCTTTATGACTTTCCTCTCAAATGCTATCCTCCACATCTCTTCTTTTGATGCAGTAGTCTGCTCTTTTTATACTTTTTGCTGCCTGTCTCTTACTGTAACTATGAACAACTTTTGTTCTTCCAATAATCTTAGTCTCCTTACAATTTCTGCTTAATCTGTGTTCATTGATTCGTAATTATTCTCTAACGTTAGTTTAATTACATTTTTATTATACTACGTGTCTGACTATGCTGCATTCCCTCCCGTTGAACAATGGCAATGCCACTCATATGCTGTATTAAATTCTGGTCATGCCACGTCAAGTAGCCATCGTCATGACGGTTGGCTACATGGATGGACCCTCACTGCCCACTGTCCTCTGTCACTCACTGCATTCATTATGCCAGCATCCATAAGCCCAGTCCATTTCAGGATGTTGTCAATCCATGATATATCTGCTTCTACTGCTCAAACTAGTCATCTGCACTAATAAAATAATGTTTGGTGATAACAGGATACTTGAGGTTAGTTAGAATGCTCACAGATCTATATATAAACTGTCTTCTGCCATTGAAAGTTGCCTGTTGCAACACATGTTTGTCCACTTGCCTGCAGCAATGCAGAGGCTTTTACTATCTAGTGATATACCACAACGTCATGTGCTTCATTACCAAACAACTAATACCATAATTGTTCTGGCAAGCTAATAGTAGAGCATATACTGTTTCCAAACATTTGTAGGAGTGTAGAAATTACCTCAATTTCCGACGATGACTCGACTGACTGCAAATTTAGTTTTGGACAAAAATATATATTCTATCTTAAATAGTTTGAAGCTTAACATGACTGTTTTAGGATTCCATTATAGGCCCTACCTATTTTCACTAGTCCTGCCACTAATAGACTGGATGCTGTCAAAGCCATTTAAAGGAATCAATCAATCAATCAATCAATCAAAGGAAGGATTCCTACAGCCAAAACGAATGGGCTTATGGAGAATTGCAGAAATACAAGAAGTTAGAAACAAAGCATTTCAAAAGTCCTTAGATAAAAAACTGGAACAAAGAAATACAGGAGTCCTTAGATATAGAAACAACTCTGTTACAACAAAATTATGAAAGACCTTATAAGACATAAAAACAGCACATTTAGAACAAATACAAACGAAAGTACTTAAAGACCTCTGACGAGTTGCACTGGTTTCCCACTGGCTCTCAGTACACTCTTGTCGTTAAAGGGTTAAGGTGATATGCAAAAGGGGCATAAGAAATCTGTACTGACAGCCCCATTAATAAATCAACCCACCACGAAAAGGAAGTTAAGAAATGCATTGCCAGATAGGTTTTTAATCACAGGCCATCAAATACAGAACTTGTACAGCTAAAGAGCTTTTAAATAAGGTGCATAAAACATAAGCCTGTCAACACCAGGATCAGCTTATCTGGCCTACTTTCAGCAGCAGCAGTAGCAACAACAGCTCTGCTTGCCACTTTAATGGTGAAAAGGTTTCTGCTATAACACTGGTGCAAGTGCATGGTCTGGCCCAGGTGGCCAATGACTAATAAACTTGACAGAATTGCTCGATTCAGTTGTGCTGATTATTTTATCATTATTTCGCAAAGTTTGTTTATCTGCAAAACGAATTATGGGCATTAATCACCAATTTTAGTCGTTTTCAATTGGGTTATCTCACGAATATCTTTCAACTGCAGCTGCTCTGACCCAAATTCAACCAATTGCCTCTGGTATAAGCATCCGTTCTAATACTTATAATTGCTTTAGGTGCGGCACATGATCCTGCAGATTTGGTATTTTGTTCTCACAATTCTATACATCCTTCGGAATATCAGGTTCGGTTCTTCGCCTGGTACCTGGGTTACTATGTACAGATGCTTCTGGTTCTGATACTGGTGCATGCCTTTGAGCTGTGCTATTGAATGGGTTTAGCTCTCCTTTCTCCACTTCACTTAATATTTGTCATATTGGATACACTTCCCCCGTTGTAATACGATGGTTAATATGTATTAAATTAAAACAATTATTAAATTTAAATCAAAGAAGATCAGTGCCTTAACCTAGCCTGAGAGGCAGTCATGGGCAAGAAATTAAAAGAGCTGCAAAATCTTAACTGTCCTCAAACGTAAACCCTGTGGTCTATTTCTACTTCAAGTTGATTCAATTATTATATAAAAACTCACATTTATGCAAAAACTGATATTACAGCCATTGCCTGATAACCTAAGAGACTATTCCAGTAACTTTCATTCTGCAGAACAAAAGTATTATTATTTTTTAAATAAAGGCAAGTTTATATAATCAGTCAAAGAACCATTTTTCAATCTGTGCCATACTTTGGGCCCAAGTTTTCTTCTTGTCCAATATTGAAGTGCAGATCTACAATGCTCGATACAGTAATTGTCTGCTGCACATACAAATATTATGGGCATGAAAGTCAGCATTTAGTCTAAAGAAAACAAGCAAGAGTAGTGGCAGACTTTCATGGCAACAGATAAATACTGATACTTAAAATTTACAAATTTAAGTTAATTTAAAAAGAGACAAATCTCTAAAAAGAGAAGATGAGCACACTTGGCAAAGGAATTTCATAGCATATTCCCAGTCTTTTTCTGCAGATTATGAAATTGGGGTAATGGTGGAGAAACAGTAGAATTAGAGAGGAATACATTTTCAAAAATAAATTTTAGCAGCATCCATTTTAATTTACTTATTTGATGATCAATGCAATTTATTCTCTGCAATATGAATACAATTTTCACAATGTTTGTGTGTTCAAAGAACCATGAATAAAAACATCCTCTGGGATTTGATATCTTCCAGCCAAAGAAAACCAGACATAATGCCTTAGCTGTTCATTTATACCATGCGAATAAAATATATTCTGGGTTTTGGCATAATCATTATACTTGGGTCTTAGGACAAAGCAGGTAACATATCAGTCAAGCTGGTAAATGAATGTTCCAGATAATAAAGTTTCTGGCTTCATAAATCATACAATTTATCGTTCAAAAGTTTTGTCAAGGTTCTATCCATTTCCGGGTTCACAGGTTAGGCTTCAAGTTCTAATATACTTCCTAGTTCCTACTCCAAAGTTTAGATAGCAATTTCAGTCCATAATTCCAATGTCAGTAACTGACTCAATTAGGAGATACAGTATACTGGTACATGATAGTAACCAGCTGACTAATTGCTCACTAACTTTGTAAACAAATCATAAGCCTCTGTTGTCATAAGTGCGAACAAGACAAAGGAATAACTACTACGTAAGCAAATTTCACTGTGGCCAATAACAGGAATCTGACTCACTGTGTTGGAGCTGACTTACTGCTAAGTAAACTGCTGACATACTGCTAACTAAATTCGTATCAGTACCAGCATCCGGCTGAATATCAAACTCCTTCGATTAATAGCGTACATATTGCCCATTGCCCATCCACCTGGATAAAGCTGAGACATGGATGCCAACCAAGAACGTGGAGATGAAGCTCAATGCCTTTCAACAGTGGTGCCTGATGCCTTCCCTACATCACTCACATCACCAGTGTGGAGGCCTTCGACGCACAATGCGTATTGTCGGAGATGATCCAGACAATGAGGTTCCGGTTGTTTGCACAGAATGAGTGTTGTGGAGCTGTGCATTTAGTTAGCCGCTAGAGATAATTTCCATCCCCCTAGAGGGGTTGAAATGCACAACTGGACACCTACGCCATGTAGGGCCACAAACACAGTGCAGCCTGACCCAAGCCCGCAGAAATTTTAGACTATATACAGTCCAATTATAATGATAATAATAATAATAATAATTAGTAACTTCTATTATGCTGGTATCTAATGCACAAGGCATCAACCGAAAGCACACCAAAACCAAGCCGTAATCAGGTATCCAGAATATCAGTCCACACATTTTTATTGAACTACATTAATATGTGATAAACACAATATATATATATAGATAGGTGCACAAAGTCAGCCCTGAGGTTGAGATTCAAACCCCAAGCAAGACAGAGAAATTTAAAACTGAGTGTTTCACTAGTGTTCAACATAGCAAAATCAGCTATTACATGAGTACACTGGCTATAAGTATTAAGATCAGCCAACAACCATCTGCTGTGCTTAGTGCCAGCAGGTACCAGTCCCAAGCCTGGATGGAGGAGGGCGACGCTAAAGGTCTATGTTACTACACAGTGTCGTTAAACAGAAATAGCTACCTACTTCTGCCCTAATTGGATGATGCTACTTAATCTACCATAATTTAGCTTACCCTACTTAATATTTAATATGCTAGCATTACTTTAACAATCTTCTAATTTTTATTAATTGTATTACTAAGTCTTTATTGATATTGGAAGTATTGTGGTGCTGTACTGCTGTTAATGTTATTATTATTGTCATTATTTTAGGCCTACTAAATTGAAGTCACCAGTGTTTGATACCCATGGCTGCCTCTCATGGGTTAGCTAAGACTAAGTACTCTCCTATTATACATTCAGAGGTGGTTCTTGCAAGCAATTAATTTAATTATGTGAAAAGTGGTCAAGACGTCAGTGGCAGCGTAACCTGGGGCACAGCAAATAATTTCATCATGCACTCTGTCATAACAGCAATTAGAAAGTATGCCAACCATGAAGGTGTTTTTACAATGACAAAACATAGCTGAAAGCCTGTACCGGTAATGATGCCTCACTAGATGAAGCTCCATCTCGTCCGTTTTTCTTCTTGCCCTGTTCAATGTGTTCATCTCATAAATAAACCATATCTGACTCTATTTGACTTAATTACAGATATACTTGAAATGTGGTTAAGGGAGGGGTTTAGGGTAATGGTAACACTGTGGCACAACGAGCAGAAGATCAGCAGGGACGCGGGATTGCTTCTCGCTACACTCCCAATGGTTGACTAAACCTTTCATTTGCCACATGGCGTTGGTAAAATGAGCAGTAGGACATGATGGGCACCTTAAATGGCTGCCAAGCAGTTATATTTGACTCCTGTAATGACTTGTGATCATCCGTTCATACTATGAATTGTAGTCATACTGTGGTGTGTCAGTTTGAAATAATAAATGAAGAATTATAAAAAAGATAATATTATTTACAGTACTATGATGGGTAATTACATTCACCTTTATCCCTTTCAGTTTGCCTACAGTAAGTTTCATTCACAAGACTGCTCTGCTTCCTGTTATTATTAATAACTAGGGCATCATATGTTTCAGACTAAACCCTGCCCACAGGTTCCTGTTTTATTCAGCATACAACCACAAATTATCAATATTGCAATGACAACATGCCATCTATGAATAAAGTCATGACAGCACTAACTGGATTTTCTCAAACTATCAGCAGCTGTTGATACCACACACCATTTCCCCTGCATCTCTCAAGCACTGGCTTCAGCTTTCAGGTCTGTCCCTCAATTCCTTTATCTTAAATGGGGATTACTCATTCTACGTTACCATGCGTTACCCATAATTACCATGCTTGATCTCTTTTGTTAACATTACACATCACTCTAATCAGATCAGAGTATAACAAAAGACCACTTAGATATAATTTCTGTGACAATGATACATAAACCATTTCTTTTGACATTCTATCTTCTAACTTTTCCAGCAAGTTCTTGCCATCAACAGAAGACACATCCCTCCCTTCTCACCTTAGCTATGATAATGATGTTGCATTTAAGCCACACTGTACAACAAACAGTAGCTAATACTTACATAATTATAACTAAATAACTATTTACCTAAAGTATTTACTTAAACTATATCACATAATCAATAATTATATTTACTTATATTATATAACACACAAAATTATATATAATATAATATATTTACATAATAAACAATTATTATCATAAATAATTACCACTTCAATTATTTACTTAATTATTTATATACTTACATATTTTTTTAAAACACGTAAACACTATAATAGTGTTCAATATTCAGAGGCTAGAGTCAAAACAGTTGCATAAAGTGACAAGCATATCAACCCAGTGTAAAATCAGTGGATCTGTTTTAGAAACCGGAGGCGAGCTTATACATAACTTTGTATCAGTCCTTTGCATCAGGTTGTAAAACTAATCATTATTCACCCAGGTCATCTGATTTGCTCCCTCTGGTCATACAAACAAGTAGAACTGTTCTTTGTGAATAATCTTTTTCAATTGTTGGACCTACAGTTTGGAACTCCCTCCCTCTTTCTCTTCATACTGTTCAGTAATGCAATGTAAGTATTCAAAATTTCTCAGTAGCACATGAAAGCTGCATCAGAGAGACCAGCTTATTCACCGGTGCTATATCAAATCAAGTCTACAAGAAGATTGTTTGGTATCTTTCTGTGACAGATCTGAATCCCAGGAAGGCCAAGTCGAGGAGACAGAGTGGTGTTATGGTGGAAATGATGGTGATGGCAGCCACAAAGTGGTGCAGTCGCCTGTGATGTTTCGTTCTAAACTGAAGACTTACCATTTTCATATTTTATCTATCATAGGCTGCCTCCATATCTGAGGGGACTGATCTTCTAGATATTGATCTGATTATTTCTTGGTCTAGGTGTACCATCGGTTGATACATTGTGCATTAGACACAGTGCGATAGGGGTTAAAATTAGTAATAATAATAATAAATTATAATAATAATACTACAAGTAATACAAAACAATAATAAACAATAGCAATGAACATTAATAATATTGTGGGGCGCGGTGGTGTAGAGGTATGTTCGGTGCCTTACAGCCGGAGGGTTGCGGGTTCGAATCCACCTCAAACCGCCGCGTAACTAACTTCACGTTTTTGGGATCAGTAATAGAAAAAGAGGAAAGTGTGATATGGAAATAAATCGTAGAGTGGCTATAGGAAAAGCTGCAATGAATGGTCTGGAAAAAATATGGACCCTGGGTAAGTCCTTCACTCCAACAATTGCTCATGACCAAGAAAATGAGCTTCGAGGAAGATGCAGTGAAACTCCAATGATTCAGTGTCCGTATTGGAATTGAGAAGGAAGAGACACTACAACAAACCGTGTAGTCAAAGGAGCGCCTCTGAGTAAAAGAAATCTTGAAGGGGCGCTATATAAATATCTGAAATGAATGAATGAATGACATGAATGAATACTACAATGGCTATAACAGCAAAAGCAGCAATAAAGACAATACCATGAGAAGTCGAAGTTTACTATAACAACAAATACCTGATCCATCCAACAGACTCAACAAAACCCTCTAGCTCTCAACAAGTCTTGCATTCAAAACTGAAAATACGGCATTTCACAAATCCTATCCCGAATCCTCCTCTTCCCCTTACCTCTCAAGCCCCTTCAATTCTAAACACCATCCAACCACCAGGCAGGCAGAAGGGTACCGTCTGACCGTCTGACTGCCTGCCTGTCTGACCCTTCTTGACCACCTGGGACCGATTCTGACCCTACCTGCCTATCGACTTTGTTTTGACTGAGCGCCTGTCAATACGCTTGTTCCCGCGACCTGGCTAATTTGACGCTGTAGAAATCGCTAAATTACGACGCTGTAAAATCCAAATTGTAGAAACTTGCTACCTTTAGTCTGTGCCTCTAGTTCGAGGGCTTTGCCCTTTTTCTTCCTGTCGGCCATGACGACTTTTACATAAGAATCCAAAACACAGTCTATTAAAATAAATCCTTTAATAAACCGGAGACTATCATCAAAATCCGAATATCATCGATATTTATTATTTCTCTTCACTTTCAGCCAATGTTGCTATGGGCGTTCTTTGGAGACCGCTAGAAAACGTACGTCAGTCAGCACAAGTCTAGTCTCATTCACTTCGACTTCTGATTGTAAATCAGCGTAGTGTTTTATCAAGACAGTAAGCGTACAGGTGCGAGTCAAATAATCTATATGCTCAGCCTACGCAGGCCTGTTACGGAACATTTGTAAACTTATCTTTCAAACATTACCCCGGCTCTTTAATAAGTTCGTACCTGCTTTCGTGAAAACCGAACTTCAAGCTATCCTATCCTGATTCTACCTCTGCGCCACCACATGACCACCATCATCACCGATTACCACCGTACGTAGCACCATGCTGTCTCCTCGGCTTGCCCTCCCCGGATTTTGACCTGTCACCGAAACGAACAGGAGGGGTTTGGCTATGGCGGACTTGATTTGACAAAGCGCCGGTGGGCAGTGGCGTAACTATAGGGGTTCGTGCGCCCGAGGGCAAGAATTTCCTGAAAATTTTCTTTCTTAAATCCGCCAAAATTTCTGATGACCTTTTTTAGCTTTTCCGTCTCTTTTTCAAGAAGAAAGTGCCAGATCTCACTTTGCGCCCCCGCGCCCCCCGGTCCAAAACTCATGTACAAAAGTTACTTTTTAACTAGGGCACATGGATTACCATCTGAGGCCCTACATGAAGTGACCAGAGCTACAACAGTCTCCAGGATGATGTACGCTGCCCCTGCCTGGTGGGGCTTTACAACCTTCATGGATCGGGTCAGGATCGAGCGTCTTTTGGCAAGGTGCCGCCGATCAGGGTACCTAGTGAAGACTCGCCAACTGCTGCTGAAATGGCGGACCAGGCTGATGAGCGCCTTCTGGCCGCTGTTTCCAGAAACGACTTCCATGTTCTTCGGCCGCTCTTTCCTCCGATTATTGATCGTCATTACAAAATGAGACTACGCCCTCACAACTTTGTACTACCCACTAAAGATGATAAACTTTTTATCTCACGAGTCCTGTTTAAAAAGCCATCCTCTGACCACTAATGCTCATAAATCTCATCCCACATTACTCTCTCAATTAACTTAACAATTCATCAGGCAATAGTTGATAACAATTTGTTGTCTTATTGTCGCTCTAACATTGGCTACTCGTTATATGATACAATCTTGCTTAGCATTCATTCGTAACTTTTGTTAAATTGCAATGTACCTGATAGCGGTGTGTCTATCAGTTTTGTTACCAATAAAACGAATATAATAATAATATTCGTGCCTGATTTCTTATTACACAAAAAAACACATTTTCAAGCCTAATTTTGCGCCCCCCGTCCTGCGCCCGGGGGCGGCCGCCCCCTGCCCCCTCCTTACGCCACTTTCTTCTTTCTTCTTTCTTTCTCCTCCGTCAAGTATTCGCTGACGATGAGGCTCTAACAAAACTTCTCCATTTCGGTCGGTCTCTTGCGAGTTCTATTGCCCTTCTTAAGTCCCATCCTCTGTCTTCTATATGTCCTCCAGTACGTTATCGATCCATCTCTTCTTCTGACGTCCTCTGCTCCTTGTTCCTTCCACCTCTCCGTGCAGCGCCTTTGCCGGCATTCTTCCGTTCTCCATCCTGATCACATGTCCATACCATGTTAGTCTTCGTTTCTTTATTCTTTCCACTACCGTTTCCTTCTGTCCCAGTTCTTCTCGTGTCACCTCATTCCGTATCTTTTCTCTTCGTGATCTATTCAGTAGTCCTCGTAGCCATCCCATCTCCGCCACCAGGAGTCTTCTCTCGTCCTTCTTTTTCATGCACCAAGACTCTGCTCCATACGTGAGGACCGGTATCACCAGTGTTTCGTATAGTTTGGTTTTTGTTCTTGTTGAGATG